>CM060415.1:14250621-14850621 GCA_030545235.1 Helianthus tuberosus
TTACAAAAGTCTACAACGGGGTGAAACCTCCAAGAAATTAGCCGAGCATGATTGACGAAACTTGATCACCGGATGTTGGAAGCGTGAATTGGATCATCGTGAAGCTTGTAAATGGATGGATGGATGAAGCTTAGGGTTTTGGATGAGTCATGATGGTGAATGGATGAGTGAGTTGATGGATTGGTGAATTGATGGAGCTAGGGTTTCGAATCAAGAAAAATGATGGTGCTTTGTTCTTGATTCGGATTTAGGAAGGATGGTTGGTGGAATGGTAGGTGATAGGTGATAAGACTGGGCTCCAAGATGATGTTCAAACTTCAAAATATTGTGTAACTCCCGAATATTGATGACCATCATGTTTTTGTTCATCCCCAAGACCCAAAAACCAAAATCTGCGCGACATACATATAGGGGAGCCGTCGCCGACGGCTTGATGTCCCGTCGGCGACGGTGTGTAGATGTTCACATTAACCCGACGGCCAAACTTGCTGTCTACTGCCAAACAAGCGACGACACATTACACATACCGTCGGCGACGGCCCTTATGGGCGTCGGCGACGGTACCCAGATTCCCAACTTTCTGTTTTTTCCATTTCTCAAGTCCGATTGACCCGTTTCGCTTCCCGGTGGCTCGTTTTTCGCTCCGGTGGTCCGTTTAGCTCCCAATTAGCTCCTTAAACTTCACAAGACCTGCAAAACACAAATCCTTTTACAAGTAGGCTATTCGAGATTAAAAGTTAAACTTAAACATAAACGAACACCGGTTTTCAACCACGTATCACATCCCCACACTTGTCTTTTGCTTGCCCTCAAGCAAATCTGTAGTTCACTTTCACGTGGGTCGAACAACGAATACACGCCCCATTCCCGAGACGAAGGTTAAGGTCCAATGTCATGCTAAAGTTCAAATTCTTTACAATTTTCAATATATTTAACGGTAATGTGATTTCACATACACAAATGGTTACCCAAGATTAACTCGCCCGTGAAACCAATCAATTCATGCACATCCCTCACAATGTTCTCTCCACTCGACTTGTAAATTGGCTAATGTTTATAATGTATTAGCACTTCAAGGAATATTCACTAAAAAACGATTAGAACACATACCCGCATAAGCTTGCAACTCAATCATTCTCCACCATTGATCACGAATACTAAGCACAAGTCATAAGGTCTTTGTAAGGGTTGTAACGGGGCTAGGCTAAGGGTAGGAAGTAGGATATTTTAAAGTGGCTAAGGCGATGAAAATTCGATTTTTTATTACAAACCACTAACTTAAACAAAACTAAATATAAACATCAACTAAGGGCAATAATCTTTCACCCTTTTATTCGACAACTACTGTTAGTGCATTACGTCTATTGACTTCGTCTTGTATCATGTTATGATATAGTATAGGTTAGAATAACCAGTGCACGAGGTTCGAAAAACGAAAGTTGGTGGATTAGCAAGTAGGTCCACTTATATGGACATTGTCCATAAAAGCGAACCAGAAGCTAATAGGTCCGCTCATATGGACGTCCATATAAGCGAACCTGTCTCCACTATATATAGTGCACATGTTGTTCATTTGGTAACGGTTCTGAAAATTGTAACGAAGTGCTGCCAGATTGCTTTCAGGTTGTAAACGTTGTTAAATCAATCAAAGAAGCATTATAATTAGTTTGAGCATCTGTATCTTTGATTCCGCCTTTGATACAGAGAAAAGACTCTTCTGATTGACTCGTTCGGGTCCAACAACGATCCTACAAGTGGTATCAGAGCTCAGGAGGAAGAGTTTAGCTCAATTACATCAGTTTTCTGTCTTCCACACCTTCTTTTTCGATCTGGACAAGTTTCCATGGTTAAAATCAGCCAAATTTTTCACAAAATGTGTATTAGTGGATAATAACAAACCCTTGATAGTTTCATATCAAAATACGGACTAAAAGTGACCTGAAAATGCTCGTGAATTAGTTCCGCTTTTATGTCGCTCTAGAGGTCCGCTTTTAGAAACATATTTGTTGTAGGTTCGCTTTAGAGGTCCGCTTGTGTTTACATTTAGTTGAGGTCCGCTCTTGAGGTTCGCTTGAAAATTACATAGGTCCGCTTTTATGACCATCTTGATTCGCTTCAAAGAAACTAGTTTTGCTCCTAACTACATAGATCCGCTCCAGAGGTCCGCTTATTGGGTCACATTCTGAGTAGATCCGCTCGAACTAACAAGATAGATCCGCTCATCCGAATTGTGTAGTTCCACTCATCCGGACAATTTGAGTTCCGCTCGAACAGACATATTAGATCCGCTTATCTGGACATAGTCTGGTCCGCTTATTTGTCATCAAAGGTTTCGCTTATTCAGCTCAACAAGGTCCGCTTATTAGTCTGATAGGAGATCTGCTTATTCGGTCTGATAGGAGATCCGCTCATTCGGTCAAGTTGGTGGTCCGCTCATTTGTCCAATCCAAGATAGTTTCGCTTATCTGTCCAACCAGTTTCGCTCATTTGTCACTACATGCTTTCACTTATTTGGACATCAGTTGGTTTTGCTTATTAGTCATCAAAGGCTTTCGCTTTTGTGTCACAAAGGAACTTAATATTGCTCAGACAATCATCATTTTGTTTGAAAATTTAAAGTTGCATGTGATCAAAATCAACAGCCGAATGATATTGTAACACATTGAGAGTTGTCGGTTTAGTGGGGTGTTTGGTCCAACTACAGTTGAACATTAATATCCTTGTTGTCAGCTCACAACTCACACGGCCCAATCATAGTTTAACAACAAGTGTCAGCCCACTATATCAAACTTAGCATCTTGTGTTAGTTTACATGTGGGTTTAATAATCATTTGTCAAAGTTTCGGTCCAATCACAGTGAAGTACAGTCCATTACATTCATGAACTTTTGAAATTGTTGGATTTAGTGTATTCTACGGCCCAATCATAGAGTTTGTGGTGTTAAGAGTTTGTCGGTTTAAGTGAAAGTGTGGTCTAATCAAAACATTTTCACATTTTCAGTCTGTTTAAACTGATTGAGTTTGTTTGTTTGCTTTCAGGTAATTGAAGATGTCAAGCAACGGTGAAGAATTTTACAACACATTCTACAAAGCATTCACTTCCGAATCAACAAATAGAAGATCTGAGATGAAAGAATATTCAAGAGAGATTTCGGAGAATTTGAAGTTTGAGAACATGTACGGAAGCCAACAGAAGCCACCAAAGCTAATGAAAGTTGAAGATTATCACTGGTGGAAAAATAGATTTGAGGGTTGGGTAAAAGCTTTCGCTCCTGAAAGCTGGTTAAAAATGACAGATGGATACACTGAACCAGTAAAAGAGGGAGGAGAGTTAATGGATCCAAAAGATTTCTCAGACATAGATATAAAAAATGTTGTGGCTGAATATAAAATGATTACATTCATCAAACAGTCAGTGAGAGAAGATATTATCTCGTTACTTGAACAAGAGAAAACTTCAAAGAGTTTGTGGGAAGCGTTAGGGAAAAAGTGTGTAGGAAGTAATGAAATTGTTAAAAACAAAAAGAAATTGTTGCGTAAAGAGTTTGATTTATTCAATTGTATGAAAAATGAGTCTGTTTGTAAAATGATTGAGAGATTCGGATATTTGAAAATGGAGCTGATCAGACATGAAATTTTACCTTCTGAAGAGGAGCTGGTGGATAAATTGTTTGATTCATTGCCAAATGATCAAGAGTGGTAATATTTCGCTCTAATGTTGAAAAATACAATCAAGCCTGAAGATTTAAAAGTGAATTTGCTGATTGAAAGGCTTGAAAGTCATGAGTTGGAGATAAAAAGATCTAAAGTCAACAATCCAGCTTATCAGCAGAATGTAGAGCTTTACTACAGAGGAAATGTACCGCAGGCTGGGTCTCCAAGAACAGTATTTTCTGCAGAAAGTTCAAATTCAGTGAACAATGAAAGTCTTCAAAGTGGTTTTCACAGTGGATCTTCTTCAAACACTTCCAGTCAATCTGCTTCCAAGAATTTGTTTCAGTGTAATATCGCAGTGGATCTGAAGAATGGGCAGAATTTCAGTGAAGAGTCGGCAAAACAACAGATGGTTTTCTTGGCATCTGTACTTGAATGGTATGAAAGCCTCGTTGCAGGGAAGATTGGTAATACCAACTTGACGAAAGAAGATTATGACCAATTAGACCCCGAGGAGATGGAACTCATGGATATAAAATGGTGCATGGCCAGTGCAGTTCGTCAGGCACAGCGGTTCATGGAGATCACGGGGAGAAAGTCAATTGGTGGACCATCTACCAAACTGGGATTTGATAAATCTAAGGTGACATGTTTTAAATGCAAACAAAGAGGTCACTTCAAGCGCGAGTGCAGAAATGCGTATGCTAATGATGAATCTACAAACCCATTCAACGAAGATTATTACAAGAAAGCAATTTACCATCAGAACAAGTCTGAGCCACCAAGATTGAAACAGCCTGAAGAAAAATCAAGGGCTCTTGCAGTTATATATGACGATGAAGGTTACGACTGGAGTCAGGTTTGCCCTGAAGAAGATGCAGTTGGATATGCATTTGTGGCTGATGTTGATCCTGATAGATATTGGAAAGCAGACTATGCAAGATGGGAAATTGGAAAATTAAATGAACCATTCAAAGAAGCCTAGAGAGCAAAAAGATGGAATAAAGAGTTGGAATGTTACATGGATCCACGGGGTAATCCAGTTGTTGATCCATCAAAAGTGGATTTTGAAACTGTAACAAATTTGGTTCTAAGGCAGGCTACTTTCAACACACGAAGGTTATCTGATAAAACATATTTTCCTGATTTGGAGAAGAAGATAAGAGAGGTTTGCGAAGCAAGTCTACCGAAGGTGGTAGAAATGAAGAAAAGAAAAGAAGAAGAATTGAAGAAGATGATTGAAGAAGTAAAGAATGTTGTGAAGATTGCTGATGAAGAAGATCAGAAAGCTGAAGAAGAACAGAAGAATGAAGAAGTTCAGAAAGAAGAAAAGGAGGAAGACCAGATAGCTGAGACAGAAGAACTGGTGCTGAAAAAGACTGAGGTAAATGAATCTTCTGACTTGTCGAATGTTGAAATTGTTGATAAAAATGAGAACAAATGCAGAAATTGCATAGAAATGTGCAAAGCTTGTATTGAAAAAGATGAATTGATAAAAACAAAAGATAATGAATTAAGCAAATTTGAAAATGGTTTCATAACAAAATGTAAAGATATGATTGAAAAAGAAGAAATTTTGAAACTAAAAGTTGAAAATTTGACACAGAAATGTCAAGGTCTTGAAAAGGATAATGATGTTTATAGACAACTGTGTTCAGCAAAATGTGTTGATTGTGTTGAAAAAGAATCTAAATTTCAAGATTTACAAAAACAGTATGATTCTTTAAAGTGGTCGAGTCAGAGAGTACAAGAAGCTTATGATACTTTGAAAAGCCAAGTCAAAAGTTTTGATCAAAGATTGTTAGAAACTTTAGTCACTAAAGAAATGTATGAAAGAAAGTTTAAAGAAAAGCAAATTGAATTGAACAAGTGTGTTGATGAAATTGCAAATCTTAAACAAGTCTTGGCTGAAAAAGAAAAGGTTGTTACCAAACTTCAAATTTATCATAACTCTTCGTACATTCTCGAACGCATTTTCAACATCACACCAGATGACAAAGATACTGAAAATTGCAAAAAGGGTATTGGTTCAGAATTTCATCAGGTACCACCACCATTGAGAAACAATTATACTTTTTATGATGAGGAAAAGGTGGCAAAGGGTTGAACATAGCTGACCAGTTACCTGAAAGTATTGATGTGACTTACTCCAAATCTGATGATGTTAATGATTCAGAGGTGGTAAGTAAAGTTGTTGAAAGTGTTTTAAAAGATGAGTCTACAAAAGGTAAGTCTGAATCACAGGATGAAGATGAAGGAAATCTTTATGATGGTTATCTGAAAAACACAAAATCCGAGAAAAATTTGAATGATGATTCAAAAGGATTGGTTTATACCATGATTGGATCAGACAAATTATTCTTGGATGTTGTATTCCCGATTCAGAATGTGATTTCAGAAAAGGTTGATAAAGTTTTCAAAATGGTTGAGATTGAGAAGTCTGAGATTCCAAAGTTTGCTGGTAAAGGTCATAAATCTTTTTATAACAAACCTGGTTTTAAGAAGAAAAACATGAAGACTGGTTTGGGTTATAAAAAGAAACGGAATTGGAATCAAAGTAAAAAAAACCAAACTTGCAACAAAAGATGAGTTTTATTCAAGGAAAAAGTTTAGCAGAAGAAGAAAAACTCAAAATTGGACAACAGTCTAATGAGGAGTTTGATGATATGAAAAAGAAACAACATGAGGCCAAGGACGTTTCAAAGAAAGTGTGTTTTAAATGTGATCAAATTGGACATGTTGCACGAAAGTGTCCAAATCCAAAGCCTGTTGATGTTGAAAAACAGAAATCTGAGGATGTGAATCCTAGGTCAACCGGTTTTGATTCGAAACAAACTTGGAGGTATAATACAAACAAGTTTGCTTCAAATCAAAATTGGAAATCAAACCCGAGCAGGTTCGATTCAAGACACACCTGGAATTCTCACACACCCAGATTCAGAACAACACAGAGTTGGAGAACATCTGTTGATATGACAAAATCTCAAGAGTTTTGGAAACCTAAAAATGTTGTTCAAAATCAAAAGGTTCAAAAAGAGACAAATTTTTACAAAAGAGGTACTCCAGACGGTCAAATGTGGAGTATTAAGAAACAAGTGACGTCGGAAAAAGATGAGAAAGTTGAAGTCAACTCTGAAAAAGTTTTAAATGACAAAGAGTTTCCGAAATTAAATGAACATTATTGTGTTGAAATGCCTAAGGTCCAACAGACCTGGGCTAAATTGTTCAAATGATTGATAAAGTTTGAATGTGCAGGTGCTCAACGAAGCTGAAGATTGTGAGAATGGTAGTAGGAGCAGCCTGGCACAGGAAGAGGTTGCAGGACCCTGGTTTGGTTGAACAGGGAGTTTAGTTTGAGTAATGTTTTGTACATAAATAAACAATATTTCCAAAAGCCTAAAAAAATTGAAAAATTTAAAACCAAAAATATGTTTTTAGTTTGTTAAATTTTGAAAAAACCAAAATATGTTGATTTTTATATTGTTTTGAATGTATGTTGATTGAATACGCCGAAACCCTCACGGCTGAACAAACATGATTACTTTCATCAGATTGAAAAACGGTTTTCAAACTGTAAAATATCAATGTGTTGTAAATCATGGGGGTATGTATATTTTCTGCAAATCAGAGCACTTGAAGAAGAACATGGATGGCGAGACAAAGCTATCAGTGTTGGTTGTCAAATTTTCTTTATATGTTTTTGCATTTTAGGGGGAGATATATTGTTGTTAGAAAATACAAAAACATTTGAAAATTTGAAAAAGCCAAAAACATGATAAAAATAAAAAAAAAATTGAGTTTTTGCGTAAAAAGAGGAAATGATAGTACATCAGTAGACAGTTACAGTACGCTAAAGAAATGGAAAGTTTAAATGTGTTAAACGATCTCACCGTGGATGTGTCGGTAGATTTTTATACATTTAGTAAACTTTTTTGGGATATAAACCTAAATTCAAACTTGCTTATTTCGTGGGAAACACTACTTGGATATATAGGTAACCCCTGAAATCTCGGTTGAAAGGTCTCATAATCTGATATACTAGGTTTTTATACACAATGATGTCTGGGGTATTATTCCGGGACTTCTGCTGAATGGAAGTTCTGACCTAGTCCTCGAATAATACTTTCTGCAAATGCTTGAAACACAGCATCACCCTCAGCATATATGATAAGACAATAAAATTGCTTAGCAATGCTGTTGTAAAAAAGATCCTCTAAAGGGGACACACCCACAAGTTGAGTCATGATCTCTCTGCTGAACGGTAGTTCTGACTTGAGCTCTCATGATTCTTCATAATTTATTAACCCCTTACAGATATCATTTGTGTTATAATTACCCGTAAGACTGAATATTGGGATCTGGATACGGGAGTATATTCAAGAGGTGGGACACATGAATGAGTTTAAGTTCTTAAAATACCTAATTCGTATCCTGAATCAGTTGAAATTTGTATGAAAATTTAAATGGATCAGTATATCGACAATCTAAGTGAATTGTTTAATTCTTACTGTGAAATTAAGCTCAACGGTACTTGTGACTTGTCAAAAACTGATATGATCCTCTGACGTATATTCAAACAAAAATATTGTCTGTAAATATGTTTGTACATATTTCTTTACTGCTTTATGTTTTCAGAAAATACAAAAAGATTTTGATTTCTGCTTTATTTTCGACAACTGATATCTGAGTGCTGAGTTTCAAAATCTAAGTAAGCTGATCGTGTTTCTGAAAATAAAACAAGTTCATTAATTTGAAACTTGAAGTTTTAAAATAAAAAAATTCAAAAACAGTTTGTGATATCTCCAAGGTCATTAAGTTGGACTTGGATGATTGACTGTGGGAGATTTGGATGCTTATATTGTTATAGAGCTAGTTTTCGATACGATTCGATGAAACTGCCAAATTCATGAGAAGTGATTTTGAGGAAATTGAATTGTTAGATTATGATATCTGGAAGATTAAAATGCTGTTACTTATAGTTGTATGAGTGATTGCAGGAAAAGTCCAGACTACGATCCCGAGAGCTGAGTCTAAGGGGGAGTCTGAAGACAAGCTGAAAGTTAGGAGGAGCTTGTAGCTGGAAAGCTAGGTGTCGATCCCTAAAAGCACAGAAGCTTGATGAAAGGGGGAGCCTGCTAATGATAAAGCTATTGATGATAGAACCAGTGATGAGATCCTGGTGTAAAAGTCAAAGAGAGAAGCTGATCAAGAGAGTGATGGATGCTTACAATGTTACAATCTGAGTGACTATGCAGAATGATTAAGACTGAAGAAGGTGTCATAACAGAGAATAGTCACTGAAGACTTTGTCAATATCCGAGGGGGAGTCTGTTAGTGTATTACGTCTATTGACTTCGTCTTGTATCATGTTATGATATAGTATAGGTTAGAATAACCAGTGCACGAGGTTCGAAAAATGAAAGTTGGTGGATTAGCAAGTAGGTCCGCTTATATGGACATTGTCCATAAAAGCGAACCAGAAGCTAATAGGTCCGCTCATATGGACGTCCATATAAGCGAACCTGTCTCCACTATATATAGTGCACATGTTGTTCATTTGGTAACGGTTCTGAAAATTGTAACGAAGTGCTGCCAGATTGCTTTCAGGTTGTAAACGTTGTTAAATCAATCAAAGAAGCATTATAATTAGTTTGAGCATCTGTATGTTTGATTCCGCCTTTGATACAGAGAAAAGACTCTTCTGATTGACTCGTTCGGGTCCAACAACGATCCTACAACTACTAACACTTCTTTTTGTGTTTTCCTTCAACGCATTGCAATTCTTTTTCATAATATTTTCTGCTTTTTTTTATATATATATGCAAACAAACACGAACACTATACAAAAACGACTCCTATAATCGAATTTCCATCACACGGGTTAAAAAGAAAAAGGTTTAAGGTTATGGGCTATAGGGTGATCAAACGAAGGGATTAGGCTCAAAATGGGCGACTAGGGAATTTGTTTGGGTAAGGATAGATAAATGGTTTTAAAAGAAAAGGTTTACCTAATGCCTTAATCATTCTCGTGCTTGTATTCGGTCTATAGCCTCAAACGTATCAAAAGATGCAAGTTCTACAATACATGACTAATGGTCCACTCAAACAAAGAAACATAAATATGTAATTCTATAATGTAAAAGTGGCTCAAAACCTCACATATATAAAAGGTATGGTATGTGACATGCATAAAAGACTAGTTTCTTAGGCGGGTTATTCCCAAATAACCACCCGCTAAATACCCGTCACGCTATTAATTTGAACTTGACCATGACAAAAGACCACATGGGTTGTGACATCCCTCGTTGACTTAGTTACTTGTGCTTTAAGACCGCTTTTGAAACAAGACATTTTTGAAAAAATTGTTGATATTTTCCCCCATCCCCACGCTTGAGGTGAACATTGTCCTTAATGTGTAGTATTTAAATGAACGGGTCAAAATCTAAAATTTTTTACTACTCCCCCATCCCCCACACTTGAGGTACATATTGTCCTCAATGTGTAAGAACTAGAGTATTAAACGCACAAGGGATGTGACACGGCTAATTCCCCCAAAATTTCACCCCGGAAAAATAATATACAAAATACATTCCACTTATTTGCTAATCTAAAGATAAAAGTAAAAAGAAGCATATGCACCTGGTTTGTGAGCTCATTTTTCGTATGCTCCTTTCCTCTTCATGAAAGCGGTTGTCCCATAAACCCAATGTACCTACAAATCTTAACCCTTGTGTAGAAGCATGCTTCTCACAACCATCAAAATTTGTTAGTTACCTAGTTCTACCACTTTTATGAAAACATTACCAAGCTATACGTTATTTTACTTTGATTTATGTGGAAAAATAATTTACAACAACAACAAACCTAACTCACTTTCGTAGGAATCACGGTTGCATTTAGCTTATGCAACAAGCCCTTTAAACCCCCCAATAGCTTGGGAGGACGAGAGGTCTCCTGAGGGTTATATAGGGAACACACCCACAACGTTCATTTAACTAGGCGAAAATAAATAACATGAAATAAAAATAACGGAAACAAAATAATATACAACAACAACAACAAAAACGTACCTTGCCTCTACCGCTGATATCTCTCATTAGGGTTCACTGGCGGGTTCGGCTGGTATGGATAACCAGTGAGGGCCTCAAACATATCCCTGTAGTTATCTAGTGGGCTTGACTCTCCTTGTGGCGGTGGCTGGTAAGGAATCGGAATGAAACTAGAGCCGACTGCCTCGGGCCAATGAGGGGTGGGATCGGATGGGCCTAGTGGATGAAGAAGATTGGGGTAATCGGTCCACCCCGAGTGTTCGGCGTACGGGAGACCGGCTTGAAGGTCTCTTTGATGGCGCTCCTGATCATGGAGTATCTTGGTGTTATTAATCGCCATTTGGTTAGAGACAGCCAAATCTCTCCATCGGCGTTGTTCCACTTCCATTTGTGCATTGTGACACCTAACCTCTTCTTCCTCCCATGCCCATCTGTGGGCCCTTTCTTCTTCTTGCAACTGTAACAAGCGTTCCATTTGAGACTGTTGTAACGCTTGTTGCAGTTGTTGTTCTTCCATCTGTTTCTCCACCATTTCGCGAAAGGATGCTTGAAAACCCCATTGCTCTTGCGAGTACGCCCCTTGCGCCTCTTCCCATTCTCTCCTGCTCTCGTGGTATTCTCTTGCTTCACCAATGCCGGCCGACACATTATCGTAAACCGCTTGTTTCCCACGGGTCCATAACCGGTATGATGGTATCTGCCTTTGGTTCACAAAGTCTGCCACATTGGCAGAGATTTCCCTATGCTGCTTCCTATACCTCCGTCTCGGTCCTCGCGGACCAGAAGGATCCATCTCCTCCTCAACATCAGGCATCTCCTCATCGCCTTCTTCTTCATCACCCTCTTCATCACCCTTTCTCTGTTCATTAAATCGGTAACTATCTCCTTGTTCATCTTCAACCGTGTAAAGATGACCAAAGGCTTTCACCGTTATCTTCCAATGTCGCTGAATGGTGGCAAAGCTGAACTGATCGATGGGCTTAGACACCCACAGTGACTCCTGAGGCAATGCATTCTACTGCAGAATCATTGCGCTAATCAACCTTGCATAAGGGATCATCTTCCGCTTGAATGATTCCCTTGTATCTCATGTATTGATCATCACAATTTGACGCCAGGATAGCTTGGACGTCCCATACAACAACGTATGCATAACCCGGCAGTCGAGTGCCTTCACTTTACCGCGGTCCCCATACCGCACCATAATATTTTCTAACGAAATGCCTTGGAGTATTTTTCCCTCCAGAGACAAATCACTTCTCAACTCCCTGCACCCCCGGAACCTGGCAGTGTGTCTTCTAACAGTCTCAACGGATCAGCGTCGTTTCTTTTATTGTCCAAAAACTGATCATACCCGTAATAGTCATAGGCTTCAACCCCAAGCGAGTCAAATCTCGCAATAGCATTAATATGCTCGAATGACATGATCATTTGGTTTTTGCCAATGTTGTCGATCAACTGCCACCTATGAGCCGGCCTATCAGAATGTTCGAAACGGAGAGTAGATAACCATTCACAAACAGCCCCCAAATATACCCGGGTGGTAATATCATCGCACCAATCAATCACTCGCTCCCAACCAATCTTTTCGAACTTTTGCACTATGCCGATCTTCCGAAACTCCTCGACATCTACTGTACGCTCACATACTACTCTTTCGGGTACGGGTTTTGAAACACCCGTAACCATCTTCATCTTCCACATCTTCGCTTCCAATCTCTTATTTCGGTATCGGGAAAGTGCCTTCAACTTCTCATCTTTCCATACCGAAGCCGACTGACTATTCTTTGCCTCCTCCCAATCCCAATCTTGCCTAAAAAGTTGCCCATCACCTTCATTTATATTGCTTAGTTGCTCCCAACACCTTTGATATATCCCTGAGCCTGAACCGGCTCCCGAATATGAACCTTGACCGGAGGTTTTTGCTTTCTTGCTTCCTCGGAACATGGCTACAATCAAAAGACAAAGAAAACAATTAGTACCCCTAATCTTCAAACAATCTCAAACTTTGAACATAATATGCAATGTTGAATTTCAACTAATAATTAGATGTAAAATCACCTTTTTAAACTTCCAAAGTCGCACATTTTAACACCTACATATCAATTTATCATGTTTATTCATAAGATTTCGCAAAATTTCATGGTTTCAACAATATTCAACATCACATTATGCTCAATCATGCAAAAGTCTAGTGTAATCACATCACCAAGACTTAAGCATGCTCAAATCCCACCCAAATCAAGTAAATATTCTTAAGTTTACGCTAAAACATCATACGTTATGATAAACAACCTACTCTTAAACTGTGAGCTTAAAATTTTGGAAGAAATCAAAAATACATATGAAAATCATGCATAAATTTACTGAAATTTCATACCTTTGATGTTAGATAACGAGAAGAACTAAGAACAAGTGCAAAACAAGAGACTTAGATTAACACTCTTCAAAACCATAAAAACTCATGCCCAGAAATCTTGCAAACGAGCAAGAATTGATGGAAACCGGTATGGGGGTTTTGTTCCTCTCGAAAAATTACACAATTTAGGCTCAAGAATCAACTGATTTGGTTAAGAATCGAAGAAGTTATGAGAGATGAAAGATTAGGGTTCTTGAATGAGTTGAAGAAGAAGATGAATTGCAAGAGGGAGAAGGAATGATCGATGCAGGCAATTTGGGGTGTTAGTGTGCAAATGAGTCAGATTGTTGAGCCTTAGGTCAAATTTGTTGCCAAGAATACGTTTAGGTCATATTTGAATAGGTTTAAAAGATCACGAGTTCAAATCCAAGCAACTCAGCGTCGGCTGCAATTCTGGGCACCGTCGGCCACGAACAAAAGGTCCGCCGGCGACGGTCTATGGATTATGTGAGTGTGGCCGACGGCCTATTTCACTGTCTACGGACAAATTGAGGCTACGGGGAATTGTAAGCACCGTGGGCGATGAGGAATCTGATAGTCGGCGACGATCTTTATAATCGCCATTTTTATTTATTTATTTATTTATTTATTTATTTTTTAAATGGAGAAAAATTATGAAACTTATTTACAAACTAACTTAAATTATCAAAACAAAATGTTTATTATTTTTTATTGAAAACTAAACTAACGTTAAACTAGCCTAAAAACCGAAATACGTTACGAAGCGTTCACTTTAGATTAAACATCGAAACACGTTATGAATTGTTCGACTATCATTTAACGATCCTTACCCCCCCCCCCCCCCCGAAAAGAAGTGTATTGTCCCCATACACAAAGCAAGCATAAAACATACCTTTCGTCTTCAAATCTTGTTCGTGATATTCAGAACTTCACACATTAAATGGTTAGTATGAAACGAGAACGATAATCATAGAAACAATACGAAACCACAATGTAAATATACAATACTCTACAACGCACATTACCGACCCTTTAATTTACTTCATATGTTGGTACGCTTACCAAGAAACATACCAATTCCACCTTCGCGTCCTTCTTCTCCTCGTTACCATCAAGAAACGGTTTAAGGCGGTGACCGTTAACCGGTTTGCTTAGATACATCCAGATCCTCGATGGTAACATCTCCAAGATTTCCGACCCGTGTAATCACGTACGGGCCCATCCATTTGCTTTTTAGCTTTTCGGGAAAGTATTTAAGCCGTGAATTGTAAAGCCAAACCTTTTGACCCACTTCAAACTCCTTCAGCTTCAATTTCGCATCATCTGCCCTCTTCATATCATCCTTGTATTTCGAGGCACACTCATACGCTTCTTCCCTAAGCTCTTCCAATTCGCAAAGCTTTAACTTTCGCTCTTTTCCTGCATCGTCATATTTCATGTTAACTTCTTTAATAGCCCACCAAGCACGATGCACAAGTTCAACCGGTAAATGGCAATTTCGCCCATATACTAAGCGATAAGGTGTAGTTCCAATAGGTGTTTTATGAGCCGTTCTATAAGCCCATAAAGCATCATTCAACTTTGTCGACCAATCCTTTCGGTCGGGTCGAACGGTCTTTTGCAAAATTTCTTTTATTTGCCTATTGGAAACCTCCACTTGACCACTTGTTTGTGGGTGGTAAGGGGGTAGCGATTCGATGGTCAACACCATACCGTTTCAAGAGTTTGCCAAAGTTAAAATTCTTAAAGTGAGATCCCCCATCATTGATGATTACTCGGGGAATCCCAAATCTCAAAATTATGTTTGTTTGTACAAAATTGCAAACAACGGAATGGTCATTTGTCTTGGTGGCAATCGCTTCGACCCACTTGGATACATAATCGACCGACACCAAGATGTATAAGTTGCCATGCGAATTAGGGAATGGGCCCATGAAATCGATCCCCCACACATCGAAAATATCTACAATGAGGATCGGTTGCATAGGCATTTCATCCCTTTTTGAAATACCCCCTAACTTTTGACATTCAACACAATTTTTAGCGAAATTAAAAGCATCCTTGAAAATAGTCGGCCAATAAAGACCGCTATTGAGCACGTTGTGCCCAGTTTTGTGACCACTGAAATGGCCCCCACAAGCAAATGAATGCAAGTGCATCAAGACGCTAGGAATCTCCTCGTCGGGTATGCATCTTCGAACGATTTGATCCGGACAAAACTTGAATAAGTCTGGTTCTTCCAACGTGTAGTATTTGATTTGAGATAGGAAGTGCAACCTCTTCCTTCTATCCCAATGAGCCGGCAAGTCACCTGTAACCAAATAGTTAACAATATTAACATACCATGGTAATATTCCAACTTTTGAAATTTCCTCATCAGGAAAGTTCTCATTGATCTCTTCACGGGAAGAATCCTCCTCCACAACCAATCGAGACAAGTGGTCCGCAACCACATTCTCACTCCCTTTCTTATCTCTAATCTCCAAGTCAAACTCTTGTAGCAAGAAAACCCATCGGATTAACGGCTTTGCATCCTTCTTGTCCATGAGATACCTAACTGCAGAATGGTCAGAATAAACAATGACCTTAGTATCCCATATATAAGCACGAAATTTGTCCAACGCATATACCACCTCAAGTAGCTCTTTCTCAGTAGTTGTATAATTTAATTGTGCATCCGAAAGGGTCTTACTTGCGTAGTAAATGGCAACCGGTTTCTTATCTACCCTTTGACCCAATACGGCCCCCACCGCATAATCACTTGCATCACACATAATTTCGAATGGTAAAGACCAATTCGGTGATTGCAAGATTGGGGGCCTCAACCAACTTTTTCTTCAAAATGTTAAAGGCGTTTTGGCAATCTTTGTCAAAATCAAATGTCTTATCTTTTAACAATAAATTACATAGGGGTTTTGTTATATCACTAAAGCTTTTTATGAACCGCCTATAAAACCCTGCGTGTCCCAAAAACGACCGAACACCCTTAACACTTGTAGGATAAGGCAAAGTGGATATGACTTGCACCTTTGCTCTATCCACCTCAATCCCCCGACTCGAAACAACATGCCCTAACACAATCGCTTCTTGAACCATAAAATGGCTCTTTTCCCAACTCAAAACCAGATTTTCTCAACACATCTTTGCAAAACTTTTTCGAGTTGGCCAAGGCAAGCATCAAATGATGACCCAAATATCGAGAAATCATCCATGAAGATTTCCAAAGACTCCCCCACCATATCTGAAAAGATACTCGTCATACACCTTTGAAAGGTGGCGGGGGCATTACAAAGTCCAAAAGGCATTCGCCTAAATGCGAAGGTACCGTATGGACAAGTGAAAGTAGTCTTTGCTTGGTCTTCCGGATGTATAGCAATTTGATTGTATCCGGAATAACCATCCAGAAAACAATAAAATTTTTGTCCGGCCAATTTCTCAACAATTTGGTCAATAAATGGTAAAGGGAAATGATCTTTGGAAGTTGCAGCATTTAACTTGCTATAGTCAATACAAATACGCCACCCGGTTACCGGCCGAGTAGCGACCTCTTCACCTGCGTCATTTGTGACGACTTGAATACCCGCCTTCTTAGGAACTGTTTGTGTCGGGCTCACCCATTGGCTATCCGAGATAGGGTATATAATACCCGCATCTAGCCACTTCAATACCTCCTTCTTGACAACTTTTCGCATGTTTGGATTTAATATCCGTTGCGTGTCACGAGAAGGACTCATGCCATCTTCAGTGATGATCTTCTGCATCACTACCGAGGGACTAATTCCCTTCAAGTCTGCAATGGTCCACCCGATAGGGGCTCTATGGATGACCAATACTTTCATCAGCTTCTCTTCTTGCTCCCCGGTTAAGTTTGATGCGATAATAACCAGAAGCGTGCTACCTTCACCCACATAAGCATATTTAAGATGCTTGGGTAGCACCTTCAACTCCAACACCGGAGGCTCTTCCAATGACGGCTTCAACTTTGTGTCGATGCTTTCCGGAAGACTTTCCACTTGATGTGTCCAAGTGGGCCTTCTTTCTTTTGCCGCCATAACCTCCAACTCTTTCATCTCTTCATCCATACTCCGATTTGTTTCTCCTTGCAACCTGTCAAACATGAAACATTCCTCTATTGTGTTTTCCTCTTCGACACTAGTGTCGCATAGAGGTATACACTCGTCAACGATGTCCGCCATGTAGCTTTCATCGCCAACTAAAGGATCCGTTAATCTTGAAAAGACATTTAACCGCAACCGACGGTTACCAAAAGTCATGTCGACCGTGCCCGATTTGCAATTAATTTGGGCATTTGATGTTGCCAAAAATGGTCGACCGAGGATCACCGTTGGTTGCTTGGTTCGGTCCAAAGAAACATAATCCAATACAAGAAAGTCCACCGGATAGTAAAAGTCCTCGACCTTGACTATTACATCTGTGACTATCCCACGGGGCAGTTTAGGGGTCAAGTCAGCTAACACCACGGTGGTGTTAGACACTTGAAGTGGACCAAAATCATATTGGTCATATAAACTACCCGGCAAGATACTCACACTTGCCCCAAGATCCAAATGTGCCCGTGTCATTTTGAATTCCCCGACTTGTATTGAAACAATGGGCGCCCCCGGATCTTGAAGTTTTGGTGGAAGTGCACCCGAAAGAATCGAACTCACATTTTCGGTTAAATCAAGTTTCTTAGGAAACTTGTGAGTTCGCTTTTGAGTGCATAAATCTTTCAAGTATTTAGCATACGAAGGTATTTGCTTAATTGCATCTAGAAGTGGTAAATTGATTTTGACTTGTTTAAAAATTTCCCACATCTCTTCTTGTTGTGGGCCTTGTTTGTTTACCACTTTCTTAGATGGTCCCAATAGAGCTTCGGGATAAGGGGCGGTATTAGCCTCCACACCCTTTTCCTTAGCCTTTGGGACGGGAATGGTCACAACGGGTGTAGTATTATTAATTTTAACATCATTTTTCTTTGGACCCGTTTGACCATTTTGACCTTCATCATCACTCGCATCTTCCACCACCCCTTCAACAAACCCGGGTGGTGGTGGCTCAACACCGTTATCTATGACTCGACCACTACGTAAAGAAATTTTATTTATTGGTACCTCACGTGTATTTTTCGAGTTCGGCCCTTGATGCTTAGGGTTCACAGTGGTGTCACTTGGAAGTCCTCCTCCACTTCCACGAATTTGAGCCATCTCTTGAGCAAGTTGCCCCACTTGCTTCTCTAATGCTTTTTGGGATTTATCCCTCACCTCAAACTCTTTGCGCATTTCAATTTTATTTTCTTGGTTTGAATTCCGCATTTCAGTTTTAAGTTCTTGATGCGAGTTGGTGAGAGTGCTCATAGTGTTCATGATAGCATCTAGTTTCGAGTCAATCGAATTATCACCTTGGGAATTAGATGCACCACCCCCATTACCACCTTGGTTGTAACCCCGTTGATAGTTGCCTTCACGATTTTGATACCCTTGGTTACCACCCTGGTTGTAATTCCTTTGGTAACCCCCTTGGTTACCACCTTAACGATTATTGTACGAAGACCCACCTTGACCTCCTTGGTTACCCGATTGAAAATTCGGGTTCATTTGATTCGAGGCATTACCATACCGGAAATTGGGGTGATTTCTCAAACCCGGATGGTAAGTGTTGGAGTTCATGTCATATTGCTTTCGGTCCCCATACACTTGGTTGACTTCCTCGGTGTAGTCTCTCGACCCCGTTGGACATTGCTCCGCTCTATGTCCAATATCACCACACTCTTCACACACCTCGAATTGAACCGCATTCACTTCTTTCTTCTTCATTCGAGCTATTTCCCGCTCTAAGGTAGAAATCCGATCTTTAGAGTCGAGATCAGGAAGTGACCGGGAAATAGGGTGTTTCTTAGCTCGATCGGCCGATTCTTTCTCTTTCGACCGTTTACTCATCCGCTCCAAGAACTCCCAATCATCATCTTCATGGTTACTTAGAAGGGTACCGTTGCTCATTGATTCAAGTCAGTTCCATGTGTTGTCGTCTAGACCCCGTACAAAACACTTGACCAACTCCCACTTCTCTATTTGATGATGTGGGCACTTTCGCATCAACTCCCTAAATCTTGTGAAGGCTTCATACAATGGTTCGCCTGATAATTGGCGAAAAGACCTAATTTCATCACGAGCATCGTCGGTCTTTGCCGTTGAATAATACTCATCTAGAAAAGCTTGTTGCATTTCTCCCCATGTGCGAATGCTATTGGCTGGAAGTGTAAGGAACCATTGCTTCGCTTTGTCTTTCAACGAAAATTGGAACAAACGAAGTTTGACCTCCTCTAGTGCGAAGTTATGCCCCCCGATAGTGCTGCAAATGGAAGAAAACTCCGCCAAATGTGTGTACGGTTCGTCGTTAGACCTTCCATTAAAATGAGGAAGTATGTTGATGTAATGTGGTTTACAATCAAACATCCTCCTCTCACAAATAATTGGTGAGTCGTTCTCGGTGACAACCGGCCTAAAACGATCATTCACTCCCCGTGGATGTTGTTGATGACGATGGGGACCGTTAACTTCTTGATCAACTACTCTTTGGTTGTCCCTTCTATCATTCCTTCTTTCATCCCTTCTATTATCCCTTCTTTCATCCCTTCCTTGATTCCTACCTTGGTTACCTCTTTGATTGCCACCCCCCACAAAACGAGGAATCCGGTTATGGTGAGCATTGTTGTTATTGTTGCGACCCCCACCATTCCGGTTCCGTTGATAATCGTTTTGTGGTTGACGGTTGTTCTCATACCCATCATTTCTTCCGTCTCCATAACCATAATCGTCATCCCCAACATAATTGGCATTTTGATAGCCAACTTCTTCATCTTCATATCCTCTTGCGTTGTAGCCATTACCCCGAGTTATGTATCCCCAATCTTCATCATCATCCACTCGATCATCATAGTAACCCCCATCATCCGAATTTTCTGTATGAACGCTTACATGTTCCGGCGATTGATAACCGGGAACACTATAAGGCTCATCATCGGGGATTGCATTCCTCAAGTCATCGATGTTGAAAAATGGGTCTTCATTCGCGGGATTTCCACAATTACGATTACCTCTACGATCGGAATTGACATTCCGATCATCAAGGTTGATGGGTAGGGAATTGTGTCGATGAAGGTTTTGTTGTTGGGGTGTTCGTTGGGTGTTATTGGGATTTTGGTTTTGGAAATGTGGTGTGGGTGGTCCATTGTTGTTATTACCACCCGGTCGTTCTTAAGGCATGGGTTGAACATTTTGGGCGGGGTAAAAGGTTCCTCAGGATTGGAATTGGTTCGGGTTTTGGTTTTGATTGAAGTTTTGGTTAGAATTTTGGTTCGCCATTGAATCGGTTTCAATGGACGGTGTATGATGTGGTGTGTTGGTGGTTTAATTAGAAGCAAGTGTTGCTTCTAACCGGCTTGCTAGATTTCTCCTTGCAACTCGTTCGATTTCCGGTTCGTAGACTAAAGGTGAAGTCCTCCCGGAGTTCCGCGTATGCTTGCACTACCTGTAATCTGCACAAGTAACACACCCCGCGTAACAAGGTAAAAGACAAGTACAAAAAGAAAGCTAAACAAATTAAACAGACAATCACACAAATTCAAACAATAATCCAAACACAAGGCACACGCACTCCCCGGCAACGGCGCCGAAATTTGATTGGAGTGTCGCGCTCCGGTCAAAGATAAAATTTATATACCCAAATTACCCTTAACAAATAGCTAGTGGTAGTGAGGGGTCGAACCACGAAGAGTATGTGGTTTGTGTATGGACTTGATTAAATTATGAAGGTTGTCACTATTATGAAGCTTGCTAAGATATATTTTTGTATTTTTTTGTTTGATTGAAAGATGTGAAATAGAATTACTAAAATGATTTAATGAATTAACTACTACTGATTAACTAATTGTAAGAATTGGAAATGGTTAATTGAACAATAATAAGAAAACAAGGTTCACACCCGGTTTCAACTAATGCACGACTTAGGGTTACTATGTATTTTAATTAGCTTTACTTGAAATAGTTCATTAACGGGTTGCAATCACAAAGCTTAGGTGTCAATCGCTATCAACGTCTTAAACAACGGACCATGATACACTTCGTTACTTTGGACTAGCAAATCCTACCAAAGACAAGGCATAACTACGTGCATTCATTTCACAAAGTCAACTTTAATCGTTCACTCGACAATTTGCAAATTCAACACCAACGTAGGACAATTGTCTATGATTCAAATGCAATTCAAGTTGTCACAAAAAAATTAACAAAACATAATAAACCCGAAACCTTACAAAAGTCTACACCGGGGTGAAACCTCGAAGAAATTAGCCGAGCATGATTGACGAAACTTGATCACCGGATGTTAGAAGCATGAATTGGATCATCGTGAAGCTTGAAGATGGATGAAGGTTAGGGTTTTGGATGATCACCGGATGTTGGAAGCGTGAATTGGATCATCGTGAAGCTCGACATACATATAGGGGAGCCGTCGCCGATGGCTTGATGTCCCGTCGGCGACGGTGTGTAGATGTTCACATTAACCCGACAGCCAAACTTGCTGTCTACGGCTAAATAAGCGACGGCACATTACACATACCGTCGGCGACGGCCCTTATGGGCGTCGGTGACGGTGCCTAGATTCCCAACTTTCTGTTTTTTCCATTTCTCAAGTCCGATTGACCCGTTTCGCTTCCCGGTGGCTCGTTTTTTGCTCTGGTGGTCCGTTTAGCTCCCAGTTAGCTCCTTAAACTTCACAAGACCTGCAAAACACAAATCCTTTTACAAGTAGGCAATTCGAGATTAAAAGTTAAATAAAAACATAAACTTAAACATAAACGAACACAGGTTTTCAACCACGTATCAGGGGACTATAGGTGTTATTTTGCAAAACCACATGGACTATCCGTGCATTTTACTCTTGTTTTAAATACTCGTAAATAAATTGTTTGTAAATCATCACATAATGTTAGTGTCTCAATACGCAACACGACCCATGACACCTCTAGCTCCTCCGATTGCAAGTCTCGGTCCATGTAGATATCTAACGACCGCAAGCATGCAGAAAAAGTGTGTCAACATAAAGTTGGCGAGTTCACAGTTTTGTTTAACGTAAATCAAGTAAGTGTTTAGTTTAAAGACATGTTACGAATAATAAACTCTGTACCGATTGACTGTTCGTTTTTGGTGCCCTCATCAATGTCTATCAGCATTGATCAAAGTGTTTAAGGTCATTAGTTCATGCCTGTCCTCCTAGGTACGGTGTGAGCTTTGTCAGGCCTAATAGCGCTATCAACTAATACATCGTTGCCTCCCAGGCAACTAGCTCGGTATGTAAGTAGGGACTTTCATGATAGAGTTGAGTTTATTAACTAACATCGAAATTAAACCAAAACATTAAAAAGTATTCCTCCCAGGAATAGTAGTTTGTTTGTCCCCCCTGGAAAGCATATTTGTGAAAAAGTAGTGAACTCACCTTAGGGTGCGTGTTATATCCAAAAGTATTGTGTCAATGACACGTACTTACACATCATGCAAACATTCACCAAGACATTCCCTAATAGGTATAGCACAATATAAGTAACCAATACTAGAATAAGGTTGTTTCACGTGTAGTCGAGCTCTTCCGAATTGTTAAATGAACGACCGATGGTACAATCGTTAACCTAAAAGCTATGATACCCTTAAGGGTTTGTATAGGATCATACATATATTAATATGAAGATATGTATAATAATTTAATGTGTTTGAACACGTATAAGTCTTTAAAAAACATACATCTTTATTATCTTTAAGTGTGACTACACATAGTCGAATTGATAAACAAAGGATGTACTTGTATCTTGCTTTTAATACTCAAAATAAACATATAAGTAATTATATTTACTTTAATAAATTGCACGAGCTAACTTGAATTAAATATCCTCGTTAAATATTTAATTTACAATCATATTTCATATTTTATACATTTATGAAAATTGGGCAGAGTTTCCTCTGTTTTTTATGATAATCCCGACAACACAAGTTGTCGATAAAACCCAATAAACAAGTGTCCAAACCTATATATATCAATCATCCGAAAGTGTAAACTTGGCTAGAGATTCGTCTATATTATATGATAGATTAAAAAAGAGTCCCAAACCTTGGAATGAAAATCATACCAAGGCAGTCATTAAAATGAAACAAAAAGTTTCTAATCTTCCTTGTTTATCTGTTGCAAATCCTAATTGGGAAAAGATAGTTGAAACAGATGCCTCAGAAATAGGATATGGAGGCATATTAAAACAAATTTATCCTCTTAATAAACAAGAATATCTTGTAAGGTTTCATTAAGGAAAATGGATAGAAAGCCAAAAGAACTACGCTACTATAGCAAAAGAGATACTAGCTATTTTAAAATGCGTCTTAAAATTTCAAGATGATTTATACAATCAAAAGTTTCTAATAAAAACAGATTGCCAAGCAGCTAAGTTAATGTTCAATAAGGATTTCAAACATGATGTATTGTCACACCCCGATATTTCCACGTATTACCGGTGGGGAGTATCGTGACGTAGTTGATATCGTTATAGTCAAACAACACAATATTTAAATGCACAACGGAAGCAAAAGATAGATATATTTCAACCGAATAATATTGAAATATCAAGTATCACAAGTAGTTGAAAATAATCCACAGGTGGATCAAAATAAAATGGAAACATTGTTCAACAGTTTTGACATCCAAGCTTGCGAGACTTATTGTGGACGCTAGGAGAAAGCCAGCCTAGTTCGCGTAGTACCTGCACTTAACCTTTTTGGGAAAATACGTCAGTTTACACTGGTAAATACAATTAACTGACTCATTTAGAAAAGGTTTAACAAAATTGACTTGAATCCACGTGGCACAAACTTTGTATAACTTGGGATAATTATTTGAATATAATCTTGTAAAAGAATTACATGTTCCTTATGCGTTCAGTAGCCCGATCCGTAGACCGGGTTAAAGATTAATAGACACACCACAGTATTTATTTATGCACTGACGGGTGTACGCCTACACCCCGTGCTCAGGTCGTGGCCATCTCGTAAGATGATGCCAAGGATATCCGGGACATGGTCATCAACCCCCCAAATGCTTTAAGCAAACAAAACATTTCCAAACAGAGCATATCAATGGTTTAACCTCTATCCGATTAAAGATTCAATGCCCGACCAAGCGGTATTTTATATACCATACCCCAAGCCCGTATAGGGAAAATAAGTTAAAAGTATTTACCTTTGCAAGTATCAATCACAAATAGCAAGTGCGTGTAGCTTTTACCGGGTCTCCTATTCTGGAACGAAGGTTTATAATAACCTATTAGAATCCTAACGGTTCTTTAATTAAGCCTAAGCTTAGACCGGTTAGTTTTAAAGAAAGATACGGTTCGAACGCATGATTAGGCGAAGACCGGAATAGAATGTGGTTTAGACCCGACAAGTTTGAAGACTTGTATAATATGGGTAAACTAAACATATTCTGGATTTTGAGATAAAAACGATAAGGTTTGACCCGTTTCGGCTAATTTATGCAAACTAGTTACATAAACCGAACCGAACGCGCAAGAAGCGTAACGGGTAACCATAAGAGTCGCTAACAGGTTTCCTAAGTTAATATGCCTTAATTATGTTGTGATATCAGTAGGATACCTTCCGTTATGCCCAAAACGAGTTTAATCTCAATCTAAGCCCCGAAGGGGTATTTTGGTCATTTTAAAGATTATAAAAGAGATTAAATGAAATTCTGAGATTCGGGTCCGAATATATCAGTAAAATAACTTATTTTAATAGGTCATATCAGTTGGTAATAGGTCTTATATGCCAAAATGGTTTTAAACCCATACTAGGTGTTTAATACGCGTAAAAAGCCATTTTAAGCGATTTCCGGGTTATACAGGAAATCTGAGTTTTCTAATCAGGTTATAATGTTCAAAATACTTCATTTATTATTTAAAATCAGCAGCAATTGGATTGGTGTCAAAATATTATGTAAAACTCATTTTATACACAAAAGGGTATAATCGATATTTACCGAATCAAGGCCATAACCTTAGGTTATGAGCAGGTTAAAAATAATTAAAAAATATTTAAAAATCCCAAAATATTATATTACATCAGTGGGTAAAAGTTTTGGTGTCAAAATTGGGTTTAGATAGGCTTTATGCTAATTGCGTCGTTTAATTAACAAAAAGCTTCTTAAATGCGCTATTTAGCATAACTCCTATTTTGGACCTCGAACTGATATGAAACTTCAGGTACATGTTTATAAATTAGTAACAAAGATTATTGTCCTCTCACATTTCCAAAATTCTCGTTTTATGACCTAAAGGGCATATTGGTCAACATTAGGCAATTAACGGAAACGTGTAAACGAAACGGACAATCAACGAACCAACCACAGAGGGTTATACTATCATGTAACCTGGTCCTAAGGAAGCTGTAAGGCATTTCCAAATCATACTAAATCGGGTCAGAACTGAAGTCAAAGCAAAAGTCAAAGTTTTGCGACTTTCGGTTCCGAACCGGGTCTAAACAGAAAATTGTCGGATCAAAAAAGCTTAGACCAGTTCTTATACTTATTACCAAGTTATATGAGTGATAAAATAGGTTACACGTCTCCTACATTGCTAATTACGTGTTAATTTGCAAATTAAGTTTCTGTTGACTTTTTAATACAAACTTTGACCCGACAAATGATCTAGTTAGAGCGGGAATCAGAGGGTGCCCTTTTAAGGGTTTAATGCCCACATAATTACCAACTTATAACTACCTTTAATTTGACAAATCACTGGACCATTAGTGATTAATCGATAAGTCAAACCTTAATTACGACGGTTTGACTTTAAGCTAATTAACTAAGTAAAACACAACTAAGGGAGGTCAAGGATACTTACTAAGGTCTAATGCACGATTAGAGATGCTTGGGGACTGATCTTATGCTCCAGGAAGTTCCACAAATGCAGATGGAAAGCATGATCACAAAGTTGCAACATGAGGGGCCTTTTATAGTGAGTTTGATTGCTTGTGATCATGACAAACAACTCTACTATTGATCACTGATCATCAAAAAGTGTCCCTAGTGTCTAAGAACAAGCTTAGGCAGCCCTTGGTGTTGAGAAAAGGCAATGTAAGTCGGTTACAATGGACATAGCAGACACCAGCCACATTTTTCGGCATCAGAAGGCCCCTCGCGTCACGTGTAGGTTCCCTAGGGGTCCTACGCGTCGCGCGACGACCCCTCTGATCCAAATCAAATTTTCAGATTTTGCTGTTTTGGTCCTTGGTCCATATAAAGTTGTTTCGACATTTATTTTTGCTGTATGAGCCCTCGAAATTGATTTCTAGGGACTCCAAGACATAAACAATCCTTGTGAAGCCCTTGTTTAACTTTGTTATCTCCCGAAAAGTCATAAACTTCATCGTTGACGCTTTTAACCCCTCGTATACGAATTTTATCATAACTTTCTCATACGATAACGAAACTTGGTGAAATTTTTATCATGTATTCTAGTGAGCATAATTAATCGTTACAATGCTTCAGGTTTGCTAAAAGGTCACTCAGAGGTATACTTTAAACATGTTGACACATTTAACCCCTGTATTTTGAAATCTCTCACTTTCATACACAATTAGCTTCGTATGATCCATGATTCATTCGTTTAAAGGTATAAACATCGTGTAGGGTTATTGTAAAGTATATTTATCCATTGTTGACATTTTGAACCCCTACATTATCATACTTTCCTTCTCTGTCAACTTTAGTCCCTCTAGAACCTTCTTTCACACGTTCAAAGCTTATGACACATGTCAACACATTATGGGATGTGAATTTTCGAGGTGTTACATCCTCTCCCCCTTAAAAGAAATCTCGACCTCGAGATTTACTGAAATAAATAAGGGTACTTATCTTTCATTGTGGACTCAACCTCCCAAGTGTACTCGGGACCTCTACGGGCATCCCATTTAACCTTTACTATTGGCACATGCTTCCTTCGAAGGTTCTTAACCTGTCGATCCTCGATCGACACAGGTTTTTCAACAAAATTCAAGCTCTCTTCTATGTGCACATCTATATGTGGTATGACTAGTGATTCATCAGCGAAACACTTCTTCAGATTGCAGATGTGGAATATATTGTGAATACCACTGAGCTCTTCAGGTAATTTTAACTTATAAGCAACTGATCCGACGCATCCGATGACCTCGAGTGGTCCTATGTATCTCGGGCTTAACTTACCTTTCTTACCAAATCGCATCACACCCTGCCAAGGTGATACTTTAAGCAACACTTTATCACCTACCTCGAATTTCAGAGGTTTATGCTTTAGATCTACGTAGCTTTTCTGCCTATCCCTGGCAGCTTTCAGGTGGTCACGAATCTGGATAATCTTGTCCGTCGTTTCAAAGACTATTTCCGGTCCTGTCGGTTGGACATCTCCAACTTCCACCCAACAAACGGGCTTTCTGCACTTTCTACCGTACAAGGCCTCGAAAGGTGCAGCTTTAATGCTCGAATGGTAGCTATTATTATATGAGAACTCGATTAATGGCAGGTGGTTATCCCAACTACCACCTAAGTCAATCACACATGCACGAAGCATGTCTAGTACGCTCACTCTGGCCGTCCGTCTGAGGATGGTAAGCCGTACTAAAATTTAAGCGCATGCCCAAATATTGTTGGAAACTTTTCCAAAAATGTGACGTGTATCTAGTATCTCTGTCAGAGATAATAGACACTGGTACTCCATGCAGAGATACAATCTTATCTACATACAATTGGGCTAACATATCGGAGCTATAGGTCTCCTTAATGGGTAGCAAATGTGCTGACTTAGTTAGTCTGTCTACTATTACCCATATAATATCATTTCCTTTCCTTGTCTTTGGAAACTTGGTGATGAAATCCATCGTCATCATTTCCCACTTCCATGTGGGTAGTTCAGGCTGTTGTAGCAAACCTGATGGCTTCTGATGTTCAGCTTTGACTTGGGCACATGTCAAACATTTAGCTACATAGGTAGCTATAGACTTCTTCAAGCCTATCCACCAAAAGTTCTCTTTCAAATCCTAGTACATCTTGTCAGCTCCAGGATGAACGGAGTATTTAGAACTGTGGGCTTCCTGGAGGATAACATCTCGAAGTCCTCCATAAACTGGAACCCATATTCGTCCATTTAACCTCAAAATTCCGTCCTTGCCATCAGATAACTGTTCTTCAGTTACTCCTAGCTTTTCATTAGGATAGTTAGCTTCCAGTACAGCTTCCTTCTGCGCAGCTAACAACCTTTCATTCAAACCATTCTTTATCTCAATGCTCTTGGCATTGATTCTTATAGGCTTCACTTTTTCCTTTCTACTCAAGGCATCGGCGACTACATTCGCCTTGCCGGGATGGTATCTTATCTCACAGTCATAATCATTCAAAGTTTCCATCCAACGTCGCTGCCTCATGTTCAAATCCTTTTGGTTAAATAGGTGCTGGAGGCTCTTGTGATCAGAATAGATCACACACTTGATACCATATAAATAGTGCCTCCAAAGCTTTAGTGCAAATACAACGGCACCCAACTCCAAGTCATGGGTGGTGTAATTCTTTTCATGCACCTTTAACTGACGTGAAGCATAGGCAATAACCTTGCCTTTCTGCATAAGCACACATCCCATCCCGGTGTGTGATGCATCACAATATACCACAAATTCTTCTATTCCGTCAGGCAATGTCAACACCGGTGCATTGCTTAGCTTTTGCTTAAGGATATCAAAGGATTCTTGTTGCTTCGGTCCCCAGTCGAACTTAATCTTCTTCCTAGTCAAAGAAGTTAGGGGTGCAGCAATCCTTGAAAATTTTTCAATAAAACGCCTGTAGTATCCTGCCAATCCCAGGAAACTGCGAATTTCTGTGGGCGTCTTCGGCTCTTGCCAATTCATGAAAGCTTCAACCTTAGCGGGATCTACTTGGATTCCACGTTCACTAACCACATGTCCAAGAAATTGGACTTCACAAAGCCAAAATTCACATTTAGAGAACTTGGCGTAGAGCTTCTCCTGCTGAAGTAGTGAAAGGATACATCGAAGATGTTTCTCATGGTCGACCTGATTCTTTGAATAAATCAGAATGTTGTCAATGAAAACGATGACGAATTTATCCAAGTAGGGCTTGCAGACGCGATTCATGAAATCCATGAATGCGGCAGGTGCATTAGTGAGCCCGAAAGGCATCTCTAGGAACTCGTAGTGAGCATAACGAGTCCTAAATGCAGTCTTGTGTACGTCTTCATCTCTAACCTTTAGTTGGTGATAGCCTGACCTTAAGTCAATTTTAGAGAAGTAACTTGCCCCTTGAAGTTGATCGAACAGATCGTTGATCCTGGGCAATGGATACCTATTCTTGATAGTGACCTTATTGAGCTCACGGTAATCGATGCACAGACGCATCGATCCATCCTTCTTCTTGACAAATAAGATTGGTGCTCCCCAAGGAGACGAACTAGGTCTAATGAAACCTTTGGCTAGCAATTCATCTAGTTGTGTTCTCAATTCCTTCATCTCTGTTGGTGCCAACCAATAAGGTGCTCTAGCAACAGGTGCTGCTCCAGGGATGATGTCAATTCTAAATTCTACTTGTCTATCTGGTGGTAAACCAGGTAGTTCTTCAGGGAAAACATCGGGATATTCAGAAATGACGGGGATATCCTCAATCTTAGGCTTCGGCTCGTCAATAGTCACTTGTGCCATGTAGATGACACAACCCTTCTTCAAACACTTAGAGGCCTTGAGCATAGTCACTTGCTCAGGCAGTCCATACTGGGTATCTCCCTGAATGGTAAGTGATTCACCAGACGGAGTCTTGATTACCACCTGCTTCTTATTACAGACAATCTGGGCCTGGTTATGAGATAACCAGTCCATACCCAAAACTATGTCGAAACCGGCTAATTTCAAAGGAAGTAGGGACAAAGGAAAAGAGTGGTTCTTAATGGATATGAAACATCCATCTAACATGGTTGAGGCGGTTTCTAAGGTGCCATCTGCTAATTCCACTTCATATTTCACACTTAAAGTTTTAACAGGCAATTTCAACAATTCACAAAACTTATTATCTACGAAAGACTTATCAACGCCTGAATCAAAAAGTACTCTTGCATAGACATCATTTATGAGGAAGGTACCTGTGATCACATTGTAGTCCTGGACGGCTTCCTTTGCATCCATCCGGAAGACCCTAGCATTGGTCTTCTTTCCTTCATCAGCTTTCTTTGCATATTTTGGGTAATTTGTCTTAATGTGCCCTTTTTCGTTGTAACTGTAGCACGTTGCGTCCTTCAGCTTCTTGCACTCTAGGGTCTTATGTTCCGAAGATTTGCAAATCCCACAAGGCCTCAGCTGAGATTGGGATTTTGAGTCAAGTCTGCACCTCCCAAAGTGGTGCTTCTTACAAACCTTACACTTGGTCTTATCTCCAGATTGATGCCCATCCTTCTTAGAACCAGACCCCTTATTGTGGTCATTGTTTCCCCGGTGCTTCTTGTCTGACCTTCGTGAATTGTCATCATCACGCTTCCTTTTCTCGGCATCCGTGTTCCTCAGCGTTTTCTGCCTGACCGCGTCTAATGTGAGGGACAAGGATATATCAGCTGCAGACCTGAATGTAGCTGGCCGAGAGGCTTTTACACTTGCCTTAATCTCTGGGGCTAAACCCCCAATGAAACGAGCTATTCTTTTGGGTTTCGGGGTCACCAGATAAGGAACCAACCTTGACATTGTATTAAAGCTCGTAAGGTAAGCTTGGCAATCCAGATTTTTCATAACCAAGGATAAGAAATCGGATTCAATCTTTTCTACCTCATGCTGAGGGCAGTAGTTTTCTCTAATCAATGACATAAACTGATCCCATGTCAGGTTGTATAACGGGATTTTCCCAGTAGCTTGAATCAACGATCTCCACCAGGCTAAGGCCTCACCCTTGAACGATTGAGACACAAACTTTACTACATCCTTATCAGCGCACCCACTGATATCAACCACGGTGTCCATCTCATCCAACCATGTCATGCAGTCTATAGCTCCTTTCTCCCCAGTGAAATCCCTGGGTTTGCATGAAACAAAATACTTGTAGGAGCAACCCTTATCACGGGGTCCTTGCTTCAATACGATCTTTTGAGATGGAACACTTTGCTGATTTGAGGACTGACGATCGTCATCGTCTTTCCTTGGCTCTTCCTTCTTGGAGGGTGGTGGCTTGCTGTGAGCCTCAGAATGAGTCTTAGGCTTGGAATGCTGTGCGGATAGGGTCCTACTCCGAGTCCCGCTATATTCCTGATACTTCCGCTCTATGGCTTTCGTAACAGCATTGTCTATCAATGCTTGCAGTTCTGCACCCGCTATGTTAATTTGGGTATTGTCATGGTCCTCTCTGGGGTGACTGTTGATCTCATCCGAGTCAGCCATGTGGTTAGAACTGTTACATAAGATATTGATAATGGTTTATTACGGAATTGTCTTTTATGGCAATTCATTAACCATGGTAAACATAGACCATATTTGGTTGATTTGTTAATCATAATTATTTAGGATTTTTATTATAATTTATCATAATTATAAAACAAATAACAGTTTTTATTGGTGGCACAAAAGGCCTAGTCACAAGGACATTTTTAAATCATAAACCATGATTTCAGAGAATCAAGGCATTAAGGTTTGAGCATAGTTTATTAACTTTCTCTGACAGGGAGTCGTAGACTACTACTGTCCTTTGTCTTATATGACAATGAGTATGGCCCGTAGGTACTATATTACCAATGTATGGTCAATATATGATCATCTTAATTGATGATTTAAACCCATGATTTATAGATCATTAAGTTAGGTTAGGAATCTTTTGAAGAATCCTTATACAAGAATGACGTGTGTGATTTTTAACGAATCACATCTGTCAGGAGCGCTAACATGTTTTCAGGTGTTAACAGGGATCCGAATCTTTTAAACAGGTCTTACCATCTTGGCCAAGTCTTATAATGACATGCAAGCTAGATTATACCTTTAAGATTCTCATTTAATATTTAATAGGCAGATTAATTATAAAAGGAATGATTTTGATTTATTTATTTCATATATTTAATGTGAAATTTATAAACTTAACATTCCATTAATTATAAAGAGGATTACACATTGCCCTAAACGGGACTTTTAACAGAAACAACTTGCTCACGCAGGGGCTAAACCGATAATACAAGTCCACGCAGGGACCAAATACTAAAATAGATGTCCACGCAGGGACTAAAAAGACAAGTCCACGTGGGGACTAAATACACAGATAAATGTCCTCGCAGGGACTTGATTGAAATAGGAAATACAACAATACATATAGGGGTTTAATGATCCCTCTTCTTCTTCCCCTTTAACAAGCTTGCTAGGCCCTTGAGGAATCCTCTGTTGTTCCTACGTTCTTCTTGAAATTCATGCTCTACCCGACTTAGTCTTTGGAGGATCTCCTCCTGTTCCGGTTGGCGGTTGGGCAAGTTTCGAATCTTCGTCCATATCCATGGAGAAATGGTCTTCCGGTCCCAACGGGTTATAACCCATTGGTTCTTCAACTAGGTTTGCCGGGTTGAACCGGCTCTGGAAATAGGGTGTCGGGTCGTTGAAGGGTGAGTGTGAGTTGTGGCTTTAGAGGGGTATAAAAGAATGGTGTGAGTTGTGGGGCTCATTTTCTGATTGTGGCCCGTAAGAGTTTAAGTAAGAAGGTGAGGAGCTCAGCGAGACTGAACGCCTCGCGGGTTCTAAAGAGGCCCTCCAATTTTCCTGAGGACTTTTGCTTGAAGAGTCTGATGGAGTTCGTCGGTGTGATGGCCCGACCTCGTGATCGTTGGGGGCGATAAATGGCCCCTTGCCTCTACATCTTCCTCGGATTCTGGGCGGCATTCTTTTTGAACCTGTCAAAACAAACAACAGAAACAACAAAAGAACAATAAAGGACAAAATTAAAATAAAACAAATTCGGATTAGTCCTAAGTTCTTTGTCTAGACTCGGAAGTCGAGGAATGTGCATACTGTGTCATTGAGATCAAACACAAAAGGCTAGTGTTTAATTCACTCAATGTTGGCTCTGATACCAACCTGTCACACCCCGATATTTCCACGTATTACCGGTGGGCCAGGTGGGAGTATCGTGACGTAGTTGATATCGTTATAGTCAAACAACACAATATTTAAATGCACAGCGGAAGCAAAAGATAGATATATTTCAACCGAATAATATTGTAATATCAAGTATCACAAATAGTTGAAAATAATCCACAGGTGGATCAAAATAAAATGGAAACATTGTTCAACAGTTTTGACATCCAAGCTTGCGAGACTTATTGTGGACGCTAGGAGAAAGCCAGCCTAGTTCGCGTAGTACCTGCACTTAACCTTTTTGGGAAAAATACGTCAGTTTACACTGGTAAATATAATTAACTGACTCATTTAGAAAAGGTTTAATAAAATTGATTTGAATGCACGTGGCACAAACTTTGTATAACTTGGGATAATTATTTGAATATAATCTTGTAAAAGAATTACATGTTCCTTATGCGTTCAGTAGCCCGATCCGTAGACCGGGTTAAAGATTAATAGACACACCACATTATTTATTTATGCACTGACGGGTGTACGCCTACACCCCGTGCTCAGGTCGTGGCCATCTCGTAAGATGATGCCAAGGATATCCGGGACATGGTCATCAACCCCCCAAAGGCTTTAAGCAAACAAAACATTTCCAAATGGAGCATATCAATGGTTTAACCTCTATCCGATTAAAGATTCAATGCCCGACCAAGCGGTATTTTATATACCATACCCCAAGCCCGTACAGGGAAAATAAGTTAAAAGTATTTACCTTTGCAAGTATCAATCACAAATAGCAAGTGCGTGTAGCTTTTACCGGGTCTCCTATTCTAGAATGAAGGTTTATAATAACCTATTAGAATCCTAACGGGAATTTAATTAAGCCTAAGCTTAGACCGGTTAGTTTTAAAGAAAGATACGGTTCGAACGCATGATTAGGCGAAGACCGGAATAGAATGTGGTTTAGACCCGACAAGTTTGAAGACTTGTATAATATGGGTAAACTAAACATATTCTGGATTTTGAGATAAAAACGATAAGGTTTGATCCGTTTCGGCTAATTTATGCAAACTAGTTACATAAACCGAACCGAACGCGCAAGAAGCGTAACGGGTAACCATAAGAGTCGCTAACAGGTTTCCTAAGTTAATATGCCTTAATTATGTTGTGATATCAGTAGGATACCTTCCGTTATGCCCAAAACGAGTTTAATCTCAATCTAAGCCCCGTAGGGGTATTTTGGTCATTTTAAAGATTATAAAAGAGATTAAATGAAATTCTGAGATTCGGGTCCGAATACATCAGTAAAATAAATTATTTTAATAGGTCATATCAGTTGGTAATAGGTCTTATATGCCAAAATGGTTTTAAACCCATACTAGGTGTTTAATACGCGTAAAAAGCCATTTTAAGCGATTTCCGGGTTATACAGGAAATCTGAGTTATCTAATAAGGTTATAAAGTTCAAAATACTTCATTTATTATATAAAATTAGCAGCAATTGGATTGGTGTCAAAATATTATGTAAAACTCATTTTATACACAAAAAGGGTATAATCGGTATTTACCGAATCAAGGCCATAACCTTAGGTTATGAGAAGGTTAAAAATAATTAAAAAAATCTTTAAAAATCCCAAAATATTATATTATATCAGTGGGTAAAAGGTTTGGGGTCAAAATTGGGTTTAGATAGGCTTTATGCTAATTGCGTCGTTTAATTAACAAAAAGCTTCTTAAATGCGCTATTTAGCATAACTCCTATTTTGGACCTCGAACTGATATGAAACTTCAGGGACATGTTTATAAATTAGTAACAAAGATTATTGTCCTCTCACATTTCCAAAATTCTCTTTTTATGGCCAAAAGGGCATATTGGTCAACATTAGGCAATTAACGGAAACGTATAAACGAAACGGACAATCAACGAACCAACCACAGAAGGTTATACTATCATGTAAGCTGGTCCTAAGGAAGTTGTAAGGCATTTCCAAATCATACTAAATCGGGTCAGAACTGAAGTCAAAGCAAAAGTCAAAGTTTTGCGACTTTCGGTTCCGAACCGGGTCTAAACAGAAAATTGTCGGATCAAACAAGCTTAGACCAGTTCTTATACTTATTACCAAGTTATATGAGTGATAAAATAGGTTACACGTCTTCTACATTGCTAATTACGTGTTAATTTGCAAATTAAGTTTCTGTTGACTTTTTAATACAAACTTTGACCCGACAAATGATCTAGTTAGAGCGGGAATCAGAGGGTGCCCTTTTAAGGGTTTAATGCTCACATAATTACCAACTTATAACTACCTTTAATTTGACAAATCACTGGACCATTAGTGATTAATCGATAAGTCAAACCTTAATTACGAAGGTTTGACTTTAAGCTAATTAACTAAGTAAAACACAACTAAGGGAGGTCAATGATACTTACCAAGGTCTAATGCACGATTAGAGATGCTTGGGGACTGATCTTATGCTCCAGGAAGTTCCACAAATGCGGATGGAAAGCATGATCACAAAGTTGCAACATGGGGTGCCTTTTATAGTGAGTTTGATTGCTTGTGATCATGACAAACAACTCTACTATTGATCCCTGATCATCAACAAGTGTCCCTAGTGTCTAAGAACAAGCTTAGGCAGCCCTTGGTGTTGAGAAAAGGCAATGGAAGTCGGTTACAATGGACATAGCAGACACCAGCCACATTTTTCGGCATCAGAAGTCCCCTCGCGTCACGCGTAGGCTCCCTAGGGGTCCTACGCGTCGCGCGACGCCCCCTCTGATCCAAATCAAATTTTCAGATTTTGTTGTTTTGGTCCTTGGTCCATATAAAGTTGTTTCGACATTTATTTTTGGACTATAAGCCCTCTAAATTGATTTCTAGGGACTCCAAGACATAACCAATCCCTTTGAAGCCCTTGTTTAACTTTGTTATCTCCCGAAAAGTCATAAACTTCATCGTTGACGCTTTTAACCCCTCGTATACGAATTTTATCATAACTTTCTCATACGATAACAAAACTTGGTGAAATTTTTATCATGTATTCTAGTAAGCATAATTAATCGTTACAATGCTTCGGGTTTGCTAAAAGGTCACTCAGAGGTATACTTTAAACATGTTGACACATTTAACCCCTGTATTTTGAAATCTCTCACTTTCATACACAATTAGTTTCGTATGATCCATGATTCATTCGTTTAAGGGTATAAACATCGTGTAGGGTTATTGTAAAGTATATTTATCCATTGTTGACATTTTGAACCCTTACATTATCATACTTTCCTTGTCTGTCAACTTTAGTCCCTCTAGAACAATCTTTCACACGTTCAAAGCTTATGACACGTGTCTACACATTATGGGATGTGAATTTTCGAGGTGTTACATGTATCTACGCAAATGTTTGCTAGATGGCAATCCCAATTAGCCCAATTTGATTTCGAAATATCATATAAAAAGGGGAGTGATAATAGTCTTCCTGATTTTCTTTCCAGGGAATATCTAGATGAAAATTAAAGGTCCTCTGAAAATCTCAATCCATAAAATATGGAATGACATGCATATTCAGGATCTAATTATAAGAGAACAAATGATCAGAATCAATAATATCAGACATGATTTTACTCAACATCCTCTTTATAAAGAAATGAGTATCAGGTCTTATTATAAGATAATTTATGAAGCACAGGGTAGAATAAAAGCCTTGTATGATAAGGACATTATACTTTCCTGTGGATAATTTTTATGATTTTTTTCTCAGCTATGATTCCTAGGGGAAGAGGAAAATCATCCTCTTTTGGAAGAGGCCAGACTCCTTCTTATAGGGGGAGAGGTTACAATTCTGCTAATAATAACAGGCAGGATATGGTTCTAGCCCAAATAGGAAACAGAAGACTCATAGCTTCAAATATCGCTTCTAGCTCAAATGAGGTCATAAGCAGCACAGATACAGGAGATATCCAAATTAATCAAAATGATACCTTATATGAAAAGATCATGGACCTTATAAAGGCCCAAAAGGAGAAAGAGATCACAAAACCTCCTACCTATGCTATAACGGCACAAGACAATGATGAAGATGACTCTTGGTTCATAACCGAGAGGCAAAATAAAATAATCATTTTAAATCAAGAAGACATAAAACTTCTTGATGACCCATGGGTCCTCATGCAAAAATATTTGGATCCCGCATCCTATGATGCAACATCTTATAAAACCCGTCAGTATTATGAAAATATTCTCCAATTAACGGAAACAGCTGAAGTTAGACATTTTTATCCAAGTGATAGGGAAAAACATATGTATGATTTCAGCAAAATTTCCATAAAGGATATCATATCTCCACAAAAATAGGGGCTGAGTACCCTAAAAGAAAGGGAATTTATATATCCAGAGACAAATAATAGACAAACTTATAAGTATAATTACTGGGATTACATCCAAAGTTTTGAAAAATGTCTGTTTTACGAAAACTCAAAGAAGAAACATTCCTGGTTTATAAAAGTCAGTGATAATGTGTTTAAGCAAGGAATACCCTGCTGGTTTCAAAAATTGTTCCTATTATATGGACCAACAGTTCAAATTTTGCCTGAACCATTCAAAAGTTTATATACAAAATGGGTCCGTGTATCACCAGATCTTATAGAAGCAAATTATAACAACACTTGGTTTGAAGGTATAGCTTCAATGTACTTTTTTATAGAATTCTCTATTCCATGTATCTGGAAGTGGAAGCCAACTACAGGTTATACGCTAAGAGATAATTTTCCATGTCTCAAAAGAACTTGTTATACAAAGTTTTGGAACAAGATGATTCAAACAAAGGAATCCACCAAGCTTATAGAAGCACAAGAAACTATAAATTTGATTAATACCAAGATTGAACATTATAAGCTGCAAATTGCAAAGAAACAACAAAGACAACTTCCTAGTCCATGAGAGCAAATTTCTAGAAGACTCATCACGGAAAAGCAGGATGTCTCAAAAGATGAAATTATAAAGTCTTATATGGAAGAAATGAAAAGGGAAATTAAAAAACATTTCCCAACAGAAAATTCGTCTAAATCCATGTCCATATCATCAAACAGCCAAGCAGATTATAATCAATTCTCATGTCTAGCAGGAGACGGGCAAGAAACTGAAGAAATTGAAGACAAGAATCTTGATACCCAAATAAATGAATATTTGGAAAAAATGAAAGAAGAGTTTAGGGAATTACAAGAAGACCCACAAGAACAGTCTTCTCAAAATAAGTCTGACAAAGAGAAAGAAGACAAAAAGAAAAAAGAAGATATAATGTCCCTCCATTATATGAGGGCATCTCTGCATTTTTGACCTTATTAGGGTCATAGGTGTCATTATATAGCATCAATAATTACTATAACAAAAATGAAAGCAGTCGACAAGAGCTAATGGTGGGCTATACCCACTAACATAGAATCTTATTCTGCTTTCAAAAATGTGTGGTGTGTATCAAAAGAGAAGAAAAAATTGATTAAGATAGCTGTCTATGGGGCCCAATGAGTACCCGAGCATCTTATCAATTATCTTTTCTTTTAGTATAAATAGGGAGTTTGTGTAGAATGGGAGGTACGCCAATTTTGGGCATCTCTCTCTTTTCCTCATTTCTGTACTTGTAAAATAATAAGTAAATAAAATCTTCCAAGTATTGAAGACTCTCTGGTGCTCAAGTAATCTCTCTTTGTGATCTCAAGTAAGATAGTTTTAAATTCCATTCTGTTCATAAAAATCATGATGAGCTAGGCTCATCAATTATTGAATCATGACATAAGTAACATCCTCTTACCCTCTTTTAAAAAGTGGTCCTAATATTATGAGTAATTTTTGTATAAAGTTAATATTACAAGCCAATAGTTAAGTGATTTAAGGGAACCTTGTCCATGTTTCTCCCACAGTCAAATTTAAAGGAGTTTTTAAATGTGACCGGTTTTAATTTACCTTTTAAGCTAAACTATATGATTTGTTAATCTTGTAAAAAGGTTACCATCTTGATACTATTACTAATGCTATCAGAGCCATGGAATAAAAGGGAGGAGATATATGTTATTAGTGTTGTGATTCAATGCTTACATCATCACTATATATATATATAGGGGAATGTTCAAATGAAAACCACTAGTTATTGTGAAAACTCGAAAACTAATTAAAAAAGCCAAAAAAACATACCAATTTTTTTTTTGCATAATAATTTTCGCAGGTTTTTTTATATAAAAAAAATTCAAAAAAAAAAATTTGTGTAGTGCACATGTGTAATACTACACATGTATACACATGTGCACTACACAAATTTTTTTTTTTTTGAAAAAAAGTTTTTTTTCATATATAAAAACCAGCGATTTTTATAAAAAAATTGAAAAAAAAAATTTGTGTGTTTTTTAGGATTTTTTTAGTTAGTTTTCGAGTTTTCACAATAAAAGTGGTTTTCTTTTGAACCATCCCCTATATATATATATATATATATATATATATATATATATATCATGGGATGTATATATTTAAGTTGAACTCAAATTCTCCTTCACGATGTGGGCTTCCCAATACATTATAAATCATCAAATGGGCTACTGTTGGCTATATACATAGGATGTTGTGTGGGCCTAGCTTTGCGACTCCAACAACCCAACAAGAGGTGGTCAATGTTTGGTGTAACTTTCGGTCAACACATAACAAACTTGGTCAACAATCTTTTAATTTGGTCAACAATTGCACATGCTTCACGAGACGAAAGACCACAATTCCTTTATTATGCAAATGAATTATTCAACTTTCCTCTTTTTTGCAATAATGATCCTCCGAATTCTAATTATAAATCCCAATGAATTTTACACTTTCATTTATTGCAGTTTTGGTCCCTCGACTTTATTCCAAATTCCATCTCTTCATTTATTTATCGTTTGAGCTCGTTTATTTTGCACCGAGATCTGTAATAATATAAAAATGAAATATAAAATAAGAAACATCAAAACTGACTCTAATTTAATACTAAACTGTACAAATTACAACGGATAAAAGCGTGTGTTTTGCAACACATCAGCTATCATTAGGGGGGCGAACTTATATCGCCGGGATCCACGTGAAATACGTGCCATCATGAGGAATTCAGTCCAGGCCCACATACGAGAATTAGTGGACCAAGACTAAGGATGACTTGTCGACAAGGGCCCCTGATTGGGCTCCTCGTCTGGGCTCCCAGTAACGACAGATTAAAAAGGCCCATTTAGCTTCATATTAAAAGAGGACCCCGAGAGAGAGAAGGGAGGAACATAAGATGAGCTGAGAGGATCATTACCTCAAATCACTGTTCCAGTCACTGGCATTAAATGCCTGAGCCGGAGAGAGAAGGCAATTTACAGCAATGGTACAAGGAAAGTACGATCCACATTGAATGCAAAAATCCTCTCACAGCTCAGCAGGGAACACGAGGCTGGAGAGAGCAGAGATCTTCTCTGAATCATAGAGGACCGTTAGATCTCCGTGGGAAGTGCACCACCCAATAAGCATGAGGCTTTATATATAAGCTAAGGAGACGATATAAAGGGGCAAGTAAGTTCACAACAACCATTTACACACACTTAAGAAGCATTAACTGTGAAACATTCTATGTTCATTGAATACTCACAACCTAGAGTCCACATCATTTAATCCGCCCAGATCATCGTGCCGGAATATTATTCCTTCTCCGGCAAGTTTTCTTACTCTCATGTCGAAGCTTGGTCACAGACTCCCCTCCGGGGTCCTCCGTGACGAGCTTACGGTGTTCTCTTTTATAGATCATCTTGAAGACTCTCTTTGGACACTGACGAATCTCTACAAATCAGCCCAGCACAGTAGGGGATTCGACAAAAACTGATTTCATATGGGTTTTTAAGTTTTTTTTTATCTATTAACTCTTGTTGAAGGTTGAATAACATATTCTCTTTACTTAGCATTTGATTTGCATTACTTAGCATTTGATTTGCATATTCAAGATTTGCTTCAAAACAACTTATTCCAGATGCCTTTTTAAAGGGGTTTTTTTATGATTCTTATTCGATCAATGGGTGTTAAAGGATTTATACTTTACTTGTTGGTGTTCTTGGGATTAATATTGATCTTCTTTGCCCAATTTCTCTTGCTACCAATGTTGGAGATGGTATAACAACTTAATTGATTAAGCATTGAATTTGTTGGATGAAATTATAAGTTTAATTGTCAATAATGTTATCTTGAATTGTGCAATGAATGCAATGAGTTGTTTGGGAGGTTGAGGATGAAGTGAGGTTTGCACTTTTGGGTCCTGGAAGTAATAAGGTCATTTCATCACTTCTGTAACGTTGGGGTAACGACAGGGATTTGATTGATCCAAATCGATAACTACATTGACTTGATTGTTCAATTTTGACACTTAGAGACTCAAAGTACCATTGGGTGCTTACCACATAAACTGAAATTGTAGTTTATTGTTGTTGTTGTTTATCACTTTAAAATACAAACTTGAAAACCCCACTTCTTGTGATGTAATTCTTTTTTGTACCATGTCTAGCCTTTTCTAGACGATGGTGATTTTTTTTTTAGAGTTTGGCAGTTAGAAAAATACAAACTTGAGAAGGCCAAAAAATGAAAATTAAACTATTACCATGTAACGTCCCAAAAAAAAAAAAGATTACTAGGTAATAAAAGTATATATTTCATTTGAAGAACCAATAAAGAATGTAACATTCGCCATTTTAAATGTAACAAGACCCCAATTTATAAATTTCTGACTTCTTGTATTTATGGTATATCACTTTTATTTTCTATATAAATCGAATAATTGAATTATGGATTGTCATTTTCCTGGAACATAAGGTTGTATAGCAAAACATTCCATGTATCTTGAACTCCGGCGAGACACCAGTGGCTGCAATCCACTGCTGCTAGGCCGTAAGCCGACGGGTGGCCGTCTACCCGGAGCAAAGAAAGGTTAGTTATGTCAAGCAAAGTGACCGGTCTCTTGATAGTTTGGAGTGAGTTCTTGAGGACCGCCAATGCAGGTGGTGAAGCTCCAGGATAGGTGGTGCTTAGAAGAGGAATTTTCTGACCGGAACAAGATCTTGCCTTTGGTTCTCCCCAATCGCTGCCACTGTAATTTTAAAATATTTAATTATAAATTTGCTCAATTATCAGAGTTTCTTCTTAAATATTGTCACAATTTTTATAAATCCTTTTATCTTTTATTTGTGGTGGTTGACCGCACCAAACATGTCACATAAGCAATTAACCCGTAAAAACGGAAAAAATATTGTTGATTGTTAGAATTTGTAATTATATTACAAGTTGGTTTGTGATATTGAAGAGAAGCTTACTTGTAATGAGAGGGTGATATTCCTTGAAAAAACACTTTTGTTTTGTTAACAGAAAGATTAGCATCAACCCATCGACCCCATGTAACAACGGCCTTTCCAAAAGCAACTACACGATCCATGTCCTTGTATATACGACTCCCGTCTTGTATAAAGTCAAATCTGCATTCATGACCAATCTACGTGTTGATAAAAAAGACTACTTAGGGGTGTAAGTTTCTACTTTACGATGCAATCTAAAACGAAATCCACGAATTTAGGTTTAGTCTAAACAATCTGGAGTCAAACCCGTGAACATGTTTAGCTAAACCACGTCGTGTTCGGATGGACCTGAAAGGTTTGCAAGTTGACCCGTTTATTATTTTTAAGTTTAATGAAAAATATTTTACGTTATAACTTAAATAAATTGGATAATTTATGCCAAAATTTAAGAGAGAAATAAGGATCAACTTTTATGGTTCAAAGTTCAAACATAAATATTTTATGAACATTTCTAACTTTGTTATAAGCTGTAATTTGGAGTATTAATATGTTAAAATGAAATTAAAAAAATTGGGTGAAACAACATACAAAAGTGTACGTCGTGTGCGAGTTCATTTGTCAGATTTGATTTTTAGATTCATGTCAAACATTTTGGGTGTATGTCAGATTCAATATATTAACCTATCAACCTATGAAAATGAGAAGTTTAACGCACTCTTTGTGCATTTTAAAACGGAAACTTACGGTTGACTGGCTCCTCTTCGGTTCCACCAATGCCACGTGTTAAACACAAGGTAATCAACGTCCAACCATAGCTTCCCAGCCGTCAAAGAATCTAACTTTAACACTCTCCCAATCCTTTGCTTCACTATATCCACTAGGTACAAATTGTGATGGTATGCCACTTTCAACCCATAATCCTACAATTATTTCAAAAGAGCTTAAATATATTTAAACAAGTGAAAAACCAAATAATAAATATTCAAATATGTAGCCGGGAGGCGTACCGAGAAGGTGTATGTGGTTGTGTCTTGAATAACAGAGATATTGACCGTATAAGTTGCACTTGGCATAGACGAGTGGATCATACATAGCATTGACAACCACTGGTTTCGACTAAGTGAATCTCCTACGAACATAATGGTTTTCCCTCTTAATTTTTCTAAGAAGTTTGGGCCATCAAATCTATTACAAAAAGAAGAATGCATTATAAAATGACAGGTGATTTCATTTATTATCGAATACACGAAAAAATACCCATAAATCTTATTAATTAACATATATTTTTATCATCCAAAGGCTTGGTACACATTTAGGAATTATGCTTTGGAATCTATTCCAATTGTTATAAAGTTTAAGCATATTATTTAGTTGTTGTAAAATATGTATATTGCTAGTTGTAAATGGACCCCTTACATTACATATCACATCATCACATGAAGTTGTTTCATAAATCACAATTAATTATGTTTTAAAAGGCGATAAAGAAAGCGTATGATGTCAAATATGGAAGGCTACACCTTCAATTTTGGTATTAATTGCAATAATAATGGTTGGTACTTGGTGCCCATCTTATCAGTTATCTTAAATCTTAATGGAGAAACTTAGGATCAAAGATAACCATTCTTTGTGCCCAGACAACAAACTCTCTAGCAAGTTGCTTATAATGAATTAAAACTCCAACAAACTAATATATCGTTTTTAATAGTCAAGATAATGATCGAATAAGTTGATGATCGATTGAGCCGCGAGAGCAAATATACTTACAAAAGTAACGAATTGAATGCTCTTGGTTTAATTCTATGTCATATGTAAGTTTGCCGAATATATTTTTAATTTGTAACTAAATACTAATATGTTTTAAAAGTTCATTAATTACAATATTTTAAAGATAACAATCTCACTTCTAGCATAGTTACAGCCAACCCTAGTTTCCACTGAAACTATTATATGTGGTCACTAGATAAGGTTTGGCACAATATGTAACCAAAATAAACTATGAAACTTTTAATTGAAGATCAAAGCGTTAAACAATAACTAACTAATAATCTAAGTTCACATTTATAAGAAATAGGAAAGGAATAGGAAAATCAAAATCTATTTAGTGACAACTAACGAAAAAGAAAAGAAGAAGAAAGACTTGATGATCAAATTTATTTATGAATGTATATCAAGGATAAAGTATCACCATTTATATAAGTGTGTAACTTTTTGTAATCACTACACTTGTTCATATTTGGTTATTGTTTACTTTACCTTATATGAAAAGTTCGATAAAATAAATGTTATTAGTTATATACCTATATTTATACTTACAAACCAAAAACCAAAATCAAAGTTCTAAATATATCCTTTTAAGCAAGCCTTTAAGTTTTTAAGCAAGCCTAAAGGAACCTGTGTTTTTTTTTCTTTTTCTTTGTGGAGTTTGTGGAGGAAAGAGTATAAAAGTTGTACAAACCTTTTTAATCATTACACCCTAAAGTTGATATTCAATCATTAATTGCTATTTTAATTGGGTGCATAATATGAACAGATTACGGAGCCAAAACTTGTTACACCACCCGTAGTGGCTGCTCAAGGAGTCAAAACTTGTTAAACCTCACCTCGTATAATGTGCCCCGCTCTTTTAATTCGCAGGAACACCTTTTGTCGGATTTATTTATTACGTTTTCAGTTTTATACAGTATTTTGCAAGTCAATATAAATATAATAGTTTTTGTTTTATTTTAATTAATAGAGTAAGTTACGTATATCCTTGTAGTTTAGTAAAGTAATCTACATATATCATTTAAGTATAAAACTACACTAACATGAGGAAATTTAGTATAACTGTTATATAATTAAAAAAAGTCACCTTTTTGTATGTATTACACCTATATCGTCACCAAACTTTGGCAAATAGTAAATGTTAGTTTGGCATATTTTAAAAATTGAAAATATATGCTATTTATATCATTAGTTTATTTATATTTTAGTTAATAAGATTATTTATACACATAAACATAAACATTTATTTCATAAATGATGAATATAATAATAATAATAATAATAATACAAAACTAGTATAATATATAATTAGTAATTAGCAACTAATAATAAATAGCTTAACTATTTACTCATGACCACTTTAGTTTTTTTTAACGAATTTTTTTTGTGTTAAGCCACCTCACTTCTTAAATTAGAGAGTCCCGTTGCTCTATTCCGGCCAGACTATGTTGTTTTAATCGGGTTCACACTGGCTTCAAAGTTTAACTTAGACGTTACCCCAAAAAATCATACCATCGACTGGCATTTGAAAGACGTAGGGAAAAGAAATGTCCCAATAACCTTTGAGATCCATGTTCTGACTTTCATCTTCTCTATCATTTGCCTTTTTATTTTATTACATTTCTCATAAAAATATGTCGGTGGAAAATGTATAATACCATCTAAAAAGAATATATGTCTAAAAAACCATGTTTTGGTGTCATCTCAACTAATTTTCTGACATTATAAATACAATCTCATATCTCACATATCTCACATAACTCGTATCAAATAACATATAGGCTAGTGTGGGCAGTGGCGGACCCAGGAATTTTTCCATTGGGGTGCGGAACATTTTTAAAAATTTTAGGCCCCTATGCATGTAAGTAAAAAAATCGGTTCGTAACGGGTCGGGTCGGGTAATGTAAAACAAACGAACATCAAACTAAATTTATATAATCATCAAAAACATGTCAAACCTTATTACAAACATAATTAAAACGTCGATGCCCTACGGGTTTTCATTTTTTGAAATCTATCCCAAACATCATCTAAAACTAATTTCTTAAGCAATTCTTTGTCTATATAACATAAGTTCATCGCTCCATAACATAATGTTTCAATTTTAATTTTCAACTATTCAAGCCCTAGAAATCATAACGTAAGTTGTAATCACCCTAAAAATATATAAACAACATAATCACCCTAAAAATCATCTAAACAACCATAAACAACGTCAAAACACACAAAATTTCAAACCTATTTAACAACTTTATCACCCTTTTTCTCCTATAATATCAACCAAAATCATCAAAATAACAAAGAAACTTACCCGTGTTCAGATTCCGGTTAGATTTGGTGTCAAACGACGGTGGTATGGTGGCTGATTACGGTGGTCGTCGGCTGCTGGACTGTTGTCGCTGGGTAACAACTTGATTACCCTTTTTTCTCCTATAATTTCTAAAGGTTTTGTGCTTTAATTATTTTATTATAGTTTGAAATATTATTGGGTTTGGTTAATGGGCTAAGACTTAGTGGGCTAGCTAGTTAGGAAGTATAAGTGGGTAAAGGTATTGATATTTGGGTTTAGTTAGTTAGGTATTAAAAGTTATATAACTTAGGTAGTATTTTTTTTTTAAATAAGAGTTACTAAAAAATAAAAATATAAATTGATAACACTTTTTACCTAAGGGGTGCGGTCGAAAAATTCCAAGGGGTGCGACCGAAAAATTCCAAGGGGTGCGGACGGGATTTTAAATGTGTGGGTTAACCAACTTGATAGAGACACATGTCTTTTAAATGTGAGATCTAGGTTCAAACCTGAACAAGAGAGATTGTTGACTAATATAGTAGAAGCAAGCGTTGTCATAAAAAAAAAAAAAAAAACATATTGCATTACACTTTTAAACGATAATTAAATAGCATATCGTATTACATTTAAGACATAATTAATTACCTCTAACGTAAAATCATTAATTACATGTTGCAATTTAATCACTTCTGTTTTTTTAAATAAGAAAATTATCATTTTTAGTATGCATATGGAATGGTATTCTTAGGGGTTTAGGGTACTCTCGTGACGGAGTTATGAGTTCGGCAAGTTCAACTAGAACACCGGCATAATTCGAAGTGATCACTTGAGACGGTGGCTTTTGCTGGTTCATGACCCGTGAGTGATGGGGAAATATTTGAACAAAAGGAAGATGTGATTGGTGGGTTTGTTTGTTTTTTTATTATTATTATACAATAAAATCTATAATCTATAAGCATATAATATAGATGAACATATTGCATGCATCATTTTGTGTTCGTTATAAATCAATAATATTTTTTTAACGTAAAAATCAATTTCATTTTATAAAACATAAAATAGATACATGAAAAACAAATATGTTGTACATAAAACTAAAATTAGAAAATACATAAAAATTTAGAGATGTGACATAGTAAATTTGAACTCAACTATAACAAGAAAAGAAGAAATGTAATCATATAAAATTAAATAACTTCACGTATTTAATTACTAATTTAATCACTATAAATATATTAACTTCATCAGTTACGACTAAAAGATATAACTTTCATCAAAACATTTATTCTAAAACTATTTATTTATTTATAATTTATATAATTATTAAAAGTCTTAAATAAAACAAACACATTTCTCGTCACACAATTGACGCCCATAAATCCCCACCGCATTTCCACATGTAGGGGACCACCATTTTGGTGGAGGGAAAAATGCCCTTTGCCCGTTTGGGTCGAGGTGGTATTTTGTATTGGCCTTTTGCCCGTTTGAGTCGTAAGTGTGTTTTAATGAAGTTTATTTAAAAAAAAAAGTATTAGGCATCTAAGGCAGCCATAGATAGATTGAGATGAGATGAGACATTGAACAACAGAGAGGTGGTACCTGGATAAGCTGCAGCCGTGCGATTGCCATCGAAATTTGAGATACATCAAGTCAGGACGACCATTGTTAACACAGTTGAATTCCTTTTCGAGAAACGGGCACGTGGATACGTTGTACAGCGGGTATGATTCATCCACTATCCAATTTCCCTGGAACATGTCGCAGCTGATTGCCACAACTGATGTCGATAAAATGCTGATGATGATAAGGAAGAACACACGCAAATTGGGGTTTATGTTCGACTTCATTTTCAAAGCTCCAGAGAGATAAGGGGGAAGAGGAAGAATGAAAAGCCCCTTTTTATTCTATGAATGAGTGTGGTGGAGAGTCAAATTTATAGGGTGAGGTTTTAATTATGTGACTATATTTTTGTCATATAATATATTTTGAGTTAAATGCATTTTACTCTATGTGATTTGGGTATTTTGTTAATTTAGTTTAAAGATTTGAAACGTTGTCATTTTAGTTCAAATAGTTTCAAACGTCACCATTTTCGCTTTTACTGTGTTAACTTCATCCATTTTTTCTGTTAGCGAGAAGGGCATTTCGGTCATTTTATATATTTTTATTGTTGTAAATTAGAAGGTGCAATTTTGACCCAAAGCCTTCAAAGTAGGTGTTTGGGTTGCTTTTAAAATTATCCTAGATGTAAAACCCGTGTAAAAACACGGGTAGTTTTTAGAAATTTACACACCACATTATAGAGTAAAATGTCCGGATAATCCATGTGGTTTTGTAAAATAACACCTATAGTCCCCAACTTTTGAAAATTACATCGGTGCTCCCTGTGGTTTATTTACTTGTTACTCGGGTAGTCGCTACACTGGATGGATGTTAAATTATTTAGTTAAGTCTCTATAAAATTACATATATGCCCTTACTAATTAAAACAAAACATTTTAAGCAATAAACAAACTTAATTAATGTCACGCCCCCAAAATACCACATGCGGATCTCACCGCGAGGCGTGTGACGTACCAGGATCTAGCCACTAATCACATTGAACTAACCGTAACATAATAAACTCAAAATCTCATTCAACATGAAAAGTGCATTTCAGTTTTAACACGCTATACGTTCAGCGGAAGCAAATTTGTAATTGTTTTAAGAGTAAAATGCACGGATAGTCCCTGTGGTTTTGCAAAATAACACCTATAGTCCTCAACTTTTGGAAATTACATCGGTGCTCCATGTGGTTTGACCGTTTGTGAGTCGAATAGTCCCTGGAGTGGATGACGGTTAGTTTTCTCAGTTAAGTAGATGTGAAATGACAAATTTACCCTTTATCTTCTCCACCACTCTTGTAAAAACAAAACACCCCCCCCCCCCCCACACCTTTCTCTCTATTTCCCCCACCATTAACCACATCTACCAAACACCGCCCCCATAAATCCCAAGTTTGAAGGCAAGATAGGAGGCAAATGTCCACACAGAAGGGTGAAGAAGAGACGATACTCTCACTGTCACAAAACCTTCCGTCTGGCTAAATTCCTCGTTAAAGATATCCTTTTTATCGTTTTTTTCTTATTTTCTGTTGGTTTTCTTGAATTTAACTGCAAATTACCAGACTTTCTATGTGTTTTGTTTCTTTAACTGTGTTTTCTCACGTGATGATGCTGTTTATGATGAGCTTAAGAAACCAGATGATGAGAAGACGTCGTTGCGGTTAGATGAAGATCTTCCTGGAATGGGTCAATATTATTGTTTACACTGCGAGTAAGTAATTCAATTTTATATGGTTCATATGTTTTCATTTAATATTATTTGCAGTTTGTTTTTTTTAAATTAAATGTTGTTTGTTTCAGTCGATATTTTGCTAATGTGGCTATGAGAGATAAACATTTCAAGACTAAATGGCACAAGAAGCTGTATGTTTTGGCTTAATTTGGTTATTATTTTGATATCTAGAACAAAAAAAGTCATCAATTTGAATGGGTTTCATGTGAATTGTTGTTGAGGTTTAAAACAGGGAGAAAGGTATGGTGGTGGTGTTTGGTAGATGTGGTTAATGGTGGGGGAAACAGAGAGAAAGGTAGGGGTGGGTAGGGTTGGGGTAGGGTTGTTTTGTTTTTACAGAGTGGAGAAGATGAAGGGTAAATTTGTCATTTCACATCCACTTAACGGAGAAAACTAACCGTCATCCACTCCAGGGACTATCCGAGTAACAAACTGTCAAACCACAGGGAGCACCGGTGTAATTTCCAAAAGTTGGGGACTATAGGTGTTATTTTGCAAAACCACAGGGACTATCCGTGCATTTTACTCTTGTTTTAAATACTCGTAAATAAATTGTTTGTAAATCATCACATAACGTTAGTGTCTCAATACGCAACACGACCCATGACACCTCTAGCTCCTCCGATTGCAAGTCTCGGTCCATGTAGATATCTAACGACCGCAAGCATGTAGAAAAAGTGTGTCAACATAAAGTTGGCGAGTTCACAGTTTTGTTTAATGAAAATCAAGTAAGTGTTTAGTTTAAAGACATGTTACGAATAATAAACTCTGTACCGATTGACTGTTCGTTTTTTGTGTCACACCCTGCTCGTAGCGGAAGCGCGAGGTGTGATCTGTTGGTTCTCATTGCATAACGATATAAGTAAACATACTAAATGAATAAAACATACTCCATCGCCATTACCATAATTGTTCAAAAGATGCGCAACATACATTAAGTTTATAATTTACAAACCATTCAAAGAAAATAAGTTGTTACTATTTCATACATCCAAAACGAAAGTTTTAAACATTAAGGCTTTGTACACTATAACACCGCAAAGCGGCTGTATAATAGATAAACCCTTCAAAAGATGGCACGGAGTCTTGATACTTGTTTCCTGAATTAGAATCACTGACAAGGTCCACTAATTCCCTGAAATACATGTTTAAGTAGAAAAATCAACAAAGGTTGAGCGAGTTCATGCAATTTAATTGTGTATGAAGCATCCGAAAAATGTAGAATGTATTTGTATTTGAATCAAATATAGTATGAAAAGCGTCAATGAAATCGTGATCATTAATGTTTTGCAAGGACATTAATATGTGTAACGAAATAGGAAGCAATCCAACCCTAGACGATTTTTAATTGTATCGATACCATGTCGTAGGGCAACAAACGCACCCCTAGGCAAATGAATGGCCATGAGTGGGGCTCGCCAAAACCCATTAGATCTAACCCTTTGTTCCTTGGTCCAAACTGGATTAATGGTGCTTTAGTTATGGCCCTAATTTCGCACATGATCTAAGGTGTTTCATTCCTTGACTTATCATACTTATTGTACATGTATTTTCCCCGATAGTTGTAAAGCTTGAAAAACATTTAAGATAAAAAGGGGACATGAACTCACAGTATCGCGTCAGTGAGTAGAAGTAAATATGATTTCACATGCGATAGTCCTGAACAGTGTTGCGACCTACAATCGTTGTTATATTTGTTAGACACTTCTGTCTTTGTAAATAACTTGAGTACAAGTCTTATGTTTTAAATATGTGTAAGACTTGTATGTCTTTATTGTTTGTTGAACTTTGTATAATTGTATTTCTTTACAATTTATGTCATTGGACTTAGCCCAAGAAATTATGATTTGGGCCCAAATAGTGTTGGGCTTAAATAGTGTTGGGCTTTTGGGCCCATAAGTTTGGTATTGGGCTTGGCCCATAAGTTATTGCTATAGGGCTTAGCCCATGTATTTAGTTTAAGCCCATTATAAATTTATTTAAAAGTATAAGCCCATTTATATAAATATTTAGCCCATTTGAAAAAGATAAGTCTTTCATTTTTATAAAAACAATTTTATAAAAATTTACTAATTATACTTTTTAGGAAATAAAAACATAATAGTTTTTATAAGTTTTCAAACTGTCCGAATTTTGTTAATGGTAACGTAATTTTTGTGGCCGTGTGGAAAGATCGTCTAGATGTCGTATTAAGTCCTCGGATTGGTAATATGTCCATAAGTTCATCCGTCGTCCGTTTTGACCATAATTTATGTCCGATTGTTCGTATTGTCCGTAACATGTCTTTAAGGCATTTTTATATGTAATTTTGTAAGACTTTAATTCTAAAGTCTCTTGAGTTTATTATCACCATTTTAATCAAATTCCTATCTTTGATATATAAATAATACACCAATTATTACATATCACATAACTTGTTAAAATGAACAAATATATATTTTCTCAAAAATATATATTTATCTAATCTTTTCTTTTTATAAAAAACCTTTCTTTAAATCTTGTAAAGATTTAACCAAAATGATATTTTTTTATAACATAAAGTTTTTAAGAAAAATTTACCATATAACCTTTGTTTTAATCACTTTGCCATGTTTAATAAACATATCTTTTTCTTTTCAATCAACATCAACAATTTACTCATAACTTTTATAAAAAAATATACATAAGATTTTTAATAAGATTTATAACATAATCTTATCAAGATGATCTCAAAATCATGTAGGGTTTTGAACATGATCATAACATATGTTAACTAGTTCAAAAACCAAGTTTACTTCTAGTTTGAACAACTTTTATAAAAATCTCATGTTGTATGTTACTTTTTATAATCTTGTAAAAAGTCTTGTTTTTAATTAAAAACCTTAGATACTTTAATTACACCATAAATTTTGATCATCCATTACCTTTTAAGTTTAAAAAAAAAACTTTAACATATTCATGTGTACTTGTTAGATCATATTTTTAGAACATCATCTAACAAGTTATACATGTCTTAATCATCTCAACAAGATCAAATATGCAAATAACAATCTTAATCACAACATAAACAACCATATACATATCATGATTTGTATTTTTGCTTCTTTGTATCTTCATATTATTATGTATGATTATTTTGTTATTTTACTAGTTATAATAATCATAACATAAATAAGTAAGAAAATAAATAAATTTAGAAGCTCACTTCTAGCTCTAGGCTAGGGATGATCTAGATGATGTTAAGAAACAAAGAAGATGAAGATCTTGTTGTTAGAAGACTCTTGGATGGATGAAAATGCTTGATTTGCAAGTACTTTAGATCTTCTTAGGTTCCATGAAAATCCATGTTGATTCTAAGAGAAATGAAGAAGATGAAGTGGGTTTTCTATGGTGTTCTTAGTGATATGGATGAAGATATGAAGATGTTGAGAGAGTTTGTGTGTGTTTGAAAAGGTGTAAAAGAGTTGTAGTGTGTGTTAGTGATTAATGAAAAGTGTTATAACCATGCCACCACATGACTAACTCTTCCACCACATCACTAAACCATCCACCTCATAATCCACCTAAGTATAAGTATTGGATAAGTATCCATTATGTAAAATAATAAAAAAAAAAACAAAGAGTGGGGGGGGGGGGGGGCACTTGTTTACGGCTCAAATGAGGGGGGGGGGGTCATTTTGTGGTAAAAATTATTGGTAATTTTGTTAAGGTTAAAAATGGTAAAAATGGTTAAATGTTTAGGTTTTTATATATTACCAAGTTTCAAGATGTTTCAAGACTTAGAATGATCCCAAATAGGATGAAAATGACCAAAAATAATGTTCACTAGTTCACTACATATGTCAAATTGTAGTTCGGATAGTCTTTTGTCGCTCGTTCCACAAGAAGATAGTCAAAAGGTTTGCTTATGAAAGTTGTAGAGAAACATTTGGTTATATTTTTATATGATGTTCCCTATGTATTTTCATATGGAATTTGAGTTTAAACAACCCATTTTGCACTTTGTAATAAAAATACAAATGCTGAATTTTGCGAAAAAACATTGAAACGGTCATTTTTGGTGCTTTTTGGCAGTTTTCGGCAGTTTTTGTGCTATCGGACATTGGTAATATATTAGACCAAACCCTTACATTTCCAATTAGGGTTTATTGTATAATTGATGTTGGACTTTCGTATGAGTCCTAAAAATATCGTTACACTAGTTTATGCGGCTCTTGAGTTTTTTTGTCAGCACGCTAGTTTACTAGGCACTACTCTAGTTGTTTAGATGCACTGTTTACACTGTTTCAAATGTAACCACTAAAAATGAATCATGTGCATCATAAATGAATATTCCATAAGTATTCTAAGATGTATATCATGAAATCATGCATTTCGGACATTCTAATCACGTATTTGTATAATGTAATTCATTGCTTTAAATGTAATTAATTTACCAGAAAGTGGCAATTGTCACATTTGGTGCCCTCATCAATGTCTATCAGCATTGATCAAAGTGTTTAAGGTCATTAGTTCACGCATGTCCTCCCAGGTACGGTGTGAGCCTTGTCAGGCCTAATAGCGCTATCAACTAATACATCGTTGCCTCCCAGGCAACTAGCTCGGTATGTAAGTAGGGACTTTCATGATAGAGTTGAGTTTATTAACTAACATCGAAATTAAACCAAAACATTGAAAAGTATTCCTCCCAGGAATAGTAGTTTGTTTGTCCCCCCCGGAACGCATATTTGTGAAAAAGTAGTGAACTCACCTTAGGGTGCGTGTTATATCCAAAAGTATTGTGTCAATGACACGTACTTGCACATCATGCAAACATTCACCAAGACATTCCCTAATAGGTATAGCACAATATAAGTAACCAATACTAGAATAAGGTTGTTTCACGTGTAGTCGAGCTCTTCCGAATTGTTAAATGAACGACCGATGGTACAATCGTTAACCTAAAAGCTATGATACCCTTAAGGGTTTGTATAGGATCATACATATATTAATATGAAGATATGTATAATAATTTAATGTGTTTGAACACGTATAAGTCTTTAAAAAAACATACATCTTTATTATCTTTAAGTGTGACTACACATAGTCGAATTGATAAACAAAGGATGTACTTGTATCTTGATTTTAATACTCAAAATAAACATATAAGTAATTATATTTACTTTAATAAATTGCACGAGCTAACTTGAATTAAATATCCTCGTTAAATATTTAATTTACAATCATATTTCGTATTTTATACATTTATGAAAATTGGGCAGAGTTTCCTCTGTTTTTTATGATAATCCCGACAACACAAGTTGTCGACAAAACCCAATAAACAAGTGTCCAAACCTATATATATCAATCGTCCGAAAGTGTAAATTACATATCTCGGTTTAAGTTTATATAAGAATATATTCTACATTATATATGTTTACATACAAACCCAAATGTTTCACGTATAAATAGTATATTCACTATTCAACTGTAATGGCTAGTTGGGTTGGATTTGCTAGAGCTCGTGTCGCACTTTATTATTACAATTACACACGTAGTAGAAATATAACAAAATAATAATAATTGTGAGTGCATTATGTCTATTGCCTCCGTCAATCATATCTATAATTGTAAATTTATCAAGTCGTAGCTGAATGTATAGGATTGTGTGATAGAAAAGACGGGAATGTAATAGTTATGACCTGTCGCACAAAAGGCGCTTTCGTGCGAGAGGACAATCCTAGTCGTACCAACGTGCCACTCGTCATAAGTCCCAGTCGTCCCAGATGTTTAATGCGACTGGGCATGCCTATAAATAGAGGTGTTTGATCTTGTCATTTGTAAGGTTGTGGACTTGAGAGGGGAAACTCTGTCCATTTGGTTTCGTGGTTCTGTAACTTCAAATAATCAATAGAAACCAGTTTAATTAGCTTGTTCTTGTGCATGTCATCTTCATACTCGGATTCCGCACGAGATATGAAGACATTGTGACCGAATGCAGCTTTCGGAGACCCAAAACGGTCCTCACAAGTGGTATCAGAGCTTGGAGACCGGTTTCAACGTCTGATAACACAAGATACCAGCAAAATCGAGCAGAATTTGATCAGATTTTTTCATCTTTCTCATCACATCTCTTCTACTCCCATTCTTTCTACTTAAAACTCAAAATTGAAGCTGAATTCATGGACAAATTTTTCTATTTTTTTTAGTATAACGTGCGAAAAAATGAACTAATCAATCCTTGAAAGAACCAGATCAAATTTTAAACTAATTCATTGAAAAGTCTTGAAAATAAACCATGAAAAAACAACTTGAGGTTCGAACAAAAGGGCCATTCGTCCAAATTCGCTTTCGCACGAATTGCCATTTCGGACAAAAGGGTAGTTAAAAGTCGTTTCAAGAAGATTTGTCACTCTCGCACGAAAGGCCATTGGCACGAGAGAGCTTAAGTGTCACCTGTTATTCCAGCTTGATCCATTCGCACGAGAGGCATTCCCACTCGCACGAAAACGGTAAATCTCGATTGTTTCAAAGTTGGTTTTATCGTTTGTTGTCTTTTGCAGGTACTTTTAGGAGTAATTCAAAGTTTTGATCATGGATTACGAGTTTTATAATGCTTTTGCAACAATGCCTGATTGGGTGGCTGACGTGAACGCATTTATACATTTATTTACAGTATTTTTACACGCAATGAACTGGGTTTTAATATTTATAAAAATGGTTTGTACGTTAACATTAAAATACACACAAAAGGACAAGTGTATCCCGTCATATATGTAACAAAGTATTGGTAAGAGCCGGATATCGATCCATGGAACACGGGCGTTATTAAGTACTAAATCTTTGTTATTAGATTACCAGATAAAAGGATAAGTGAATGGTTGTTTAACTAAAATTATCTAAAATTATATCTAAAACATAATAGACTCTAAATATGAAAAATAACTATTATCTTGTTTCAGAAACGACCTAAACATGTTATCTACATCAGATATGTCACAAAAGCACTTGATCAACTTTCCAATTTCAAGACAGTTAGTCATCCGCTAGGAGTTTTCTAACATGATGATTCTTTGGAAAGTTAACGCGATAAACACACGTTAACCACCTAAAATCATTCTTTAGTCAGCTATTGATATATATTCATGTGAACCTTTAAAGATAGATTAGTCATCCGCTAGGAGTTTTCTAACCTCACTTATCAAAGAAAGCAACACCGATGGTCACAATACAGCCACTAGGATAAGCATTTAAGTAGATCATATAACAAAATATTTCATCTTACAAGTCTTGATCACAAATCTACCATGTTAGCAATTTCAGACCAAAACTACAAAACAAAGATCATAAACCGCGTCAAGAACATGTAACAACACCATATAATTCGTTAGAACCCTTACGTGCAAGAAAGCATTCTCAATCAAAATCCGATATATCTTAGATAAAACCAATACCCTTCTCGAGTCTCATGATGTAAACAAGTTTACAAACAAGTGATTAATCAAGAAATAGTTACCATCCCACTAACCATTCATTATCCAAGAAAATCAAACATAATCAAGAACTCAACATCAGTGAAACATTCATTATATAATCATGAAGATTCAAACATGAAAAAGTACTAAAGATTCATACAAACAAGATTACAACATAAAGATTATTCAAGAAACAAGTTCATTACTACTATTACATAAACTAACATCAGCTCAATACTCGAATAATGATTAGAATACATGTATAAGAACAAGGAATCGAACCATAAACAAGCAAAGAATTGATGGGTTGGATCGGTTATGCTTCCATTCGGTCTTGAGGCTTCAAATTGGTCTGATCTGGACTGCTTCGGAACCCATAAATTGCCCAGAAACATGGAGGAAAACCCAACATTGTAACCAGTAGCGAATGGTTCTATTTATAGGCAAAATTCTGATCCGCACGGTCGTGCACTGTCACTTGTCGGGTGACGTCATTTCTCCGATTCGGGTTCAGATAAGTGGACTAGTGGACAAGTTATCTCGGTCACCAAATTGGCATGGTCATGCGACTGGTCGCACGGTAGTGCGAGGTCATCAGAAATGTGATCAGAAATCATGGTCCATATGGTGCACGGTCAAGCGGTTGGTCGCATGGTAGTGCGTTCCGAGTAAACATTGGCACCATCGCTTGCACTGGCAGTGCTTCCGAGGTCGGAGGTCTCGCACGGTCGTGCAGTTGGATCGCACGGTCGTGCGATACCTGGCAGTCATCAGATTTTTGCTATTTTTATCGGATTTGCATCAGAATTTGACCGTTTTCATCATATTTGTCGTTCGTACTCTGTTTAAGACCTGAAAGTATAAAAGTACCCGATTTTGTACCTAAACATCGCAGTTTCGGTCAAAAACGCTTAAAATGGAAGTATTTTGGGGGGGATAAAAACATGTATAATTTAACGTATATCAAACATCCCCACACTTGAACTTTGCTTGTCCTCCAGCAAACTTAAAATAAAGCAAGGAAATAAATCTGAATATTTACAAAGTTACTTAATTTGTTTGGTGGTCAAATTAGTTTTCAAAAGGTCATCATCAAAGATTTAAAGTTGAACAAGCATATGTTAATATATGAAAAGATAAACAAATAAGAAATGACTTAACATTTGATTGACTTAGCATGCAAATCCTTACATTTCTCACAATGTTCACACATACTCGGTTATTTTTCTGAATCATACATATAATATGTACGTAAAACACTCGATGCCTAGTCAATGAATCATTAAATATCATAAGCTTGTCAAAAGATCTAATCTCCACCAACTAATATGTGAAAAACATAAATCAAGAGGTCTTTGATGGGTTGTAATGATAGGCTATGGTTAAGGGTATGGAATGGATATTTGAAAGTGGCTAAAAAGGTTAAAACTCGGCGGTTTATTTTCTAGGATTCTGGACACGTTGCTAAGCTATTTGTGTATTTGTTCAGAGTTTATTCTTTTTACACTTCTACTCTCTATTTTCTTCTTAATGATTTTCCATAATCCTTATAGAGAGTTTCAACAGACCGTTTTTTTTCAATGAGACATTTACAAAGATTTACACCAATCTACATAGCTATGGCCGAATTTTAACAAAAAGGGTAAATATGAAAAGGTTATATTGGATTAAGTAGGCTAAATATTTGGGTAAAATTTTGAAAAATACGGAAAATAGGCTCAACATGGCGAACTAATGGATAATATGCTAACACAAAAGGGTATCCTAAGTGCCTCTCTCATTTCTATGCAATTTCACATATTTATGATATTGAAAAGTATACAAATGACAAGTTCTAAATTACCTGAAACATTCGGCTCACTCTTTTTACGCATAAACAAAAAAACATTGTCAAGAAAGCAGTAAAGGCTCAAAAATATGCTCATGTAAACGGAAGGAATGGGTATGAATATAAAGATAAACATGCTAACCTTTCTTTTTGTTTTATCATGCTTTTAGTAATCTTTTTCAAAAATCAATTTGGCTTGTCAGTTTTAATCAAATTTGATGCTTTCTAAAGAACACAAGTGACCATTTTTGTTTTATTTTGTAAATAAATATGTACAAAAATGAGGAGAATCAAGGACAAACAAAGTTTAAACCTTTAAACCACTCCCCACACTTGAACTTCACATTGTCCCCAATGTGAAACACATATTAGTTAAGCAATTATGAAGAGCTAAACTAATAATGTGAAAAGGGATAAAGGTACTCCCTCAGAGGTGAAGTAGATTCGTATGATAGACTTTTGAATAGAAGTCTTCTCAACTCTGTGTGCATTCTTTGCAAACCTGCCAAGTATGTTACTTGCTAAAACAGCAAACCATACCATTGGTTAAAATGTTAGATAACGAAACCAAAGCCATTATTCAAACAAAACAAACACACTACTTAAACATTTTGAAAACAGAAAAAGTTTTAAAATCCCAAATAAAATAAAGTACTAAATATTAACAAGGATAAACTACGATAAAACACCAGTGTTTCTAAATGGTTCGCTCCACCTCCTCCTAGTCCTCATCATCATCATCATCATCGTGGTGGCGTATTCCAGATGAACCCGCCCCGTAATTTCATGGGTTTCCAAATGGAAACTGTGGAGGCTCTCCGAAGTAGTTAGGATAGGCGTTCTGTAGCCCTTCGAAGATATAAGAAAAACCTGCATACATCTCTTCCCTCATGGTGTCCTGAGTCGCTCGCATAGTATCCTGAGTGGCTCTCATAGTGACCTGAGTTACCTGCATATGTTGGAACTGCTGGTATAACTCGGGATAAGAAGGGATACCTGGAGGGCAGTTCTACTGTAGTGGATATTCATACTGGTGTTGGTGTTGTGGCTGCTCGTGCTGGTGCCCTGGTGGTGGTCCTATTGCATGCTGTGGTTCCTGAACCTCTTCTTCTTCATGCATATCGATGTCTTCATCCTGTGGTGGTAGTGGATCCCATATCTCTCCATTAAGGCCTCTCAGTCTAGGGCCATTGTCTGTATCCACTAATAACCCATTGCTTTCAAAGACTTAATGTCTATATCCTCTCCTGCTGAACTAATGTAAGACCACTGACTACTTCATCTGTTATAAATCCCATGTTGTCTGCTAGCCGAGTCACGTATTCACCACCGTGGATCTGGTTGCTTGCGTGCGGTCCTTCCCATGTTGTTCAATAAAAATTCAGCCATTCTGGTGGCAAGGTTTACATACACTCCATTAACTGTTGAGTATAAGAAAAGAAGATCTGGAGTGAGACAGTTTCCCGCACTGTCCATGCGTCCACATATGGTGTGACTCATGACCTGATGAATGACCCTAAGAAGCGGGTCTCGTAGCCTCGATGCTTTTGCTTTCCTCGCATCATATGGTGGCCCTTCTGCCACTTGTGCCCAAAAATCAGCCCACTGTTGGTCATTGCTAAACTTGTATATATTTTTAAAAAGGTCAGAATCGAGTTCTTCATTTGAGTATATTCCTAGCCTTCTCCCCAGTTTAGCAACGGACCACTTATGCCATTTTCTACCCAACCTGAATTGTATTGTCTGTGCATCCTTAATGTCTGGATTGTCACTTCTTTGTTTGTCATAGGAAAATGAAGTGAAAACTCAAGTGTAAGCTCAAGATACACGGGTCATTCAATATTTAACAACCTCGATATAGGATATGAAATCATATTTGATAGTCTCTCTTCTTGGTTTGGGGCTGTCATGGTGGTCCAATTTAGCCTTCGTGGCTCCCCGATTTCCCCCCTACGATTCCATAAGGCCTCCAATTTGGCAATACATGGACGGTCCTTCATTTTTTTTGGTCGAACTCGAGGAATCAGTGGTTCATCTGCATACAGGAATACAACAAAATAAGTGTAGAATCAAATATTTTAAGTGCTGCCACCGGAACAGTCTGTTTACGACATTCTATTGTCGTTTCAGCAGTCACACGGTCGTGTGACTCAACCGCACTGCCGTGCGTCTCGTAATCGATGTTCTGGTTCACTGGTTTGGTGTTGTTTTCGGATCGGCACTGCCATGCCATTCAGATGCATGACCGTGGACGACGGAAAATCATGATAAATCAGTTCCATTCACCGATTTCAACTTTTACAACACAAATTTCAACTTTAAAATAGTGAATGGACATTAAATCAGTGATCAGAACTATCGATTTAGCACCAAACATTCAAGAACAAGGGTTTATTTGAGTTTATGAAGAAAACCCCCAAATTTCGTGAATCAAAACCCTAAATCTACCCTAGAAACTAGATTAGAATAAAAAAACAACTAGGAAACATACCTTGAATGAAGATTGGAGTGAAATCTAAGCAAAAATTGGTTGGTTTTAGGGTATGGGCGACCAAGAACTCCCGTGCGGCTGTTAGGGTTTCGAAAGAATGAAATAATTTTTACTGTAAAATCGCTTAAATACCCCGTTTTTACTGTTGCAAAATTTACTCGCACGATCGTGCGACGTGTCGCATGGTCGTGCCGATCTGAGTTGCACCTGGGTTTGCGAGGTAGTGCCTCGTTGCACGGTAGTGTAGTCAGCTCGCACGGTAGAGCGTGTCCAATGACTATCCGTTGCATGTTTATTCTAGTCTGGTGCGATTACGAAGTGCGTCATCTGTGTGTTTTCTGGACAGATTTCACAGCAAGCATTTAACTTCGCATTTTCACCCAATTTTTTCATTTTTGCAAGATTTTGTATGTTTTAACTGTAAATCAACTTCAAGCCTTCAAAAGTTATGGATCAAACTTGTATGTACCTACGTTTAAATCGAAAAATTAATGAACTATGAAATAAAAATAATAAACAATTATGTACAAAGTTACCCTTAGCGTGTGAAAACACGCTCGCTAAATTTTTCCGCGAGTCGATAGCTATGGACCCGTCCATCGGGATCTTAGCTTCCCGAGGAATAAACGCAGCCGTGAGGAGTATAACAAGACAAGATCTCCAACACGGAAATCTTTATGTTCTCTCAATGTCTTGTCATGAAACCTCTTGACTCGTTCTTTGTACCTACTAGAACTCTCGTAGGCATGGTTTCTTAGCTCCTCAAGCTCGTGGGTCTGCAGAAAACTGGCTTCACTTCCGCTTTTCAAATCCATGTTTGTCGTTTTCAAGTCCCAAAATGCCTTGTGTTCTAGCTCGATTGGTAGATGATAGGCTTTTCTGTAAATCATCCTAAAGGGAGTTGTCCCTATAGGTGTCTTGAATGTTGTCCGAAAAGCCCACGGAGCGTCATCTAACTTGTCTGACCAATCCTTACGGTTTTGATTAATGGACCGCTCAAGGATTCTTTTTAAACCCCGATTCGTGACCTCCATTTGCCCGCTCGTTTGAGGATGGTATGGCGTAGCCAATCTATGATGAACACCATAACGGGACATGGCTCGGTCTAACTGCGCATTACAAAAATGTGTTCCTCGGTCACTGATTAGTGCTTTTGGAGCACCAAATCGGGCAAACAAACTTTTTAAGAACCTCACAACCACCCTAGCATCGTTTGTGGGCAAAGCTTATGCTTCGGCCCATTTTGAGACGTAGTCTACTGCAACTAGGATGTATTTGTTACCTCGTGAGGCTGGAAATGGACCCATGAAGTCGATACCCCATATATCAAAGACTTCACAGACTTGCATTGGATGTTGATGCATTTCATTAGGTGCGGAGATATTGGTTGCCCTCTAGCAAGCATCGCACGCTCTAACCCATTTATGCGCGTCACGGAAAATGGTGGGCCAGTAAAATCCAGAGTCTAACACTTTCTTTGCTATGTAATTTGCTCCATGATGACCTCCGGTGGGCCCTTCATGACAGTGGCATAGAATGCTAGTTGTCTCCTCTCCAAATACACATCTACGGATCACCTGATCGGCTCTGACTCTGAACAAGAATGGTTCGTCCCAAATATAATATTTCAAGTCCACGCAAAACTTCCTCTTTTGCTGATACGATAATCCTTTGATAAGGATTCCACATGCGAGGTAGTTTGCAAAGTCGGCGAACCAAGGTAATTCTTCATTCATCTCGACACTCAAAAGGAATTCGTGGGGGAAATTGTCATTGATTGGTTCCTCCAGCGAATTTTCAGAATTACCATGCTCGAGTCTCGAGAGATGGTCGGCTGCAACGTTCAGAGCACCCTTTTTATCTTGGATCTCAATGTCAAATTTTGTAATAACAAGATCCATCTGATAAGACGCGGTTTTGCATCCTGTTTGCTAAAAAGCTATCTGATAGCTACGTGATCCGTGTATACAATTGTTTTGGACAACACAAGGTACGACCTGAATTTGTTGAAAGCATAAACTATAGCCAAAAGCTATTTCTCTGTAGTTGTGTAATGCTCTTGAGCATCATGTAGATTTTTGCTGGCGTAGTAGATAGGATGAAAATGCTTCTCCCTCCGCTGTCCTAAGACTGCTCCTATTGCGAAATCATTGGCGTCGCACATTATCTCAAATGGCAACACCCAGTCTGGTGCAACCAAAATAGGGGCTTCAATAAGCCTCTGCTTCAGTTGTTTGAACACCTTCATGAATTCGTCTGAAAACACAATAGTTCTTGCGATCTTTGAAAAGTCTTTTATGAATCGCCTATAGAACCCTACATGACCCAGGAAACTTCTAATTGCTCTGATCGAGGTAGGGGGAGGAAATTTAGAAATAATGTCCACTTTCGCTGGATCGACTTCTAACCCGGCTTCAGAGATTTTGTGTCCGAGAACTACCCCTTCCTTTACCATGAAATGGCACTTCTCCTAGTTCAGCACAAGATTAGTTTCCTCACATCTCATCAACATTCTTTTTAGATTTCCAAGACATTGATTGAAAGAACTCCCGAAAACAGAGAAATCATCCATGAATACTTCCATGGAGTCTTCAATCATATCATGGAAAATGGCTACCATGCGTCGCTGAAATGTGGCTGGTGCATTGCACAGCCCAAAAGGCATACGCTGATAGGCGAATGTGCCGAAAGGACTTGTAAAAGTAGTATTCTCCTGGTCCTCAGGAGCGATAGGAATTTGAAAATATCCAGAGAACCCATCCAGAAAACAGAAAAAAGACTTCCCCGACAGACGTTCCAACATCTGATCGATGAATGGAAGCGGGAAGTGGTCCTTACGGGTGGTATCATTGAGTTTGCGGTAATTGATGCAAACTCGTCATCCGGTGATAGTATGGGTAGGAATAAATTCATTCCTATCGTTTGGGACTACCGTAATACCACCTTTCTTGGGTACTACTTGCACTGGACTTACCCAAACATAATCAGATATAGGATAAATCAGCCCTGCATCTAACAACTTAATAACTTCTTTCTTCACCATGTCTTGTATATTCGGATTCAAACGCCTTTGATGTTGTGCAGTAGGCTTGTAATAGTCTTCCATTAGAATCTTATGAGTACAAAAAGAAGGATTAATACCTTTAATATCCATAATTTTCCACGCCATGGCTTTCTTATGAAGCTTTATAACATCGAGAAGTTGTCTCTTTTCCTCTTTTGCTAAAGATGCTGAAATGATGACTGGCAAGCGACACTCCTCGTCTAGAAATGCATACTCGAGATGCGGTGGGAGTTCTTTTAACTCCAACGAAGGTGGATCTTTAACCGAAGGTTTTGACTTTTCTTCAACTTCACGGTCAATCTCCACAAATCAATCTGGACTATGGGAACCATCATCACCGATTTGGCGAACCGGCTGCTCAACTTCGTGGCCCTCCTGTGAAATGCCATCTAGATTCCCACACAATAGATGTGTATCCATATCGATTTCCTCAATCGTGTCATGAAAATGAGAGCTTACACAAGTGTCGACAATGTTAACATAGTAGAGCATGTCATCGTGATTTTACGGATGTTGCATTCATCTTTTAATATTAAAAGTCACGTGCTCGTCATTTACTCAGAGCGTGATTTGGCCAGCTGCCACATCAACAATCGTCCTCGCAGTATTGAGGAACGGGCATCCAAGTATTAGTGGCACTTTTGAGTCTTCATCCATGTCAAGAATAACAAAATCCACGGGAAACACAAATTTGTCGATGTTAACAAGCATATTTTCAACGAATCGCGGATACTTGATTGAATGATCTGCAAGTCGAATGCTCATTCTAGTGGGTGAAGGTTCACCCAGATCTAATTTAGCAAAAACCTTATAAGGCATAAGATTTATGCTTGCTCCTAAATCAGCTAATGCATGACTGACAGACATGCTGCCAATGAGGCAGGGAAGAGTAAAACTGACCGGATCTCCCATCTTTTTAGGTAAACGATTTTGGAGAAGGGCTAAACAGTTTTCATTAATCAACACACAAGACAAGCTTTCGAGTTTCTGCTTGTTTGTGAGGATGTCTTTTAAGAACTTTGTGTATTTAGGCATTTGAGCCAATGCCTCGATAAATGGTATGTTTATATGCAATTGTTTAAACATTTCTAGAAACTTACCATGTTGTTCATCGTTCTTCTGCTTCTTCCGTCTGCTCGGATATGGAACTGGAGGAGTATAGTCTCTAACTGGCTCCTAGAGCTGTGCTGTACTTGCTGGGACTCGCCTAGCGTGCACCTCGTCCGAAGCGTCAGTATGGACCGTCTCAGTGATCGGTGGTGAGTCCGATTTGTTGGGTCCCGTGGTTTTACCACTCCTCGTCATTACTGCATTAACATGCCCTCTTGGGTTTGGTTCCGTGTTACCTGGAAGGCTACCTTGGGGTCTTTCAGACAACATCTTGGCCAACTGGCCGACTTGATTCTCAGTGGTTTGTATTGAAGCCTTCTGACTCCGCATTTCCCCTTCTTGCACCATGAAACGCTCCTCATGCTGCTGGTATTTTTTCTCAGATATTTGATTGGCATTGTTGGAGTTGTTTAATAGCTGCGCCATCATCTCCTCTAGGTTTGGGTTATTTTGAGAGGCTTGTGGCTGGGAAGTGCTTCCTGAACCTAAATTATTGTAACGTGGTTGAAAGGATTGCCCTTGAGGCTGAAAAGATTGCCCCTGAGGCTGTTGTGGTGTGAGAGCACGTTGAGCATATCCGAGTGGGTTTTGATTATCAGAATTAGATTTCCACCCAAAGTTTGGGTGATTCCTCCAGCTCGGATTGTACGTGTTGCTATAGGGGTTATTTTGGGGCCTAATTTGATTGCCCAAATAGTCCACCTCTTCGTGGCCTGTAAACATAATACCCTTCTCACAAGTACCTGGCTTGTGTGTTACTCTACACTGCTCACATGATGATTGTACCTACGAAACGTTACGAGCTTGATCAAAACCTTGCCGCCAAAGCTCCAATCTGCGCTGCAAGAGCCATATACGTATCCACCTGATGAACCCCAGTAATAGATGATGCTTTATTTCGCACTCCACTATGACGAGAACTCGACTTCAAGGTAGCTTTTTCTATAATTGCGTAGGCTTCAGTTGGTGTTTTAGTTCCAAGATCGCCTCCTGCATATACGTCTATGCGTTCTTGTGAGTCGTAGTTGAGTCCTTGATAGAAGTTCAACACAAGTTATCTTTTAGATAACCCATGATGTGGGACATTGATCAGAAGATCTTTGAACCTCTCCCAAGCTACGTGTAGAGATTCTCCTTCGTCCTGCTTGAATGTCATTATACGGTTCTTTAGCTTAGTTGTCTTTTCTGGAGGGAACTGTTTTTGCATAAAAAGATCTGCCATCTCGTTCCAAGTCGTGATGGACCCTGCTGAAAGTGACAAAAGCCAAGATTGGGCTTTGTCTCGCAAAGAAAAGGGAAAGAGTCGCAAGTGAATTGCGTCCTCAGAAACGTCTTTAATTTTGAAAGTCGAGCACACCTCGAGAAATGAAGCGATGTGTCGACTCGGTTCTTCGTGATCCTTCCCATCAAACTGCACAGAATTTTGCAACACATTAATTATACTAGATTTTATTTCAAAACTCGGTGCTGCTATCATAGGTCGGGCGATGCTCGGTAGCAAGCCCTCTCCTCCTGGACGGCCGGTCTCATTCAAAGGCTGGTCGTCCTCCGCCATGATGCTTCCTTTTTCGTCCTCTGAACTCTCGCTGTCAGAAAGTATCACTGGTTCGTCGATTGTGGTCGCAATCCTTTGTGCAACGACAAACGATCTTTCGCAAAGCCGCCTACTTCTTCTTAGGTTATTTTCTGGTTCGTTAGTTGGCTCGGCAATAACGGGTTCTGGGGTTGTGGAAATTAACCTACAAGTAATAAGGAAAGCATTATACGGAAAAAGAATATAATAATATTATAAGTAATAAAATTCATACTATTATGTTATATACATATATATATATATAATTTATTATACTTATCTATTTATTTATTTACTTACTTGTTTATTTACATCCGAAAACTGTTTTAAACCTCCTTTTTTATCAGAAAATCTGATGAGATCTGATAAAAATCTGATTATTTCATTGAATATCTGATATTTTTATATTTTTACCAGAAATTCTGATAAATTCACCAGAAAATCTGATAACTTCATCAGAAATTTGATGATTTTATCAGAAAGTTTTTATTTTATTTTCGTGAAGTAAATAAATAAATAAATAATTAAACAAGCTGCTCGATTCCGAACAAGTAAATAAATAAATAAATGAGTATAAATAAATGAATAAATAAGCGGTTAACTAAATAAATAAATGGACAAAAATGAATAAATGAGGGTAAATAAATGCATAATTGAACTAAATAAATATATGTAAGCGGTTTAATTCCGAACACGGGCATAAATGTAAATATGTATAGAAATGAAATAACTGGGATGGAATAACTGAAATGAAATAAATAAATAAAAGAAAATGGTTCGATTCTGAACACATAACTGAATTAAATAAATAAATGAAATAAAGAAAATGTTAGTTGAATAGTAAATAAAGGTTAGTAAGTTATTCGAAAAATAAATAAAGGTTAGTAAGTTAGTCAGTTAATAGGTTAGTAGTTAGTTGGTTAGTTAAACAGAAAAAGAAAAGTTAGTCGAATAGTTAAATATTAACAAGTTAGTAAATATCAAAACAAATAATTACAAAAATGTACAAGTATTCACAAATATTCACAGTATGTACACCGGTAAAATAATGACCCGGATTGTTCTAAAAATTCGCCATGTCCCCGGCAACGGTGCCAAAAACTTGACGTGAACACATTTATACATTTATTTACAGTATTTTTATGCGCAACGAACTGGGTTTTAATATTTATAAAAATGGTTTATACCTTAACATTAAAACACACACAAAAGGACAAGTGTATCCCATCATATATGTAGCAAAGTATTGGTAAGAGCCAGATATCGATCCATGGAACACGGGCGTTATTAAGTACTAAATCTTTGTCATTAGATTACTAGATAAAAGGATAAGTGAATGGTTGTTTAACTAAAATTATCTAAAATTGTATCTAAACATATTAGACTCCAAATATGAAAAATAACTATTATCTTGTTTCACAAACGACCTAAACATGTTATCTACATCAGATATGTCACAAAAGCACTTGATCAACTTTCCAATTTCAAGACAGTTAGTCATCCGCTAGGAGTTTTCTAACATGATGATTCTTCGGAAAGTTAACGCGATAAACACACGTTAACCACCTAAAATCATTCTTTAGTGAGCTGTTGATATATATTCATGTGAACCTTTAAAGGTAGATTAGTCATCCGTTAGGAGTTTTCTAACCTCACTTATCAAAGAAAGCAATACCGATGGTCACAATACAACCACGAGGATAAGCATTTAAGTAGATCATATAACAAATTATTTCATCTTACAAGTCTTGATCCCAAATCTACCATGTTAGCAATTTCAGACCAAAACTACTAAACAAAGATTATAAACCGCGTTAAGAACATGTAACAACACCATATAATTCATTAGAACCCTTACGTGCAAGAAAACATTCTCAATCAAAATCCAATATATCTTAGATAAAACCAATACCCCTCTCGAGTCTCATGGTGTAAACAAGTTTACAAACAAGGTCCGAGTAAACATTGGCACCATCGCTTGCACTGGCAGTGCTTCCGAGGTCGGAGGTCTCGCACGGTCGTGCAGTTGGATCGCACGGTCGTGCGATACCTGGCACTCATCAGATTTTTGCTATTTTTATCAGATTTGCATTAGAATTTGACCGTTTTCATCAGATTTGTTGTTCGTACTCTGTTTAAGACCTGAAAGTATAAAAGTACCTGATTTGGTACCTAAACGTCGCAATTTCGGTCAAAAATGCTTAGAATGAAAGTATTTTGGGGGATAAAAACATGTATAATTTAACGTATATTAGTGGCTCAGACTTTAAAGTCTGAAAACAAACATGGAACACAATCAAAACCACCTAAATTGATGAATATAGATGGATATAAAAAATGGGAAAATGGTTTGCAAATTGGGTCCAAGCTTATCATATGGGATGTTGGAATGCAATCCTAATTGAATATGATAAACTAGTAGGATTGATGGTAAAAAGAAATCAATAATGGAATATGATGAAGAGGAAAAATCAAAATTCAAGAATGAAAAGAAAATGATAAGTTTCTTACAACAATTAGTGAAAGACAATATTTTGTCACTGGTACAACATAATGGAACTGCTTATTCAATCTGGAATGGACTGAAACATAAATATGAAGTAAATGAACAGATGATGAAAAGCAAGAGAGCGTTAATGAAAAAGGAATTTTGAAAAGTTTACAAGTCTAAAAGGTGAAACAGTAAAACAATTGATAGAAAGATTTTGTTATTTGATTAAAGAATTGAGAATGTTAGGGATTTAAAAGAATCGAGAAGAGTTGGTAGATAAACTCGTAGTTGCACTTCCAAATGAAAATGATTGTTCTACGTTTATTTTGATCATGAAAAATAGTCTAGAATACGAGACCATTGGTTTTAACAGATTAATTCAGAAACTGGAAGTACACGAGTTAGAATTGAGAAAAACAGGAAAAACACAGAATGAACAGCAAGATGTGACTCTGTATTACAAAAGTGGTAGTTCATCAAATTTTCAGAGTAAAATAGTACAGACAGCTTACAGTGCAGACAGTTCATCAGGGTTTTCTAGTTTTTCAACAAACAGCAATTCAAGCAGTAGTGGGTTTGGAACATTCTCGAGCTATGAATCTAATTCCTCAACTCCAAATTCAAAATCCTCACAAGGTTTAAATTCACATTCGAACCAAAGAAATAGTCAGTCCCATGTGCTACAATGCAACGTTTCAGTAATTTGCAAAATGCTCAAGGTTTGAATGAATCCACAGTAAAACAGCAGATGGCATTTCTGGCATCAGTTCTTTAGTCATGTGACAGTCTAATTGCTGGAAAAATCGGAAATTGTAATATGACAAAAGAGGACTATGATCAGGTAGATCCAGAAGAATTAGAACTGATGGATATCATGTGGAACATGGCAAGTATTTTGAGACAAGAACTGAGATTTACTGAGATTACTGGGAGACAATGTTTGTTTTTATCAGATTCTAAACTGGGTTTTGACAAGTCAAAAGTAACTTGTTTCAGATGCAAATGGAAAGGACATTTCAAAAGAGAGTGCACATATCAAGAAAATCAAGACAACATCAATCCTTTTAGTGATTATTACAAGCAAGCAATATATCACAAGTAGCAAAGGTAATTTATGACCATTTATTACAGTACTAAATGAGCCACACATTAACTAACATATTTACTTGAAGAATAAATTGTTGATCTCATTTATGACCATGATTCCACATTAAACACAAATATTATTGATCTCATTTATTGCCATAATTCTACATTAAATACAAACATTCTTGATCTCATTTATTACCATCATTCCACACTAAATACAAACAATCATTTGTAATGACTGAACATCTACAGGACTACTTACTCCAAGTCTTGAATATCGAAATTTATCCTCTTAGTTTCTTTAGGAGGTCGTCCAAAGAATTCAATAGCTCCACACCAAACCATAGATCCAGCAACATCAATATGATCACATTGTACAATAGAGAAAGTAAAAATTTCTAATTTGATATAGAGAAGACACGATTACAAAAATATACAGTACCAACACTCAAAGATTTTGCTGCCTCTCCTTGAAGAATATCTTTATAAGGAATGAAGTTGAAACCGTATTTAACACATTGCCAATCTCTCACACGTGTAACAGTTGTACATCAATAAAAGTTGATTTTGTAATCATGCGCTACAACTTTGTATTGGTCCTTGTTTTGACCGACACCTACTTTAGAGAGAATAACAACATCATCCTCTTGTAGTTTTCTGTCAAAAACAAGTATCAAATGACTCTTAATACCATCTTGAATCTGAACACCCTGAAGAACATTTAAACAAAGTATTTTTTAGCATACAAACCTACAGACTCTAATAGAAACCTACAGACTCTGATAGAAACCTACAGACTCTGATAGAAAGAAAAAATCAAACATATACATCCTCAATAGCCTATCATACAAAGCTCAAGAACATTTGAACAATCTGTGTTTTTATGATACAAACCTAAAAACCCTAGAAATAGGAAATCAGACATATACATCTATGGAATCATGTTATACACTAACGGAAAACACAAATACACATTACCTTCTCATCAATCAAGATCAGATCCATCTTAAAACCTTGATTCCATTTTCGGATGATTCGCGCCTTCATGTTCCACATGTCTTTTGTAGGGTTCAAATCATCAACAAAACTCAGATTGTTGTTCTCAACTGGTCGTGACATGGTTCTCATTTAGAATCAAGTTCAAATTTCAAAATCGGAAATGAGAGAAGATGAGAGTGTGATGAAATATGATGAGGGAAATGAGAAGAAAAAGCTTATATGAGAAGATTGAATGGGGCAGGAGATGATTGATAGGAGTGACATGCATTAATTGCAAATTACACATCCCCATGTCTTTAGAATCTGAATTTACCGGCAATGAGGTGTTTGGTTCATTTTTTGTATTTTAAATACATTAAATATTAAATAGAAAATTGAAAATCTTAAGATTTATGATGCAATAATGACATCAGACAAGCATTGTTGGACAGCCTATCTGATTGCCACGTAAGCATTGTGATGCAATGCTCATTTCTCCTTTTATAGTAAGTATAGATTAATCGTCGGCGCATTGATGCTCGCGGGTACACCTTCAAGTGACGGTTTTCTTATGTCATTCAAGACCCTCGTCGTCCACCATTTCTACTCGAACCTCATAGAATGTGTCATCGACAACCACGTCCACCTCAATCATCCCGGCTACCACGCGGGACCGCTCCTGCAGTCTTCGATGAAGATTGCTCTCCGACTCCGATGAAGGATCAACGATATCAGCAACGGGGTTGAGGACATGCATGGCCTGTAAGGAAAAAGAAGGAACATAATGCAACTACATACAAAAATAAAAACAACTAACAAACAATCATTTTTTTTTCAAATAATCATCCAAAGTCAAATAAAATAAGTAGACAAAAACTTTATACACTTTTCACAATGGCTAAATAAGTAACTTGAATCGTCTCAAGAAAACCTGCGTCTCAGGCAACGGCGCCAAAAACCTGATGTGCGTGAATTAGATATATTTTTATAAATTGATTTTCGTTAATACAAATTTGATTTTGAAATAGTTTTTACCTTATGACTAAACTACACACATAAAGGGCAAGTGTACCCGTCGGATAGTAATATAGTTTGTAGGTAAGAACCGAATATCAATCCGTGGACGCGGTGTCTCAATACTAAATTGTTGTTACTTTAAATCATTTTCAAATAGTAAGTTGATTTCCTAATTTTAGCATGCAAGTAATAAAAATACTAAGTTATTAAATTTAAACAATATCTATTGGGAAGTTGTCTAAACTAAGTATTCACTATTGAACATGTAATGACTACGGGAAGCAATAGTGATGGCACAACCTCTAAAATAACTAAGTTCTGGTCAAGGTTCCTCGTTTTATAATTCTTTCAGAAAATTAAAATGAAATAACACTCTAATCACCTAAGAATCATTCCTTCAGTTGATGTTAATTTTTTAACAAGAGTTATTTACTCATCCAAAACTCCTAACTTGACAACTTAGGGAAAACTAATTATGAAAAACACACTAATCACCATAATTTTCTTTTAAGTAGATAATGCCCTAGTGTTGTTCTTGATATTAATCACAAGCATGATCATGCTAGATAACAATTCTGGCCTTAATCATGATACTTACACAATTACATGCTATATAATTCACATTAACATTACTCTGATCTTTCCAAATCCAAATGCAAGAATTCATACACACCTTAAATCATCATTCATATCATGTTAACAATCACCATGCCTGAACCAAATTACAAGTAACAAGATTCAATAATTACAATCTACAAACGGGTTTTCCAAATGTCATGAGCAAAATCATAATAAAACATTCATGATGAACAACTTAAAGATGCATATGAACTCTAAGAACATGACTAGAATATTAGCATGAAGATCAACAACAACTTATCATCACATCTACTTCCATATCACCAAAATCACAAAAGCTTCAACATTGTTTAGACAACTCAAAGATTTAGCCTCTAAGGCTCACCATAACTAACACAAATTGTTCAAAGATTACACAAATTAACATAAAAACAAAGTAGCTAACCATGTTCAAAGCAATAAATAAATGGTGGATGATTAAGTCTTCAAGTGATTAAGCCTTTTCCAAAGTTCCTCCTTGGCTTCAACTTCCTTCTAAGTGCAGAATTATGAGAGAAAAACGTCAACCCCGTATTTAACATGCTGTCTGTTTGGCACAATCATGCCACCTTTTGTCACACCCCGACCGCGTAATACAACAAACCGCGGCGGAAACGTCGGGGAGTGTCGTGACAGAATCATTGTTTCACAACACATGGTAATTAAAGTTTTGTTTTATTTCATTAATTGTCTCATTGTTTTGATATGAACCAAATAAATACAACAATTGTCTTTCAAGTTTTAAGTCACTAAGGCCCATGTCCATCCTATGTGTAGCAATCAATCAACAATCGTCACATCATAGAACCTGAAACATATGTGAAAAACAGTCAACATAAAAATGACGGCGAGTACATAGGTTTTGTATGTCAAATTCATGGCTTTGAATCCATATTGCAATACCTCATCCAACTACGAGAGTTGTCGAGTATGTACCTTGAAATCAAAAAGTGTTTGATATTGCAATATGTTTTATCAACTTTACAAGTTGATATATGTAAAACCAAAACCATTGTAGCCATGAATCTTGACTGAAAACATTTGTCTTTGTAAAACCAAGTAGTGAATCGTCTTTGAAAGTAAACATTGTATGGTTTATATCTTTAAGTAAACCTCATTGTGTGACATCGTTTGAAAACATTCGTCCAAAATCGTTCAAATCGTTTCAATCGTTCAAATCGTCCGTGTTATAAACCATCGTTCAAGCGTTCGTGTTTTAGTTGTGAAATACAACTTTTGGTCGTTCTTTAATGAATACATTCAAACCTGTGTGACTCGACTATACCACCCATGGGGTATCTTTAATAGGCCCTGAAAGACCTCTTTAACAAGACTAACAAACCAACACATGATTTGTTAATCAGAAAACAGTTTCTGTCGTTACCCACATTACCCACCAAAGGGATAGTCCGATAACGGGATTTGTCAGATCCTATGGTACCATAACATACTACTGGTCGGCGTGATCAAAGCTAATGAATGTCATTCGTCTCTCGACTAACGCCCCAACAAGTTCGTTCACGTTATTGAAATCGTTGTGTTTTATATAAACCATAGCATTTGTTTATGAAAACTTGAAAAACATTTAGCACATTTGAGTCACCCCAAAACAATTGAAAGCATAAAAAAGGGGAGCTATGTACTCACTTGAGATTGCAAGTATCCTTGATCTAGTGAACAAACAAAGCTCGAGAAGTCAAGGAATCAAGTGACACCTAGTATGTCACACCCTGACTTTTGCGGAAGCGTGTTATGTGTGACTTGCTTAATATCATTGCATTCAATTATACCAAACAACTAAATGATTAAAACCATGATGTTCATCCATAAATAAGATTCAAAATATTACAGCCCACATTGTTTTAAGTACCAACCATAGACTACGAGTTTAATAATACAAACCAACCAACATTTTTAAGTTCCATAATGGACTTGACAAAATACATTGATAAAACAAGGCTTTGAATTGTATGTCTTATCTAAGATAAAACATCCAAGTCAAACCCTACAAAAGTGTGGATGACATCGTTTATTGTAGACACAACTTGAAAACCTTGAACGCCTGCCAAATCCATTTTCAAATTCCTGAAATACATGTAGCTTGAAAACATCAACAAAAGTTGAGCGAGTTCATGTGTTTTGTATGTGAGCTCGAAATAAACTTGTAATCACTGTAAGTATGTATTTGTAAACTGGTATGAAAGCGTTTATGAACAGATCAATTAATGATTTGCAAGGTCATTAATATGTATGCAATGGTGTAGGAAGGCTCAATCCTTTACGTATTTCGTACCGGGCCTCCAGGCTGGAACGACATAGTCACCACATGTGGCCAACTCACGGACCCATGGGTGGGGCTTGCAACACCCAAATAGATCTATCACTCATGCCCCTCGGTCCTTATACAAGGATTAATGGTCTCAAGTTAACGCCTACTGTCACACCCCGACCGCGTTAAAACAACGAAACCGCGGCGGAAACGTCGGGGAGTGGAGCAACAGAATTATTGTTTCACAACCATGGATTCAAAAGTTTCATTTTATTGAATTATTTAACATTAAACATTGTCTTTGAAACAGAACAAACAAGTTAAACATAGTCTATCATCGTTATTAAGTCACTAAGGCCTTGTCCAGTCCTAAGTGAGCATGCATCCTAGTCTCAATCAACATCATTCGACACCACCAGAAACATATGTAAAAATAAAGTCAGCAAACAAATGCCGGCGAGCACATAGGTTTTGTGTGAGTGTCAGATTCATGGGTCGTTTACATGTTTAAATAACTCGTATAAATTCATTAATCGATATTAGAAAACCTTGTTTTGTAAAACATTTGTATTATAAAATGAATAATCAAGTCAAAATAGTTTGGTTATAGTTTATAAAACCTCAATGCCATTAATCTCAACTCAAAACATTTGTTTAGGTAAACCAAATCGTAAATCGTTCTCGAAAAATAACTCGTATGGTTTATATCGTTTAGTAAACATTGTTTGTGTGACATCGTTTCAAATCGTTCGTCCAAGTGAACTAAATAACGTCACGATATGTAATATGATAAAAGCACTTATAAATAAGAAGTACCAGCGGCGTATCTACCATGCTTTTATCACATTACACCCGTCCCGTTATCTAAACACTAACCTAAAAACCAGTCGTTCGTTCAATTCGTTTAACTCGTTTCAATCATATAAATAGTTCAATCGTTCAATTTCGTTTAATCATTCAAAATCGTTCAATTGTTCAAAATCGTTCAATCGTTCAAATCGTTCTCGCTTTAATTGTGAAAACTACTTTTGGTCGTCTCGTGGAATACATTCAAACCTTCGTAAATCGTCCATCGTTCAACTCGTATTAACAAACCACCAAAGGGTAAGTTAACAATCAATAGGTTCAATCGTTACCCACATAACCCCCACACATAACCATGGGTGCAGTCCGATAACGGGATTTGTCAGATCCTATGGTACCATAACCTAATACTGGTCGGCTTGATCAATGTTAATGAATGTTATTCGTTATGTAATTACGTCCAACAAGTTCGTTCACATTATCGAAATCGTTCTTGTTTAATATAAACCATAGTATTCGTTTTAGAAAATAGTCGTTAAAAGCATCGAAATCGTTTAACACATATGAATCACCCCAAAACAATCAAAAACAGTAAAATAGGGGAACTATGTACTCACATCGAAGTGTAAAGTATCCTTGATTAAATGAACTAGCAAAGCTCGAGTAAACCAAAGGATTCAAGTACCACCTAGTAATCGGATCGCTAGTTAATAAATCGACACCTAAATCGGAAGATTGGGTAGAACGAGGTCTTGTAAACCAAATGAGTATTGGAACTCATGTGATATGGTTTAACAAAGCCTACATTCTAAATCGGAACCTATCCTAAGTGCTTTCGACTCGTTACGACCCATTAAGGTAGCTTATGCTACTTTAACGCATCGTTCGCGCAAATGCGCGTTCAAGACGCCTAACTAGTCCTATGACAAGTATTATATGCCCTAACATGTTTAAATATGTTGCATAATCAGTTTAAGTGACAAAAGTTAAGTTACATATGCTTAAAATCTAATTATGCAAGAAAAGGGCATTTTGGTCATTTACCTAAAGCATATAAACTACCTATCATACAACTAATTAAACTAAGTGACCATAAGGTATAACCTCGGAAGGTTATTCCCTACACAACTATACTCACAAAACATGCTTGGTCGGATCCTAACGATCGACCAAACGGGTCGGGTTCGAAAGTCTAAGCGGTTGTCAAGACCGCTTGACTTACGACCCTATACAAGCACTAGACTAAAAGTGACGAGTTAAACATGTTAGAACATGTTTAACTAAGTTAGAAAACAAGTTTGATATCAAAACAAAGTGTTTTGATACCCGAAAATAGCTTCGATGCAAAATACGCATAAACACGTGTTTTGATCGAAACTTTGACTCGTCACTTCGACTAATCGACGTGGTAATCAGTAGGTATAGTCACAAGGGACTATAACCATCATGATTACGCTCACGTGGCAAAGTTCAAACAAACTTTGTGTTGACCAAATCATGGTCAAAGAAGAAAGTCAAACACTGTTTGACTTTCACGCTTGAAAAGCATAAACCAGCATGAAAGAAACTTACAAAGGGTCCAAGCAATGAAGATTTGAACTCAAAAATTCTCAGGTATGAAGCTTCACAAGGAGAGCTTCAACTTAGAGAAGGAATTTGAGATCAAATGTGAGGAAAATGAAGTGAAATCAAGTCGGTTTATATAGATTTTCCACAACTATTAGGATCGTTCCTCGATTTTTGAGCTTCAATCTGAACCATCCAAGTGTTACCCATTGATTTACAATACTATGGGTGTCCAAAACCAGCTCATGGTATTGCAAATGTTACACAAAAGACCCTGAACTTTAAGTCGGTTGCTGAAAATAGGCCTGCTGTTGCTGAAAATGATTTTTCTGCCCAGATGAGGCTGTGGCGTGCCGCCACAGCACAACCATTAGGCTGTGGCGTGACACCACCAGTGCACATGTCACACCCTGGCTTTGCGGAAGCGTGGTTAATTTGGTATGACTTCTTAATACCATAGCTTAATCATAACAAAGCTATATGAAATAAAACCATGCAAGATCATCCATAGATTTAAGTTTTAAAACTGAAGTAACAACACATTGTCTTAGGGACTTACAACATCATAACATAAAACATTGTTTTGAAAGACATAAACATCAACATGAATAAAACGCAGTTTAAGATTTATGACTCGTCCAGGAAAAAGTCACATTTCCTAAACTGGGATGACCTCGGAACCCATATGCAGCGGGAAAACATAACATACCGCGCCAGATCTTTAATTCCCTGAAATACATGTAAGTTGAAAAATCAACAATAATGTTGAGCGAGTTCATGTGTAAGTGAGTAAATAAACCTTTGTATGTATAAAAATCCTGGTATGTAGCAAATAAGGAAAAAGAGATCACCAATGGTTTGCAAGGCCATTGATATGTGTGAAGTGCAAGTAGGAAGACTCAAACCTAGCAGATTTAGCGTTGGGTACAAAGTCACCCCGAGGTCCGTTCTGGTTGGGCCTGGGGCCGGGCTCGCTACACCCAGATAGATCTACCGCTTACGTCCCTCGGTCCTACAATGAGGATTAATGGCCTCCAGTTTCTGCCTACCCACTCACATGATCTAAGTAGTAAACCTCCTTACGCTAACCATACCATGTATAAAGTACTTGTAATCAAAGTAACATGTATTTCACCCCCGCAGTTAAAAACTGAAAACAGTTAAGAGAAAAGGGGGACATGAACTCACAGTGGTGCGTCTAGAAATAGTAATCTCCCAGTCAACCTGCTGCGTAACGACCTACACGTGCTAACTTCTATTAGACGGACGGCCGTGCCTTAGCTTAAGGTTTAAAGTCTTTGGGAAATAGTTAGGCAACTATTTCGTAATTACTCTTCGTAATTATTTTTGTAAATATATTCCTTCCCAAGGATGGGGGATTTAATACATGTGTATTCGTATAGTTTTGAAATATATTATTAAGTCTCACTTAAAACATATTTTATTTCTAACTCCAAAATATAAATATTCTTCTCAAAAATATTATATTTTCTATTACATAAATTTTCCCAAAATAATACTTAGTAATATTATTTTTACCCTAAAAATAACATTTACGTAGTTCACAAAATAATCATAAACACTTATACAAGTGATGTTGTGAAAAATACATACTAAATATATATATGTATCACGTTTTATCTTGTGAAAATCCCACCTCCGATGTTTTGTAAATATAATCGTGGCGAAACATATATTTTGAAAACATGTCGAAAAGTATTTCTAACACTTATAGTGAATATATTTCTAAGTGTTAGGTTTTTAGGAAAATTTCGCCAGAGTTTCCTCATTAACTGGAGGTGGCCACGCTTTCAAGCGTATCATTTTCTTTTACAAATCAAACCAACAATTTTCTCAATCAACAATAAGTATTATTCAAACCATCAAACTAGTCAAAATAGATGTAAATCGCAAAAATACATGAACTTGTGGTTTTTCCAAAATATGAAGTAAATCCCATTACTTTTAGTGGATCCTTATACAAATCAATCCGGTTTCGTAAAAACCCCGTTTTTAAAGAAATTCCGTCTTTACAACTTCTTGTTATCTTTTCCAAAAATAGTTCTTTCGTCAAAACTTTGTGTGACACAAGTGTCTACGCACTTGTGTTTTTAAAAATCATTCGTGTTAGTGTAAGATCCGTCTTTAGAAAACATGATTTCTTCGATACTTGGTTCTTTGAAAATACCGCTTGTAGATACGTAGATCTACTAGTTTTAAACACTATTTCACAAGCAAAATTGCTTTTACACAAGTTCATGATTCGTGTGTGGTAGAGTTTCATCCTTTAACCCTTATTACTTCCAAAACAACCTTATGTCATGATCCAAGGTCATGACCAATCCGGGTTAAATGACGATCCGAGCTACCACAACATAGATCGGGTCCAAATAATCACACAAATCAATTACTACAAGATTTACACAACATATGAGCTTTTAACCATCACTTTTAGTGTTTTTAGTAGACTTTTATGCTTCATCTTGTATGTTTGCGACTTTTAACCGTTACATATCATTTTAACCACTTTAAATAGTTCGAGAAGATGATTTAAGCAACTTACTACTAGCTCGAGGCTAGGGAAGAATCTAAGCGCAAAATGAGTGGATAAAAGCAATGTAACGAGGTCCTTCGCCTTCCGATTGCACCAAGGTTCCTTATACGCGATCCTTAACACATGTATGAGCTTGGAAAGTGAAGACCAAAATCGAAAATGGGTGGGTGCTCAAGGGGGTGTTCGGCCATGAGCTTTCTAGAGAGAGAGAGGAATTGTTGTTGTGAGTTTGTGTTAAGTGAAGTGATGGTGGATTAAGCTCATTACTTATAGACAAAACCATGTACAATTAACCAATGGATCTTGTGTATTCTAGATATTAAGCACAAGTAATATTATAATCAACAAATAGGACAAGGGTGTCCCCTCTTGGGGACGGTTTGGTTGAGGGGGGGGGGGGTCCCTAGTTCGATTCCAACCATTTAGTTAGACATTAGTTAGGTTAATCTAGGTTAGTTAAGTGATTAACCCGGTTACTAGTGTGTTGTGCTTTATGAAGGGTGTTAGGGTATTCAGGGACCCTAACTGGCTCAGAAAAAGAAGGATAATGTTATTAACAATATTTTCATGTTCCGGGTATAGTCCGGTTGTTCGGTTGGATAGTAATCCGTTAAAGTGCTTAACAAAGCTTTAAAGTGTCGTTATAATTATTTTTAGTGACACCACTTATTCCTCCAAAGTGTCAGGAATATTTTCTCATGTTTTGGCACTTTATTAGTTAGCCAAATGCTGAATTGTTTATTAAAGTGCTGAATTCTTGTGCTTAGAGCACGTTTTAGGCACATCCAGTCATTGTAACTTATTCCTAGAGACGCAGTTCTACAACCCTTGTATCCCTACACTCACCACTATTGTAGTAAAATATTTCTGGCTCATACAGGCCTTAGAGGCAGTGTCTGCCTGATGCTGGCTTTATCAGCATGTTCAATAGGTTATCCGTTTATAGTGCTACTGTGCTTTTTGTGCATCATGTTTGTCACTAAGGTTCAGCATATAAATAATGTAGTGACGGTAAGTAAAGTATGATGCAGGTATATGCATGTATCAGAAATCAAGTAGCAGTTTATCCACAAGTTCAAGCAAGCACAGTAATTAAGCAGTAATTAATTATTAATTAAGTCGTACGGATACCTGGTTTAGTGAGGGTTGTCACATTCTCCCCCCGTTAGAAAAATTTCGTCCCGAAATTTTAAGTTCTGCTTGTAGATGCAGGGTTCTTAGGAAATAGGTGGGGGTATTTCTCTTTCATCCGGTCCTCACGCTCCCAGGTGTATTCAGGACCATGTCTGGCATTCCAACGAACTTTGACGAGCTTGACACTGCTCCGGCGGGTCTTGTTTACTTTCCAATCCGTAACCTCAACCGGTTCTTCAACGAAATGGAGCGTGTCGTCAACATGAATCTCGTCGGTGGGAATGGCAATGGTATCTTGAGTTGGACTTTTCTTCAGGTTGGATACATGAAAGGTATCGTGAACTGAATGGAGTTCAGCAGGTAAGTCCAGCTTATATGCTACCAGTCCTATTCTTTCCAAAATTCTGAAAGGACCAATGTAGCGCGGATTTAACTTCCCACGCTTTCCGAAGCGTGCCACACCCTTCCAGGGCGAAACTTTCAATAAAACCATTTCTCCAACTTGGAATTCCAAGTGTTTCCGGTTTGGATCGGCATAGGCTTTCTGTCTGTGGCGAGCTGCTTCGATGCGTTTTAGAATCTGCGCAATCTTGTCTGTCGTCTCTTGGACGATTTCGGGACCAGCAAGCTGCCTATCACCTGCGTCAGCCCAGCATAGGGGTGATCGGCACTTGCGTCCGTAAAGGGCTTCAAATGGTGTGGCACCAATACTGGTGTGGTAGCTGTTGTTGTATGAAAATTCGACCAAAGGCAAATGCTTATCCCAGCTACTGCCCAAATCCATAACACACGCTCTCAGCATGTCTTCCAAAGTCTGTATCGTTCGCTCGCTTTGACCGTCAGTTTGCGGATGAAATGCAGTGCTTAGATTTAATTGTGAGCCAAAAGCTTCTTGGAAGGAGTGCCATATCCTTGACACAAACCTTCCGTCTCTATCAGAGATGATCGAGAGAGGCACTCCATGACGTGCGACGATCTCTCTCATGTATATTTCGGCCAACTTGCTCGTATTATCCTTCTCTCTGATAGGTAAGAAGTGTGCTGACTTCGTTAATCGATCCACTATTACCCAAATAGTGTCATGGCCTCTTGGCGTTCTTGGCAACTTTGTAATAAAATCCATTGAGATTTGTTCCCATTTCCACTTGGGAATCTCAGGTTGTTGCAGAAGTCCTGAAGGCTTCTGGTATTCGGCTTTAACCTTAGCGCATGTTAGACACTTGCTCACATAAACAGCAACATCGCCTTTCATCCTAGGCCACCAATAGTAATTCTTGAGATCTTGGTACATCTTATCCGCTCCTGGATGGATAGAGTACCGCGATTTGTGAGCTTCATCAAAGATAACTTTCCTTAAACCTCCAAACAAAGGAACCCAAATCCTTTTCTCAAAATATAACGTTCCTTCCTCGTTTGGTACCAGTAGCTTCTCCATCCCACGGAGATATTCTTCTTCAAGGTTTCCTTCCTTGAGAGCTTCTTTCTGCGCAGCACGAATGCGCAAGGAAAGATCGGTTTGGATAATCATTTCTAAAGCCCTAACCCTTATGGGCTTGATCCTCTCCTTTCGACTTAGGGCATCGGCGACCACATTCGCCTTCCCTGGATGATACTTTATCTCGCAGTCGTAATCGTTCAGCAACTCAACCCATCGTCTTTGCCTCATATTCAGCTCCTTCTGATTGAATATGTGTTGTAGGCTCTTGTGATCTGTGAAAATTGTACACTTTGTACCATAAAGGTAGTGTCTCCAGATCTTTAATGCAAATACTACTGCGCCTAGCTCCAAATCATGTGTGGTATAGTTCTTTTCGTGCACTTTCAATTGACGCGATGCGTAAGCAATAACCTTTTGGCGTTGCATCAACACACAACCCAATCCTTGACGCGAAGCATCGCAGTATACCACAAAATCATCTGTACCTTCCGGTAGTGCTAAGATTGGCGCATTGCAGAGCTTATCCTTCAATATCTGGAACGCTTCTTCCTGTTTGATTCCCCAATCAAACTTCTTATCCTTCTGTGTGAGGAGCGTCAATGGTTGAGCGATTTTTGAAAAATCCTCAATGAACCTTCGATAGTAGCCAGCCAAACCCAAGAATTGTCGAATCTCGGTTGGCGTCTTTGGCGTTTCCCAATTCTTAATCGCTTCGATCTTGGTTGGATCCACATGGATTCCATCTCCGTTCACCACGTGTCCAAGAAATTGTACTTCACGTAGCCAAAACTCGCACTTAGAGAACTTGGCATACAACTGTTCCTTCTTCAGCAACTCCAAAATAGCTCTTAAATGCTGTTCGTGCTCAGCCTTTGTTCTTGAATAAATCAGGATGTCATCGATAAACACAATCACGAACTTGTCCAAGTACGGCTTGCAAACTCTATTCATCAAGTCCATAAAGACAGCATGTGCGTTTGTCAATCCAAACGACATAACAAGGAACTCGTAGTGTCCATAACGAGTTCTGAAGGCTGTCTTCGGGATACTCTCCTCTTGTATCCTTAACTGATGGTATCCAGATCGCAAGTCGATCTTCGAATAAAAGCTTGAACCTTGCAGTTGGTCGAATAGATCATCGATTCTTGGCAGAGGATATCTATTCTTGATCGTCAGCTTGTTCAATTCTCTGTAGTCGATGCACATACGAAAACTACCGTCCTTCTTCTTGACAAACAGGACCGGAGCTCCCCAAGGCGAGAAGCTTGGTCGGATAAATCCCTTGTCTAACAACTCTTGAAGTTGTGTCGACAGTTCCTGCATCTCAGACGGAGCAAGTCTATAAGGTGCCTTAGCCACAGGCGCGGCGCCTGGAACTAAGTAAATGCGGAACTCTACTTGTCTCTGAGGTGGCAGTCCAGGTAAGTCCTCTGGGAAGACTTCTGGATATTCCCTCACGACGGGGATGTCTTCTATTCTCGGCTCAGCAGCCTTCTTATCCACAATGTGTGCCAGGAAGGCAACACATCCCTTCTGCAAACACTTTCGCGCTTTCAGGCAGCTGATAATTCTTAACGGCGTATCACGCTTCTCCCCGTGAACCACAATTGTTTCGCCATCTTCGGTTGGGATACGAACGATCTTTTCGTGACAAACTATTTCAGCCTTGTTGCCTGATAACCAATCCATTCCTACCACCACGTCGAAGCTTCCCAACTGGACTGGTAGTAGATCCAAGGCAAACTCACGCTCTCCCAATTCGATCACACAACCTCTGATAACTTCATTGGCTTCTACTAACTTTCCATTGGCCAATTCGATTGAGTAGGGAATGTCTAACTTATTAGCGGCTAAACCAAGCATATTCTTAAATTCTAACGACACGAAGCTATAATCGGCACCAGTAACAAATAAAACGGATGCATAGCGTTGATTGTGACACTTCGGGTTTTCCCGAGCAACCTCATTGTTTAGCTATATGTGTACGTGTATTATTAAATGAAGATTTGCGAAATATCTTGAAGTATTATGTGATGCTTGTATTAAACTATGTGTACATAATATATATATATATATGTGTGTACGTATAATGTATAGGCGAATATGTTTTAGCAAACCAAACCGAAACCCCTCTTGCACACTATGGGCTACCAACCTACCCAGCCCATCAACTCAAGGACCCGACTCGAGACCACTCGGTCTCGAGTGAACAGTGACAAACGAGTCGGATGGGCCGCAACCTCCCTTAGCCCACTCGGAAACCCACTTGGGGTGCATCACCTCCTATTTAAGCCTAAAACCCTCACACACACTCTCTTTTACACTCTATCACACCCTATCTCACTAAAACCCTAACAACACACCCTCTCCTCTCCTTCTCTCTCTCGGATCAAACCGGTGACAACCAAGCTCTCGGATTAACTTGTGTTCTTCACTCGGAGACTACCGGACGACAAACCTACTCGCCTTTACACACTCTCTATCAACCGGTTAGTGTTTTAGATCTTTGCTAGGTGTTTTTGTGAATAATGATGTAACTTACTTTGAATGATTGAATGATAAATGAGATATGAACTAATTGTGCTTTGGATGATAAATATTTGATAAAACTTATGACAATTCGATTCATGCTTGATGAAATAGAGCAAACATTGTGTTTAGTAGTGGTTTACAAGATTGTCTTAATATTTCGGATATATGTCACATGATTCTTGTTCACAAATCTTATGTTATATGTTGAAGAATTGAGGATAAATGCACATACTTTGAATGTAATGATGAATGATAAAACCCTAGTGATGAACTATATGATTATGGTATGAATATGTGTTAAATGTGTTTTAGTGTTGTAGACATGTTGTTATGTCTTCAAGATCATATAAACATGATAATGGATGATGAAAACCTAAAGATGAAGAACAAGTTTGAATGTGATTATGAATATTTGAAATCTGGTTGTTTGATCTATTTTTCTTAGTAAATAGACAAGAAATCATGTTTAATGGGATAGTACACAAATTGCATGAAATCTCAATTCCATTGGATAGTACATTAGATAGGTTCTAGAAAGTTCGGACATCAGATGTGCGACTCGAGACCTCTCGGTCTCGACCCGAGACCGTCCCAAGACAACTCGAAACAAGCTCCAAAACTCAAAATCAGTAAGGTCTCGACTCGAGATCTCATAATCTCGACTCGAGACTGAACTCGAGACATCTGAGGTTCAGACTCCTACTCTCGTGACTCGAGACCGCCCAGCTGCAACCCGAGATCGATCGGTTGCGACTCGAGACCTATCGGTCTCGACTCGGGACCATCTTGTCTCGAGTAAGGTGCTTGTTTTCGTTATTGGGCCGCACCTAAACGTTTGGGCTGCATGTTTTCCCTGTTACTGTTTATTTGGATTGAATGTAACTGGTTGACTGATCAAGTGTTAAGGCCCAATACCCTTGTATGTTTTGGTGTGCTATGTGTTAGATACGTGTACCTTATGCGTGATTACTTATACCCAAACCTGACCTATACTGGTAACCATTTAGGACGTGGTGACCAGCATATTTAACCGAGTAAACTAAACTGCCGAGCAACCCAAGGTGAGTTCACACACTAAAAGCATGCGTCCCAGGGAGGGACACGAACAAACTAAATAATGTTTCCAAATTGATAATTTCCGGGGGAATATGCAAACGGTACTCTTGTACTACTACATCCGGGGGAGATACGTTTGGGTATTATTTATAAATCACAACTAGCAACACTAAACGAATCTCTATCACATTAAGTCCCTGCTTATACTACCGATTAATCGCCGGGGGCGAACGGGTTATTAGTTGATAGCGCTATTAGGTTTGACAACCTCACACCGTGACCGGGGGAGATCGGGCGTGAACTATAGACCTTGCATCTCGGTCAATGACGATAGACATTGACCTGGGGCACCAAATCTTCTCGTCAACAGTTTCGGTAATTCAAGTTTAGTAGCTTTCGTATGGGGTAGCTCCCCATGACGTGATTATAAATGCTTTACCTAAACAACCTACATTTTCTTTTGAAAAGCTAAAATTGGACATCTCGTGAACTCGCCAACATTTTTGTTGACACCCTACTGCATGCTTTGCAGGTAACCAGTGAAACAGGAGCTTGCAGCTTGGAGATGTGTAGTGGTCGTCTTAACCCGTGTGTTGGGTTTTTAAATAATCTTTAAACTATGAACCTTGTTTTGAAAACTGTTTGGTTTGTGCTTCCGCTGCTTACTTAAACTATTATTCGAATTGAAACGTTTAAAACTTTAAACTGTGATGTCTATTATCAATGCTCAGTATAATTGGTGGCTGGATCCTGGTCAGTCACGCCTCCAAGCGGTGGTATTCCGCACGTGGATTTTGGGGGTGTGACATTGATTTACAGGGAACGTACCAGTAACGACATTGGGGTCCTGGCGCGCTTCCCTCGCTTCAATTTGGAACACTCTTCCACGGGCTTGGTTTAACTCTGGGCAGTTCCTCTTAAAGTGCCCGATATCACCACAGTTAAAGCATCCAAGTCTTTGCCCGTTTCCACCTCCATTTCCAGCTTGGTTGTTGTTTTGGTTCGCATTACCAGCTTGATTCGCATTGTTGCCTCGATTCCCGTTTCCTCCATTGTTCCCCAGTGGGCGATTCCCAATACCACCACGATTATTATTTCTATTCCCATATCCCCCTTGGCCTCCCCGGCCAGCACTAGCCCAACAAGAATCCTTCAAGTGACCAGTCTTTCCACAAGCTTCACATACTTTTGGCCCGCATCGGCCAGAATGGTGACGTTGGCAGGTGTTGCACTTGGGTTGGGTGCCCATATATCCCTTCCCTTTCTTTCCACTACCAGCTGTAACCTGAGCTGGCGTGCTTGGTTCTCCTTTCTTAACAACCACACTGGCGCCCTGCTTGAAGTTCGAGAACTTCCGTTTGTTACCTCCTGATGACTCGACGTGAGTCTCTTTCTTCTTAGGCTCAGCATCATTGAACTTGTTCAAGCGAATAGCCTCCTCAGTGAGAGCTACGCTCAAATCGATTGCCTCAGTAATTGTCGCAGGCTTGGATGAGGTCACCATGCTTATGATTTGAGGAGCTAATCCCCAAATGAAGCGTTCAATCCTCTTGAACTCCGGAGTGACCATGTAGGGTACCACATGCGATAGGTCATGGAACCTTTGAACGTATTCTGCGATCTTTGGACCGTCCATTTTCAAATGCCAGAACTCGGTTTCCAATCTTTGGATTTCCGCGCGAGAGCAGTATTTCCTGCGCATAAGTTCCTTCAGTTCGGTCCAGGTTAGCGCGTAGGCAGCAGCTTCGCCAAGTGTCTGCACTTGCAAATTCCACCAAGAGAGGGCTCCATCCAAGAATAGCCCTGAGATATAGGTGACTTGCTAATCTAGTGCGCATTTGCTCATGCGAAGAACAGATTCAGTTTTCTCGGCCCAACGAACAAATGCGACAGCGCCTCCTGTGCCATCAAAGTTGACAGGCTTGTAGTCTAGAAACTGCTTGTAGGTGCACCCTGCACATACATTATAACATGTAGTCGGCATTAGCATCATTGCTATAGGTATCCAATTAGGTCATGGTAGGTCTAAATGACTTAGTATTACCATGAGGTGGATTGTTGTTGCCATTGTTGTTTGAGCTGCTTCCGCTGGGTCCTCCCTGCGAGGCGGCGTATTGCGCGATGGCAGCAGCGATGATTTGTTGGAGTTCTGCCTCATTGGTAGGCATCGGCGTTTGACGTCTCGGCGGCATCTTCTAAAAGACGTGTTTACGTCGGTCAGGCCATAGTAAAGATCCCAAGTTATAATACATACACTTTATTATGATAGTAATAGTACATAACATCTCATGTTATAATCATATCAGTCACACAACATCCCATGTCACAAACATCAATCACACAACATCTCATGCCATAGAATATAATTAACCAAATCAAGCATCAAATATGATGAGAATACTGCGATTGCCATATATTGAGACCACATAGTAAGCGTACAAATACATCACAGTGTCATACAACATCAGTCGACTAAGGGCTACATCACCCTAGTCCAAAAACTATATCAAATCAGTGTCAATACATCAAATACATGTCAACAAAAGTCAGAATCAAAATGTAGTCTCCAAAAATGCTGTGCAGTCAAAAGCAATCGCCGTCTTCTCACCAGCGTCTACCCATACGGTACTGAAGAGCTCTACACGGATGGCGGTGGAGGAGGGGGAAAGTGAGTGTAAAACAAGCGACGCAAAAGGAGCCAGTCCTCCTCCATGGCTATCTGGGTACGCAAGAAAGAAGTAACCTGCTGCTCTAGGGAAAAAAGGCGTGCAGCATAGTCTGGTGGTAAAGGTCGAGAGGGCTGCAAAGGAGAGTGGGTCTGACCCTGGCACTGACACGGCGGCGGCTGGGCTCTCTCAAGCTCCTGAATGCGCTGCGTGTGTGCCTCGTGCTGGGCGACAAAAGACATCAAAACGTCCTCAATAGTATACCCCATATGGAAAGAATGGTAGGGGTCAGTCGGTGGCATAACAGAAGGTGATGACCAGAGAAACGGCTCACTGGTGGGATCAAAAGATGCCACATGAAATGGAGAAACAGGGGGAAAAGTAGCAGACGGTGGTATAGCAGGGATAGATACCGGTATATGTCCAAAAGGGTGAGCCGAAGAACCCTCCAGCTCCCGTGACGCGATGCCGACCTGGAGAGGGTACTGAGCAAAAGAGAAATCAACGTGTCGGGTATCAGTGATCTGAGGGGGAATAGGTGGAACCTCTTCATCAGCAGGAATCCACCCATGCTGGGCGTGCTCGTCTCATGGGTCCACCTGTGCCTCAAAAAGGGCACGATCAAACTGAACTGGCATAGGATCATGGTGAGGTGCAACAAGAGGGTCAACTGGTGCATCAGCAATAAGTGGGGGATCAACATGATCAGCAGCAATGACATGATCGCCCTCCAACAACGGGGCATCCACCGGGTGATCATCAATAGGTGGGTCAGCAATGACAGGCTCAACAATTGGTGCGTCAGCATGAACTGGGTCGTGCTCAAACGCAGGGTCTAGAGCGGCTACCTGCTCAGGGGCCATGGCAGGCTCGGGATCATCAAAGGCCATCTCAAAATCAAACTCAGGGTCGATGGGATCAACTGGGTCTACTGGGTCGACTGGATCCTCCATAGGCTGATCCATGGGTATAAACTCTATATCCTGATCTGGGTCGAATCCTGGGGGAAAGACAGGATCGGAATCCTCCACATCATCGTGGTCGAAAGTAAAACTAGGAATAGGGGCAACAGAGGATGCCTGGTCGGGATCTGATCCATGAGAAAAGTGCTGCGCACTCTGAGTGTGTGAAGGTGCGGAGGCCACAGACTCGAAAGAGTCTGGGACCGGAGAGTGAGCGGGTGACTCCTCGGCGGGAGCATCTGCGATCATCAAGAGATCACCAGCAGCAAGAAGGGCCTCGCCCTGAACATCCTCCTCTAAGGGCTCGCCATCATATAGATCGACGTCGCCATCATCGTCGGCGTCGAGAAGCAAATCGTAAGCAGGATAAACAGCTAAGGGTATGGGAGCAGGGATCTCCACTAACGGTAGGTCCCTGGCCAAAGGGCCATCAGCGAGCTCATCAGCACCATCAGGTAAAGCAAAGGACTGGAAATCATCCTCGTCCGTGCTAGTAACGTCGGAGGTGTGGACCTCATGCTCTGAAGGCTCTAGGTCATCTGATACTATAGGTCTAGGTCCTGTGGTGTCTGAGTCACCTGTGCCAGAGGTGTCCATAGTGTCTGTAACATACAAACATGCACAAACAGTTAATCATACAATCAAATAATCACATAAGTCACCAAGTAAGCATTCAAATAATTCTCCTAGTCCCACTAGCCTCCCAGCCTCTCAGACTGCTCTTCCTAGTCCCACTAGCCAATTCTCCTAGTCCCACTAGCCAATTCTCCTAGTCCCACTAGCCAATTCTCCTAGTCCCACTAGCCTATTCTCCTAGTCCCACTAGCCAACTACCTCGATCTCTCAGATCGAGCCTCGGCCTCCAAGACCGAGCCTCAGCCTTTCCAAACTGAGCCTAAAAATAATAAATAAATGTGCTCAACATTTTTTTGTAAAAAGTTTTGGATCTGGACTTAAGTGGTATGCAGTAAAAATGTTTTTGTGAGAGCCCTAGTGATCATAGTCTAGACTCGAGAAGGAATCCTAGTTCGCTATGATCAGAGCTCTGATACCAAGCTGTCACACCCTGGCTTTGCGGAAGCGTGGTTAAATTGGTGTAACTTCTTAATACCATAGCTTAATCATAACAAAGCTATATGAAATAAAACCATGCAAGATCATCCATAGATTTAAGTTTTAAAACTGAAGTAACAACACATTGTCTTAGGGACTTACAACATCATAACATAAAACATTGTTTTGAAAGACATAAACATCAACATGAATAAAACGCAGTTTAAGATTTATGACTCGTCCAGGAAAAAGTCACATTTCCTAAACTGGGATGACCTCGGAACCCATATGCAGCGGGAAAACATAACATACCGCGCCAGATCTTTAATTCCCTGAAATACATGTAAGTTGAAAAATCAACAATAATGTTGAGCGAGTTCATGTGTAAGTGAGTAAATAAACCTTTGTATGTATAAAAATCCTGGTATGTAGCAAATAAGGAAAAAGAGATCACCAATGGTTTGCAAGGCCATTGATATGTATGAAGTGCAAGTAGGAAGACTCAAACCTAGCAGATTTAGCGTTGGGTACAAAGTCACCCCGAGGTCCGTTCTGGTTGGGCCTGGGGCTGGGCTCGCTACACCCAGATAGATCTACCGCTTACGTCCCTCGGTCCTACAATGAGGATTAATGGCCTCCAGTTTCTGCCTACCCACTCACATGATCTAAGTAGTAAACCTCCTTACGCTAACCATACCATGTATAAAGTACTTGTAATAAAAGTAACATGTATTTCACCCCCGCAGTTAAAAACTGAAAACAGTTAAGAGAAAAGGGGGACATGAACTCACAGTGGTGCGTCTCGAAATAGTAATCTCCCAGTCAACCTGCTGCGTAACGACCTACACGTGCTAACTTCTATTAGACGGATGGCCGTGCCTTAGCTTAAGGTTTAAAGTCTTTGGGAAATAGTTAGGCAACTATTTCGTAATTACTCTTCGTAATTATTTTTGTAAATATATTCCTTCCCAAGGATGGGGGATTTAATACATGTGTATTCGTATAGTTTTGAAATATATTATTAAGTCTCACTTAAAACATATTTTATTTCTAACTCCAAAATATAAATATTCTTCTCAAAAATATTATATTTTCTATTACATAAATTTTCCCAAAATAATACTTAGTAATATTATTTTTACCCTAAAAATAACATTTACGTAGTTCACAAAATAATCATAAACACTTATACAAGTGATGTTGTGAAAAATACATACTAAATATTTATATGTATCACGTTTTATCTTGTGAAAATCCCACCTCCGATGTTTTGTAAATATAATCGTGGCGAAACTTATATTTTGAAAACATGTCGAAAAGTATTTCTAACACTTATAGTGAAAATATTTCTAAGTGTTAGGTTTTTAGGAAAATTTCGCCAGAGTTTCCTCTATAACTGGAGGTGGCCACGCTTTCAAGCGTATCATTTTCTTTTACAAATCAAACCAACAATTTTCTCAATCAACAATAAGTATTATTCAAACCATCAAACTAGTCAAAATAGATGTAAATCGCAAAAATACATGAACTTGTGGTTTTTCCAAAATATGAAGTAAATCCCATTACTTTTAGTGGATCCTTATACAAATCAATCCGGTTTCGTAAAAACCCCGTTTTTAAAGAAATTCCGTCTTTACAACTTCTTGTCATCTTTTCCAAAAATAGTTCTTTCGTCAAAACTTTGTGTGACACAAGTGCCTACGCACTTGTGTTTTTAAAAATCATTCGTGTTAGTGTAAGATCCGTCTTTAGAAAACATGATTTCTTCGATACTTGGTTCTTTGAAAATACCGCTTGTAGATACGTAGATCTACTAGTTTTAAACACTATTTCACAAGCAAAATTGCTTTTACACAAGTTCATGATTCGTGTGTGGTAGAGTTTCATCCTTTAACCCTTATTACTTCCAAAACAACCTTATGTCATGATCCAAGGTCATGACCAATCCGGGTTAAATGACGATCCGAGCTACCACAACATAGATCGGGTCCAAATAATCACACAAATCAATTACTACAAGATTTACACAACATATGAGCTTTTAACCATCACTTTTAGTGTTTTTAGTAGACTTTTATGCTTCATCTTGTATGTTTGCGACTTTTAACCGTTACATATCATTTTAACCACTTTAAAATAGTTCGAGAAGATGATTTAAGCAACTTACTACTAGCTCGAGGCTAGGGAAGAATCTAAGCGCAAAATGAGTGGATAAAAGCAATGTAACGAGGTCCTTCGCCTTCCGATTGCACCAAGGTTCCTGATACGCGATCCTTAACACATGTATGAGCTTGGAAAGTGAAGACCAAAATCAAAAATGGGTGGGTGCTCAAGGGGGTGTTCTGCCGTGAGCTTTCTAGAGAGAGAGAGGGAGTGTTGTTGTGAGTTTGTGTTAAGTGAAGTGATGGTGGATTAAGCTCATTACTTATAGACAAAACCATGTACAATTAACCAATGGATCTTGTGTATTCTAGATATTAAGCACAAGTAATATTATAATCAACTAATAGGACAAGGGTGTCCCCTCTTGGGGATGGTTTGGTTGAGGGGGGGGGGGGGGGTCCCTAGTTCGAATCCAACCATTTAGTTAGACATTAGTTAGGTTAATCTAGGTTAGTTAAGTGATTAACCCGGTTACTAGTGTGTTGTGCTTTATGAAGGGTGTTAGGGTATTCAGGGACCCTAACTGGCTCAGAAAAAGAAGGATAATGTTATTAACAATATTTTCATGTTCCGGGTATAGTCCGGTTGTTCGGTTGGATAGTAATCCGTTAAAGTGCTTAACAAAGCTTTAAGGTGTCGTTATAATTATTTTTAGTGACACCACTTATTCCTCCAAAGTGTCAGGAATATTTTCTCATGTTTTGGCACTTTATTAGTTAGCCAAATGCTGAATTGTTTATTAAAGTGCTGAATTCTTGTGCTTAGAGCACGTTTTAGGCACATCCAGTCATTGTAACTTATTCCTAGAGACGCAGTTCTACAACCCTTGTATCCCTACACTCACCACTAGTGTAGTAAAATATTTCTGGCTCATACAGGCCTTAGAGGCAGTGTCTGCCTGATGCTGGCTTTATCAGAATGTTCAATAGGTTATCCGTTTATAGTGCTACTGTGCTTTTTGTGCATCATTTTTGTCACTAAGGTTCAGCATATAAATAATGTAGTGACGGTAGGTAAAGTATGATGCAGGTATATGCATGTATCAGAAATCAAGTAGCAGTTTATCCACAAGTTCAAGCAAGCACAGTAATTAAGCAGTAATTAATTATTAATTAAGTCGTACGGATACCTGGTTTAGTGAGGGTTGTCACAGCACAGTTCTAGAAACTTTGCCAAAATGGTAGAAATGGTCCTTGCAACACTTTTAAGCCATTTTCAATGCGTTTAAACCCCGTTAACCCATTTTCAAGGCTCTAAAAGGATGTTAAAGCATAGGGAACATGAAATATGCTCAAAAACATCTCGGATGTCAGTTCGTTTGGTCGTACAGTTGCGTTATTTGGTTAATTACGACGAAAACTTGAACGGACGCAAAAACGATCCAAATTACGATCCGTCGCGTAATTTTTCATTCCAATCAATAAAATAAAATATTTTAATGATTACAAAAATTTTTGGATGTCCGGATATGTTCAGAACGTAAGATATGCGCGAAAATGCAAACTTATGCACTTTTTGACGCTTTTAGTCCCTGTTGATCAAATAAGTTTATTTTTGCGCACCAAACACCTCAAAGAATATTTCTAAGCTATGTAAAGGATATTTAGGGCATATTTAACTTATGATCAAGTTCTGGAATATTCATTATCATACGAATCGGCATAGTTTCGCAGTTTGACATAAATAGTCTCTGCGATCAAACAAACTTGCTTTCAACACACCAAACCATCCAAAACTTATTTCTAAGTTATATAAAGGTTATTTAAGGTATGTTAAGTCTATTTCACTATCCCGAAGTGTTTTTCGCGTTAAACTGGCTGCGTTTACGCACCAGTCTGCGTATAACTTTCCAGAAAGCGATTTAAAGCTTGAAATCGAACTCGAATCAAATCGTAAAATCATCAAACACAAATGCACATATATTAACACCAAAACACATTGTTTTATTGATAATTGACATTGTTTTACATTGTACATCATTTAGAGAGCACAGTTGTCACGGTCTCCCCTACTTTAGGAAATTTCGTCCTGAAATTTTAACTAGAGGAAACTTGTGAAAACAAATGTGGATATTTCTCCTTCATTTGGTCCTCATATTCCCAAGTAAACTCTGGGCCACGTTTGGACTCCCAGCGAACTTTGACTAATCGTATTCATTTGTTCTTCAACTGTTTGACTGCACGGTTCATTATCTCCACAGGTTTCTCGACAAAGTGCATTGTTTCGTCAACTTTAATTTCGTCGAGTGGAATGTGAAGATCAGTATCGGTTAAACACTTTCGTAAATTGGACACGTGGAATGTTGGGTGAATATTCCCAAGTTCAGGAGGTAGCTCTAGTCGATAGGCAACTTTTCCGACTCTTTCAACGATCTTAAATGGTCCAACATATCGTGGTGCAAGTTTTCCTTTCTTTCCAAATCTCACCACTCCCTTCTAAGGGGATACCTTGAGTAGGACATGGTCGCCAACTTGAAATTCCAAGGGCTTGCGTCGCATATCCGCATAACTCTTTTGACGGCTTCTAGCTGTCACAAGATTATCGCGAATTTTCTTGATTTTGTCTGTTGTTTCCAGAATGAGCTCAGGTCCAGTAAGCTGAGCTTCACCGATCTCATTCCAACAGACAGGTGAACGACATTTTTGACCGTATAAAGCTTCTAACGGTGCCATATTAATGCTAGCATGATAACTATTGTTCTAAGAGAACTCAATCAACGGCAGATGAGAATCCCAATTACCACCAAAGTCTATCACGCATGCTCTAAGCATATCCTCCAATGTTTGAATCGTCCTCTGGGATTGTCCATTTGTTTGGGGATGATAAGCAGTGCTTAGATTTAGTTGAGTTCCCATAGCAGATTGCATGGTCTTCCAAAAGTGAGATGAAAATCGAGCATCACAATCAGAAATGATATCCAAAGGAACACCATGTCGAGATACGATCTCATCAACAAAAATCTTGGCAAGTTTATCAGCAGATAGATCCTCGCGAATCGGTATAAAGTGAGTTGACTTCATTAATCGATCGATAACAACCCAAATAGCATCTTGACCTCTAGATGTACTCGGTAACTTAGTGATAAGATCCATAGCAATGTTCTCCCACTTCCATACCGGTATCTTTGGTTGTACAAGCAAACTAGATGGTCGTTGATGTTCAGCCTTGACTTTGAGACAAGTTAGGCATTTCGATACATACACAGCAATATCCTTCTTCATACCAGGCCACCAGAACTAAGTACGAAGATCCTTGTACATTTTGTCAGCACCAGGATGGATAGAATATCGAAACTTATGAGATTCTTCCATCACTAAAGTGCGAAGATCGTCTTGTTTCGGAATCCACAAATGATCCCTAAAATAGAGTAACCCATTGTCTTTCGTTTCGAGTTTAAGATCAAGTTGAAGTGGTAGCTCATATTTCAATAAGCCTTTGGTTACACATGATCGTTGTGCTTGAAGGACATGAGATTGGATATCGGATAGAGTGCGAACAAAATTGAGCTTGACTCGTTCCTTTCGACTTAGCGCATCGGCTACGACATTCGCCTTACCAGGATGGTAGCGAATTTCACAGTCGTAATCGTTCAATAACTCAACCCAGCGTCGTTGCCTCATGTTCAGCTCCTTCTGATTAAGAATGTGTTGGAGACTTTTGTGGTTTGTGAAAACCACACACTTCGTGCCATAGAGATAGTGTCTCCAGATTTTGAGAGCAAAAACCATAACACCCAACTCAAGATCATGAGTCGTGTAGTTTTTCTCGTGAAACTTCAGTTGTCTTGACGCATAAGCTATAACTTTACTCGCTGCATAAGAAAACAACCAAGGCCTAGATTCGACGCATCAAAATAGACAACGAAATCATCGTTTCCATCGGGCAAGGACAAAACAGGAGCATCACAGAGTTTTCGTTTCAGCGTTTGGAACGCTTCTTCTTCTTTAGGTCCTCACTCAAAAGGCTTATACTTTTGAGTCAAAGCAGTGAGAGGAACCGCGATCTTCGAGAAGTTCGAAATAAATCGACGATAATAACCAGCAAGACCAAGAAAAGAACGAACTTCTGTAGGTGTCGTCGGTGTATTCCAATCCTTAATAGCAGCTATTTTGAAAGGATCCACATGAATACCCTTCTCGTTAACAATATGACCCAAAAAGTTGTTCCTTCTTTAGGAGTTCCATTGTTAGACGAAGGTGTTGTTCGTGATCGGCTCGAGACTTCGAATAAATGAGAATATTGTCAATGAACACAATGATGAACTTGTCTAAATAAGGTTTACAAACCCTATTCATTAAATCCATGAAGATAGCTGGGGCATTCGTCAAACCAAAAGGCATGACAGTGAACTCGTAATGACCATATCTCGTGCGGAAAGCAGTTTTGGGAATATCTTCTTCGAGAACACGAAGCTGATGATACCCAGAACGCAGATCGATCTTGGAAAAACATGTAGCACCTTACAACTGATCAAAGAGATCATCGATTCGTGGTAGGGGATATCGATTCTTGATGGTAAGCTTATTAAGCTCAAGATAATCGATACACATTCGAAAAGACCCATCTTTCTTTTTCACAAACAGGACAGGAGCGCCCCAAGGTGAATAACTTAGTCGGATGAATCCTTTGTCAGATAACTCTTGAAGCTGTTTCGATAATTCTTGCATCTTAGACGGTTCAAGATGATAAGGTGCTTTCTCAATCGGGTTAGCATTGGGTACAAGATCAATATGGAACTCGACTTGACGAACTGGAGGCAAACCAGGCAGTTCATTAGGAAACACCTCTGGATAATCTTGAATAATCGGAATATCTTGAATACACTTGCTCTTACCTTTTTCCTCTGTGACATGTGCCAGAAAGGCGACATATCCTTTTCGTAAATAACCTTGAGCTTTCGTACACGACATGAGTTTCAAACCTTTCGAAGGTCTCTCGCCACGAACTTCTAGGACATCGCCAGATGAAAGAGGAATACGAACAATCTTATCGAAACAAACCACCTCAGCATGAAACTTAGTTAACCAATCCATCCCAACGATAATGTCGAAACTCCCAAGTTGATTCAGCACGAGGTCAATAGGAAAAAGATGGTTATCGAGGTTCAATTGACAATCGCGAATAACAGAATCGAGTACGATCGGTTTACCAGTAGCAACTTCGACAGATAAGGGTTTCCTCAGTTTAGTTCTAGGTATCGCAAGCAAAGGCTCAAATGATAACGAAACAAAACTTCGATCGGCACTAGAATCGAAAAGAACAGATGCAGGTCATTGGTTAACAAGAAACGTACCATTAACAACCTCATTGTCAGCCCTCGCCTCGATTGCATTCAAGTTGTACGCTCGTCCACGAGCGGGATTCACGTTCGCGTTGGCATTCGGATTCGCAAGCCTCGGACAATTGTTGCGGAAATGGCCCATCTCTCCGCAGTTGTAACATGAACCAGGTGGGAATCTAGCAGCATTCCCCTGAACTGGAGCTTGATTCTGAATAGCTTGATTTTAACCCAGACGACAAATGTTGGCCAGGTGCCTAAGTTTACACAAGTAGTACACTGTTTTCAAGCTTGTTGGGTCGCATGATGACCATTGCATCGAGTACAATGAGGTGCGGTACCAGCATATTGTTTCTTCGTAGGAGGTTGTGCTGGTGGGTTCTGAGCATTTTGTGCGGTGACTGCAAAGTTCTGGGAAGCCTTGCGCTTCCTTGACCTCTTGAAGACTCGCCCTTCTTCTTACCCTTACCCTTTCCTTTGTCTAGTGTGGCATCAGCTGACTGCTTTTTATCACCCTTGCGAGTCAGTTTACCTTTTCTGACATGTGATTCAGTCAGAGTAGCAGCCAATTCAATCGCCTGACGCACAGTGGTAGGATTACTACCAGTGACATTATCTTGCACAGCATCGGGCAGACCATCGATATACCTCTCAATCGCTTTCTCCAATGGGGTAACCATAGTGGGACACAACAAACTCAGCTCTTCATAACGATCTGTATACGCACGGTGTTCTCCCCCATCTTGTTTCAGATCATCAAATTCTCGTTCCAAAGCTCGAATCTCATGACGGGGACAGAACTCTTTCATCATGAGAGCTCGAAGCTCTTCCCACGTTTGTGCCATTGCCACATCGACACCCCTATCACGCATCACACCGTTCCACCATGTTAGAGCACGCTTCTCAAAAACACTTGACGCAAACTCAACCTTACGCTCATTCGGACATTGAACATGTCTGAAGGTGCTTTCCAAACTCTCGAACCATTGCAGGAGCGCAGTTGCTCCTTGAGACCCAGAAAACTTCAATGGTTTAGCCGAAGTGAAATTCTTGAAACTACACTGAGCATTATTGTTATTGTTGTTCGCTTGATTAACCTGAGTTACTAGGTTCGGAAGCACAGCTGCGATTTGCTGAGCGACAAGGGCTGCGGTTGCAGCATCCTGTTCGGGATCACGTCTAGGTGGCATATTCTTAAAAGAATAAGGAAACATGAGAAACGAGTGAGATCGACAATTGGATGAACAAAAGAGGTATTGAAAACATCGACAAAACATAAGGAAGGTGATCATTCGTTCGTTACCTCGAACAAACAAATAATGCACAGTGACTAATCAAAGTAAATGGGTCAATATAATGTATCGCGAAGACCTGCTTTAGCCTATAAGTGGACACTCATCCCAAGAGTTCCCAGGTAAGAGTGACTGGTCCGATTATGTGGATTTGTACGAACACTCTAGCCTTAGAAAGAAAACTCAGGATACAGGCATCCACCCTTCCAGATTGCACTTGTTCACACTATAAGACCTAAACTTCGACGAGATTTTTGAAAACTTAGAGGGTTCAAAACCTTATAATAAATCATCTACGAAGAGATGATTGGTTTTCAAATCGGATTTGTTATTGTGTTCTCGTTGTGGTTATCATCTAAAGATAGGTGACGGTATTGTTTTAAAAATCTAAACACAAGCAAACTTGCGTTAGGGTCCTAGAAAAGTTATAGTCTAGGTCAAAGCATTACTAATAGCCTAATTCCCTATAACCATTGGCTCTGATATCAACTCTTCTGTCACACCCCGACCGCGTTAAAACAATGAAACCGCGGCGGAAACGTCGGGGAGTGGAGCAACAAAATTATTGTTTCACAACCATGGATTCAAAAGTTTCGTTTTATTGAATTATTCAACATTAAACATTGTCTTTGAAACAGAACAAACAAGTTAAACATAGTCTATCATCGTTATTAAGTCACTAAGGCCTTGTCCAATCCTAAGTGAGCATGCATCCTAGTCTCAATCAACATCATTCAATACCACCTGAAACATATGTAAAAATAAAGTCAGCAAAGAAATGCCGGCGAGCACATAGGTTTTGTGTGAGTGTCAGATTCATGGGTCGTTTACATGTTTAAATAACTCGTATAACTTCATTAATCGATATTAGAAAACCTTGTTTTGTAAAACATTTGTATTATAAAATGAATAATCAAGTTAAAACAGTTTGGTTATAGTTTATAAAACCTCGATGCCATGAATATCAACTCAAAACATTTGTTTAGGTAAACCAAATCGTAAATTGTTCTCGTAAAATAACTCGTATGGTTTATATCGTTTAGTAAACATTGTTTGTGTGACATCGTTTCAAATCGTTCTTCCAAGTGAACTAAATAACGCCACGGTATGTAATATGATAAAAACACTTATATATAAGAAGTACCAGCGGCGTATCTACCATGCTTTTATCACATTACACCCGTCCCGTTATCTAAACACTAACCCAAAAACCAATCGTTCGTTCAATTCGTTTAACTCGTTTCAATCGTATATATAGTTCAATCGTTCAATATCGTTTAATCGTTCAATTGTTCAAAATCGTTCAATCGTTCAAATGGTTCTCGTTTTAATTGTGAAAACTACTTTTGGTCGTCTCGTGGAATACATTCAAACCTTCATAACTCGTCCATCGTTCAACTCGTATTAACAAACCACCAAAGGGTAAGTTAACAATCAACAGGTTCAGTCGTTACTCACATAACCATGGGTGCAGTCCGAAAACGGGATTTGTCAGATCCTGTGGTACCATAACCTAATACTGGTCGGCTTGATCAATGTTAATGAATGTTATTCGTTATGTAAATACGTCCAACAAGTTCGTTCACATTATCGAAATCGTTCTTGTTTAATATAAACCATAGTATTCGTTTTAGAAAATCGTCGTTAAAAGCATCGAAATCGTTTAACACATATGAATTACCCCAAAACAATCAAAAACAGTAAAATACGGGAACTATGTACTCACATCGAAGTGCAAAGTATCCTTGATTAAATGAACTAGCAAAGCTCGAGTAAACCAAAGGATTCAAGTAGCACCTAGTAATCGGATCGCTAGTTAATAAATCGACACCTAAATCAGAAGATCGGGTAGAACGAGGTCTTGTAAACCAAATGAGTATTGGAACTCATGTGATATGGTTTAACAAATCCTACATTCTAAATCGGAACCTATCCTAAGTGCTTTCGACTCGTTACGACCCATTAAGGTAGCTTATGCTACTTTAACACGTCGTTCGCGCAAATGCGCGTTCGAGACGCCTAACTAATCCTATGACAAGTATTATATGCCCTAACATGTTTAAATATGTTGCATAATCAGTTTAAGTGACAAAAGTTAAGTTACATATGCTTAAAATCTAATTATGCATGAAAAGGGCATTTTGGTCATTTACCTCAGGCATATAAACTACCTATCATACAACTAATTAAACTAAGTGACCATAAGGTATAACCTCGGAAGGTTATTCCCTACACAACTATGGTCACAAAACATGCTTGGTCGGATCCTAACGATCGACCAAACGGGTCGGGTTCGAAAGTCTAAGCGGTTGTCATGACCGCTTGACTTATGACCCTATACAAGCACTAGACTAAAAGTGACGAGTTAAACATGTTAGAACATGTTTAACTAAGTTAGAAAACAAGTTTGATATCAAAACAAAGTGTTTTGATACCCAAAAATACATTCGATGCAAAATACGCATAAACACGTATTTTGACCGAAACTTTGACTCGTCACTTCGACTAATCGACGTGGTAATCAGTAGGTATAGTCACAAGGGACTATAACCATCGTGATTACACTCACGTTGCAAAGTTCAAACGAACTTTGTGTTGACCAAATCGTGGTCAAAGCAGAAAGTCAAACAATGTTTGACTTTCACGCTTGAAAAGCATAAACCAGCATGAAAGAAACTTACAAGGTCCAAGCAATGAAGATTTGAACTCAAAAATTCTCAGGTATGAAGCTTCACAAGGAGAGCTTCAACTTAGAGAAGGAAATTGAGATCAAATGTGAGGAAAATGATGTGAAATCAAGTGGGTTTATATAGATTTTCCACAACCGTTAGGATCGTTCCTCAATTTTTGAGCTTCAATCTGAACCATCCAAGTGTTACCCATTGATTTACAATGCTATGGGTGTCCAAAACCAGCTCATGGTATTGCAAATGTTACACAAAAGACCCTGAACTTTAAGTCGGTTGCTGAAAATAGGTCTGCTGTTGCTGAAAATGATTTTTCTGCCCAGATGAGGTTGTGGCGTGCCACCACAGCATAGCCACTAGGCTGTGGCGCGACGCCACCAGTGCACAGTTCCAGAAACTTTGCGAAAATGGCAGAAATGGTCCCTGCAACACTTTTAAGCCATTTTCGATGCGTTTAAACCCCGTTAACCCATTTTCAAGGCTCTACAAGGATGTTAAAGCATAGGGAACATGAAATATGCTCAAAAACATCTCGGATGTCGGTTCGTTTGGTCGTACGGTTGCGTTATTCGGTTAATTATAACGAAAACTCGAACGGACGCAAAAACGATCCAAATTACGATCCGTCGCATAATTTTTCATTCCAATCACTAAAATAAAATATTTTAATGATTACAAAAATTTTTGGATGTCCGGATATGTTCAGAACGTAAGATATGCGCGAAAATGCAAACTTATGCACTTTTTGACGCTTTTAGTCCTTGTTGATCAAATAAGTTTATTTTCGCGCACCAAACACCTTAAAGCCTATTTCTAAGCTATGTAAAGGATATTTAGGGCATGTTTAACTTATGATCAAGTTCCGGAATGTTCGTTATCATACGAATCGGCATAGTTTCGCAGTTTGAAACAAATAGTCCCTACGATCGGACAAACTTGCTTTCGACATACCAAACCATCCAAAACATAAGGTATGTTAAGCCTATGTCACTATCCCAGAGTGTTTGTCGCATTAAACTGACTGCGTTTACCCACCAGTTTGCGTATAACTTTCCAGAAAGTGATTTAAAGCTTGAAATCGAACTCGAATCAAATCGTAAAATCATCAAACACAAATACACATATATTAAAACCAAAACACATAGTTTTATTGATAATTGATATTGTTTTACATTGTACATCGTTAGAGAGCACAGTTGTCACACCTACCCATTCACATGATCTAACAGTTCATTCCTTAGCTAACCATACCATTTTTAATCATTGTAACATTTGTAACATCTATTTCACCCCCAAAGTTATAAAACTGAAAACAGTTAAAAGAAAAGGGGGACATGAACTCACAATCTTGCGTCCTGTAAACTGGTGTAACTAACAAATCCTGTCTTGAAGTCGTGCAACTACCTACACACGTGCTATGGTTTATTAGACGGCTGGGTCGTGCCACGGCTTTTAGTCTTAATTATTACGACTTAGTATCTTGGAGTTACATTTTTGATGTAATAAATATTATTCCAAAGTATATAATTATTGGTTAAAATAATAATATTTTAACTTAAATTATATTTATTATTCATTGGAACATTTGTTAAAATAATATATTTTAACTTATTTTTTTTGTAATCATTCATGAATATTTTCCCAAGGATGGGTGTAATTATACTTGTGGATCTTTAGACTTGTGTATTTTGCCAAGTTTCGGTGGCGTATTCTGGTGTGTATTTATACGTACGAGAATACGTATTTTTATTGTATTTATTAAGTATTCTTATACTTAATTCTTGTATTTAAACTTTCGGAATATTATTTTTAACCAATAAAGATCACCCATTTTATATTCTTAAAATATATTTATTTAAGAAAACTTTTATATAAAATTTTCTATAATTCTTCCTTGGCAAAAATAACAATATTTTCATATAAATCGCAAAAATAATATATTTCAAGATTAACTTAGAAAATACTTTATAAATCCAATTTCCACCCAAAACAATACATTTTTGGTTTGTTTAAGAAAATATTTATTTTCTTCAAAAATAATATATCTTCTTAATAGTTCAAGAAAACATATATATTTCTTTTACTCAAAAACAATATATTTTCTTCTTGACAAAAATATGATATATTTTTGTAACACTTGTAAAAATTATAATTTCCGTTTCTTTGGTTTCCAAAATACCGTTTAACTTATTTGTCAAAATATATATGAACTTAATTCCTGAATATATATATGTAATCTATATTCCTTGTTCGGTTTGTCCAATTTTTGGGTATAAATTATATATTTATTTTCTTGAAATTTTGGTAATATTTTGTATTATAATTCTTGGTATTTTGGTAAGTTATATTATTTCAAGTCCTAAAATAATATAACTAATACACATAATATACAAGTAATCACACAAATTGTGACATCTAAATATATATTTTCCTAAATATATACTTAGTCATTTTTATTGATAAAAAACAACCTCCAACATTTGTAATTTTTGTAACAAAAATTATGGCAAATTTTATATGAAAAATCATGGTTAAAACTTACTTATAAACACTTGTTTAAAAATATTTTTCTAAGTGTTTAAATTCTACAAAAATTTTGCCATTGTTTCCCCTTAAGAATGGAGGTTTCCATGCTTTTAAAGCATATCATTTTCTTTTAAAATCATCACCAATCAACAACAATTCAATCAACACTTACCATGAGCCAAAATCTTACAATTTACACTACATCATGAACTTGAAATTTTGTAAAAACTTGTAGTAACTTACCATGTTAATTAGTAGACTTAGTTACCCTTTAAAACATGGTTCTTTGTCCATAAATACCATTCTTGAAAAATTTAATCTTTCACAACTTATAAAATGATTTTTCAAAAATATTTCTTCTTGAATTTTTCTTGTTAACAACATGTTTCTAGCTTTGATTTATCACCAAGAATGTGATTAGTTTCTCTAAAAATCATGGTTAGATAAATCTTGTATGTAAACTTGGTTTCTTGAGAAAATTAGTTTTGTAATCATCCATTTACAAGACTTTTAACATGTATCATACTTCATCATACACAAAATCATCTTTATTTTCAAGTTCATGTTTCACATAATAGGATGATCATTTTGATTTCATAAGATCCATCCTCTCACTTGCTAGATCATGTGTTTAATCACAATCTAGCAAGCTTCTTATGATGATCATCATCATAATCACAAGAAATCAACCATCAAGTATCACACATACACTAAAACAACTTAGTTTCTTATGATTTTCAGCTTTATGTGAAGAGTTATCTTCTTGTTCTTTCATGATCTTTATGTTTAGTGATTTACATAATCTTTTAACCAACATAATGAAAAGTAAAATAGAGTTATAAGATTCTTAGTTCTAGCACAAGGCTAGGGAAGAGATCAAAGATGTTGAAGATCATAAACTAGGTGGTTAATAGCTCTTGAGAAAGGTCCTTCCACTTCCAATGGCTCCTAGCTCCTTAATGTTGCTTCTAGCACCTTTGTAGCACCTTAGAATGGATGAATAAGACTTGAAAGTGGTGGTGGTGGTGGGTGTGGTTGTTCTCGGCCGTGAGGGGAGAAGAGAGGGAGAGATGGAGTGTGTTAGATGTTGTGAAATGTGAGATTATGAGGGACTTGTGGTCTTTAAGTAACATTTCTCCAACATGTTGATATCTAATGGTCCTTATGTTAACAAAGGAATTAACAAATCCAATAAACAAATGGGAAAAATCAAGGTAGGGTGGCCCACCTTGTAACCGTCGATTGGGGGGGGGGGGGTATGTGGTTGGATCTCAATTGTTTAGTTAGCTTAGTTAGTTAGAATCTAAGTGTTAAGTTTAGTGTTTTTAGATGTTATATAATTATAAGATGTGTTATGATGTTTGGTGACCATAACTAGATCGGAAATGATAAAACAATGCTTCTAGTGAAATTTTGGTGTTTCAGGTAGTATCCAGTTGTTCGGTTGGTTACCGGTTCGTTAAGGTGCTAAATTACGCAGTTTAGTGTGCTTTAGGTTCCCTTTTGTGACAGTTTTGATTCCCAACACTTGGGAAAGTATTATGGACCATTAAACCATAATTCTGCATAATATTGTGTTGTTAGAATGCTGATTTTTGCTGAAAATTGCAGAATTCTGCAGTTTGGGTGAGTTTTAGGCACTTTCTGTCACTTAAACTATCTCTAGGAAGGCAGTTTTATGATCCTTACTTTTCTACACACTATACTAGTGTAACTCTTGGTTTCTGGCTCATTCTGTGTCTTAACATCATGTCTGTCTGAGTACTGAACTCCCGTCAGTACTTCTAGTTTGTCTGATATCTGTGCTAACTTTGTTTCGTGCATCATTTGAGTCATAAAGTGTTGCATGCAATAATGATATGACATCATGCAATATATGATGCACTTGTATGTATATGACAATAATCAGAAAGCATTCATGTCATTAATCCAGATCAAGCACAGTCATTAATTTACAAATTACTGTTTAGTTATTGTACGGATACATGGAAATTTGACAGTTGTCACATTCTCCCCCCGTTAAGAAAATTTCATCCCGAAATTTTAAGTTGCGCTATCGGTTGCAGGGGAGTTAGGGAACAAGTGTGGATACTTTGATTTCATTCAATCTTCACGCTCCCAAGTAAACTCTGGGCCGTGACGTGAATTACAGCGAACCTTGACCAGCTTAACACTACTCCTCCGAGTCTTGTTAACTTTCCAATCTGTAACCTCAACGGGTTCTTCAGTAAATTGGAGAGTGTCGTCGATATGCACTTCATCCGCAGGGATGATAACTGTCTCTTGAGTTAGGCTTTTCTTCAGGTTTGATACATGAAATGTATCGTGAACACCATTTAGTTCCTCTGGTAATTCCAACTTGTATGCTACGGTACCAACCCTTTCCAATATCCTAAATGGCCCAATGTATCGTGGGTTTAGCTTACCATGTTTCCCGAATCCTGCTACACCTTTCCAAGGTGAGACTTTCAACAGAACCATATCTCCTACTTCGAATTCTAAAGGTTTCCGTCTTTATCTGCGTAACTCTTTTGTCGACCGCCTTAATGCGCTCTCAGATATGCATGATCTTATCAGTTGCATAATCAGTTTAAGTGTCAAAATTTTGGTTACATATGCTTAAAATGGAAATTATGCGCAAAAAGGGCATTTTGGTCATTTTCCTAAGGCATATAAACTACCTATCATACAACTAATTAAACGAAGTGACCATAAGGTGTAACCTCGGAAGGTTATTTCCTATACAACTATGGTCACCTAATGTGTTTGGTCGGATCCTAATGATCGACCAAACGGGTCGGGTTCGAAAGTCTAAGCGGTTGTCGAGACCGCTTGATTTACGACCCTAAACAAGCACCAAACTAAAAGTGACGAGTTAAACATGTTAAAACATGTTTAACTAAGTTACAAAACTGACTTGATATCAAAACAAAGTGTTTTGATACCCGAAAAGAGTTTCGTCGCAAAATGCACATAATCGTGCATTTTGACCGAAACTTTGACTCGTCACTTTGACTAGTCAACGTGGTAATCAATAGGTATAGTCGCAAGGGACTATAACCATCGTGATTACGCTCACGTTGCAAAGTTCAAACGAACTTTGACTTCACCAAATCATGGTCAAAGCTGAAAGTCAAATATTGTTTGACTTTCTTGCTTGAAATAAATAAATAAACAAGACATGAAAGAACACTTACAAGTGTTATAGGCTGGAAAAGTGACTAAGAAAGCTCAAGTATGAGGCCTCCAACCAAGTGTGGTAGCCTCAATTCAGAGCAAGAGTGAAAGAAAAGAGAAATGAGCGAGTTGGAATGAAGTGAAGCTTGCTATTTATAGGAATTCTTGAGCCTTTAGATCTTTGCCAAGTTTTTGTGTGATGATCAAGGAATCATCCACACCTTACACTTGTTAGGATCTGATTTGGGAACTTGGAGAAGACATAAACCAGCCCACAATACTAAAAAACTATGATTAAAACCAAGTTCAGCAGGCTGTTTTGATGAATTCTGGTTTCTGCCCAGCTCTAGTTTTCGCGCCCCGCGACAGATACAGATAAATTTGTTGCACCCCGTGAGGGCTTACTGTCCAAAAGTTTTAAAGTTTGGCAAAACAGGTCCCTACATGCTCCAAACTTGTTTTTCGATGCGTTTAACCCTCGTTAACCCATTTTCAAGGATCTACAAGGTTGTTAAAGCATAGGGGACTTGAAATATGCTTGGAAATATCATGGATGTTGGTTCGTTTGGTCGTACGATCGCGTTTTTCGGTTAATTACGACGAAACTCGAACGGACGCGAAAACGATCCAAATTAAGCGACGAATGGTATTTTTGCATTCCTATCACTAAAATACAATATTCTAGTGATTACAAAAATTTTTGGATGTCCGGATATGGTCAGAATGCAAGATATGCACGCATATGCATACTTTCGCAGTTTTTGATACTTTTAGTCCCTGTGATCAAATAAGCATATTTTCGCATACTGAACCCCTCAAAACTTATATTTAAATAATGTTAAGGGTATTTAGGGCATGTTTAGCTTATGATCTTGTTCTGGAGTGTACCTTGCTATATGAATTGGCAGACGTTTGTAGTTTGTCGCAAATAGTCCCTGTGATCGAATAAACTTGTTTTTGACACACCAAACCCTTCAAAACTTATTTCTAAGTTATGTAAAGGTTATTTAAGGTATGTTAAGCTTATATCACTGTTTCGGAGTCTTTGTCGTGTTAAACTGATTACGTTTACGTAACAGTTTGCGTATAACTTTCTAGAAGGTGATTAAGAGCTTGAAATCGAACAAGAATTGATATGTGTAAATGTCACATGTAATTTTACAAATCCCGAGAATGAAACACAAGATTTCATTGGATTCATGCTTGTATGATGGTCGTAGAGGCATAAATATCACAATCTCCCCTACTTTAGGAAATTTCGTCCCGAAATTTAATTTAGAGGAAACTTGTGAAAACAGATGTGGATGTTCCGCTTTCATATGATCCTCCGTTCCCTGAGTAAAACTCTGGGCCACGATTGGATTTCCAGCGAAAATTGTTAATCGTAATTGTATGTTGTTTATAGGGAAGAGTTCAAATCCATAGATTTAAACTCCATTCCAATAGGTTTGTGTATGATTGTACCGAACCTCACGAGTGCTATGTATTTGTCAAAATGATGTCCTTGTTGTAGTAAAATATGGAGAGCGTGTGAATTCGACAAGAATTGGAGTTTCGAACAACGGACAGAGTGAATGTTTCCTATGAAGACTATTATAGGAAACTTGTGTGTGCTCGAAATTGGAGTCGGAGGGTATAACATAAAACAACATTGGTCAAGGTCCAGAACTTCAAGTAACTTAAATAACGTCACGCTTGCAATGTAATAAGGAACACTTATATATAGGAAGTACCATCGGCGTATCCACCATGCCCTTATTACATTGTTCCCATTCGTTATTGTTATTACTATAAGTTCTTACACATGACAAAACTTGTTGTGATTTCTGTGCACCGAATTCCATAATTATGTATGCATCCATAATTACGTAATTCCTTGCACAGTCTGCATAGTTCATTTTATAATGTGTAGGGGAAGAAAATCAAACGAATAATCCTGTGATGACTTTGACTAGACCACCAAAGAATCTCTTCAACTAGATCACCAAAGGATCTCTTTAACTAGATCAATGAATGATCTTTTTTAACTAGATCAACACATGATCTCTTTAACTAGATTGACAAATCAATCTCTTTAACTAGACCACCAAAGGGTCTCTTTAACTATATCAATGAATGATATCTTTAACTAGATCAACACATGATCTCTTTAACTAGATTGACAAATCAATCTCTTTAATTAGACCACCAAAGGGTCTCTTTAACTATATCAACGAATGATATCTTTAACTAGATCAACGCATGATCTCTTTAACTAGATTGACAAATAAATCTCTTTAACTAGACCAACAAAGGGTCTCTTTAACTATATCAACGCATGATATCTTTAACTTGATCAACACATGATCTCTTTAACAAGATTGATGAATCAATCTCTTTAGCTAGACCACCAAAGGGTCACTTTAACTTTGGAATAGTACTTTACAATCCAAGGGTCTTAACTATTGCATAGAAGCCAATTAAGGATTTAAGATAGTACTTTTGGATATCCTTCTAAGAATACATCATATGAAGATATGGAAGACTCTACAAGGATTTGGATAGCGAGCATTTGGATCACACATAACACATAAACACATAATCACATAATTGTCAACTTGGTCATCAACTTGTTATCAATTTGTTATCGATTTGTACACTTGCATTTAAAGTACACCAGGAATCCAATCAATGGACTTCAATTAGTACTTTAAACATCCTCAAGAATCTAACTATAAGGATAGGAAGATCTTATAAGGATTCGGTTTTGTCCTCATTGAATCATAACATACGTATTAAAGCACACAAAGAATCCAATTAAGGACTTTGATTTTGCGCTTTAAACATCCACAAGGATCTAACTATGAAGATAGGAAGATCCTATAAAGATTTTGGAATTCGTGTAGCGAGAAATTGTTTCGAAACCTTGTACTAGGTATGCTAAGTCAACATATGAGCAGAATGTCCTTGAAAATCGTGTACTACATATGCTAAGTCAATATACGAGCAGAATGTCTTTGAAAACTATGCATAGGATATTTGAAAATATGTTTGTAGTGTTTTTAAAATCATGTACTAGGTGTATTAGGTAAATATGTTTATAAAATGTTTTAAAACCATGTGAGATGATTTTGAAATCATGTATGAGGTTTTTGAAAACATGTATAATCCTTTTGAAATCATATGCTATGTAAAATGTCATGAAACCAGGAAGAAATGATATGTTCATAGACATATTGCGTAAGACCAATTAAGGACTTACGAAAGTACCCTTAGGTATCCAATCAAGGATTTAAAGTGGTACTTTGGGTAATCATCCAGAGTTGTAACTTGTACCTTGTACTTTGTTTCTTAGAAGAAACGAGTACATAGGATTTTGTGGAGATCGCGAGCGATCACAAAAATGGAAGAACTATATGAGTAGTTTGTCTTGCAAGGAACACGGTTCCTTGGTGTCGATTTCGTAGGGGTATGTCATTCATACAAGTAACCACATTTGTTTTCGTACATCGAAATGTGAACAAATATTTATTTATAAACCAAAATAATTGTTTCGTAGTCTTGGATAACAAAAGAAATAAAGCATAAAGTTATGTTGTTTAAAGCAGCATCATCTTCCAGTTAGCTAAATGCTCATCCACGGGCTAGATTCGCATTAACAAGCTTTGGGCAATTGTTTCTTAAATGGCCCATCTCGCCACAGTTGTAGCAAGATCCAGGTGGAAAACGAGCTTGTGCAGGGTTGGCTTGAGGTTGGTTTCGACCACCTTGGTTCGGGTTAGTTCGACAAGCATTTTCCATATGACCAAGTCACCCACATGATGCTGAGCTTGGTGGTGAGCATTACACCTGTTGCACAGCGGTGCAATTCCAGCATAGGTTTTTCTAGCAAGAGGTTGTGCTTGTTGGTTAGGTGCAGCTTGATTGTTTTGAGCGACTACAGTGAAGTTCTGTGAAGCCTTACGCTTTTTTGACTTATTGGAGGACTCAGTCTGCTTATCCTTTGGTTTTGTCTCATCTGATGGTTTCTTGTCGCCTTTTTGGAAAAGTTTACCCTTCCTGATCTGAGATTCAGTCACGGTAGCGGATAGCTCAATGGCATGTCTAACTATGGTAGGGTTACTACTAGTAACAATGTCCTGAACTGGGTCATGGAGGCCATCAATGTACTTTTCAATCGCCTTATCCAAAGGCGTAACCATGGTTGGACATAACAGACGTAGTTCCTCATATCGGTCCGTGTAGGCATGATGCTCACCGCTATCTTGTTTAAGATCATTGAATTCCCTTTCCAGTGCCCTGAGTTCATGACGAGGACATAATTCCTTCATCATTAGAGCTCGAAGCTCTTCCCAGGTTTAAGCCATTGCCACATCGGCACCCCTGTCTCTCATTACACCATTCCACCATGTTAGTGCCCTTTTTCTAAAAGACACTAGATGCAAACTCAACCTTTCGCTCGTTTGGACATTGAACGTCTCGGAATGTGCTTTCTAAACTCTCGAACCATTGTAGGTGCCCAGTAGCTCCTTCAGACCCAGAAAATTTGAGCGGTTTAGCCGAATTGAATGTCTTATAGTTGCACTAAACATTGTTATTGTAATTGCTGTTGTTCGCTTGATTTATCTGAGTAATAAGGTTCGGGAGCACAGCAGCGATTTGCTGAGCGACTAAGGCTGCTATTGAGGTATCTTGTGTTTGATCGCGTCTAGGAGGCATTCTAAAAGAATAAGAAAACATGGGAAATGGGTGAGATTGAAATTTGAATGAACAAAAGAAGTATTGAAAATATCGATGAAATATGAAGGACTGTGACCATTTGATTGTTAACTAAAACAAACGAACGTCACTGTGACAAATCAAAGTAAGTGGGTCTTTATAATGTATTGCAAAGATATGCTTTAGCCTCTAGGTGGACACTCACCCCAAGAGTTCCCAGGTAAGAGTGACTGGTCTGATAATGCGGATTTGTACGAACACTCTAGCCTTAGACAGAAAACTCAGAGTACAGGCACCCACCCTTCCAGATTGCACATGTTCACATTATTAAAACCCAAACTTTGACGAGATTTTGAAAACATCAAAGGCTTAAAAGCCTAAAACAAACCATCTAAGGGTAGATTATTTCTTGTGAAGTTCCGGAAAATTTTAACTCGAGAGAATGAATTGGGTTTTGTTTTTGGTAATCACCTAAGGATAGGTGATAGTACTGTATTAAGAATCTAAACGCAAGAAACTCGCGTTAGGGTCCTAGGAAGGTTATAGACTAGATCAAGAGCATTACTAATAACCTAATTCCCTATAACCATGAGCTCTGATACCAACTCTTCTGTCACACCCCGACCGCGTAATACAACAAACTGCGGCGAAAACGTCGGGGAGTGTCGTAACAGAATCATTGTTTCACAACACATGGTAATTGAAGTTTTGTTTTATTTCATTAATTGTCTCATTGTTTTGATATGAACCAAATAAATACAACAATTTTCTTTCAAGTTTTAAGTCACTAAGGCCCACGTCCATCCTATGTGTAGCAATCAATCAACAATCGTCACATCATAGAACTTGAAACATATGTGAAAAACAGTCAGCATAAAAATGCCGGTGAGTACATAGGTTTTGTATGTCAAATTCATGGCTTTGAATCCATATTGCAATACCTCGTCCAACTACGAGAGTTGTCGAGTATGTACCTTGAAATCAAAAAGTGTTTGATATTGCAATATGTTTTATCAACTTTACAAGTTGATATATGTAAAACCAAAACCATTATAGCCATGAATCTTGACTGAAAACATTTGTCTCTGTAAAACCAAGTAGTGAATCGTCTTTGAAAGTAAACATTGTATGGTTTATATCTTTAAGTAAGCCTCATTGTGTGACATCGTTTGAAAACATTCGTCCAAAATTGTTTCAATCGTTTCAATCGTTCAAATCGTCCGTGTTATAAACCATTGTTCAATCGTTCGTGTTTTAATTGTGAAATACAACTTTTGGTCGTTCTTTAATGAATACATTCAAACCTGTGTGACTCGACTATACCACCCATGGGATATCTTTAATAGGCCATGAAAGATCTCTTTAACAAGACTAACAAACCAACACATGATTTGTTAATCAGAAAACAGTTTATGTCCTCACCCACATTACCCACCAAAGGGATAGTCTGATAACGGGATTTGTCAGATCCTATGATACCATAACATACTACTGGTCCACTTGATCAATGCTAATGAATGTCATTCGTCTCTCGGCTAACGCCCCAACAAGTTCGTTCACACTATTTAAATCGTTGTGTTTTATATAAACCATAGCATTTGTTTATGAAAACTTGAAAAGCATTTAGCACATATGAGTCACCCCCAAAAAAAATTGAAAGCATAAAAGAGGGGAGCTATGTACTCACTTGAGATTGCAAGTATCCTTGATCTAGTGAACTAACAAAGCTCGGGAAGTCAAGGAATCAAGTGGCACATAGTAAGGAATTACTATGTTAATAATCGGGACCTAAATCGGGAGATCGGGTAGAATGAGGTCTTGTAAACCAAATGAGTGTTGGAACTCATATGATATGGTTTAACAAAGCCTACATTCTGATTTGAAACCTATCCTAAGTGCTTTTGACCCGTTATGACCCGTTAAGGTAGTTTATGCTACTTTAACGCGTCATTTGCGCAAATGCGTGTTCGGATGGTCTAACTAGTCCTATGATAAGTCTTATATGCCTAAACAAGCACTAAACTAAAAGTGATGAGTTAAACATGTTAAAACATGTTTAACTAAGTTAGAAAACTGATTTGATATCAAAACAAAGTGTTTTGATACCCGAAAATAGTTTCGTCGCAAAATGCACATAATCATGCATTTTGACCAAAACTTTGACTCGTCACTTCAACTAGTCAACGTGGTAATCAGTAGGTATAGTCGCAAGGGACTATAACCATCGTGATTACGCTCACGTTGCAAAGTTCAAACGAACTTTGACTTGACTAAATCATGGTCAAAGCTGAAAGTCAAACACTGTTTGACTTTCTTGCTTGAAATAAATAAACAAGACATGGAAGAACACCTACAAGTGTTCTAGGGTGGAAAAATGACGAAGAAAGCTCAAGTATGAGGCCTCTAACCAAGTGTGGTAGCCTCAATTCAGAGCAAGTGTGAAAGAAAAGAGAAATGAGCAAGTTGGAATTAAGTGAAGCTTGCTATTTATAGGAATTCTTGAGCCTTTAGATCTTTGCCAAGTGTTTGTGTTATGATCAAGGAATCATCCACACCTTGCACTTGTTAGGATCTGATTTGGGAAATTGGAGAACACATAAACCAGCCCACAATACTCAAAAACTATGATTAAAACCAAGTTCAGCAGGCTGTTTTGATGAATTCTGGTTTCTTCCCAGCTCCAGTTGTTGCGCCCCGCAACAGATATAGATAAATCTATCGCGCCCCGTGAGGGCTTACTATCCAGAAGTTTCAAAGTTTGCCAAAACAGGTCCCTGCATGCTCCAAACTTGTTTTTCAATGCGTTTAACCCCCGTTAACCCATTTTCAAGGCTCTACAAGGTTGTTAAAGCACAGGGGACTTGAAATATTCTTGGAAATATCATGGATGTCGGTTCGTTTGGTCATACGATTGCGTTTTTGGGTTAATTACGATGAAACTCGAACAGACGGGAAAACGATCCAAATTAAGCGATGAATGGTATTTTTGCATTCATATCACTAAAATACAATATTCTAGTGATTACAAAAATTTTTGGATGTCCGGATATGGTCAGAATGCAAGATATGCACACATATGCATACTTTCGCAGTTTTTGACACTTTTAGTCCCTGTGATCAAATAAGCATATTTTCGCATACTGAACCCCTCAAAACTTATATTTAATTAATGTTAGGGGTATTTAGGGCATGTTTAGCTTATGATCTTGTTCTGGAGTGTACGTTGCTATATGAATTGGCAGACTTTTGCAGTTTGTCGCAAATAGTCCCTGTGATCGAATAAACTTGTTTTTGACATACCAAACCCTTCAAAACTTATTTCTAAGTTATGTAAAGGTTATTTAAGGTATGTTAAGCTTATGTCACTGTTTTGGAGTGTTTTTCGTGTTAAACTGATTACGTTTACGTAACAGTTTGCGTATAACTTTCTAGAAGGTGATTAAGAGCTTGAAATCGAACAAGAATTGATATGTGTAAATGTCACATGTAATTGTACAAATCCCGAGAATGAAACACAAGATTTCATTGGATTTGTGTTTGTATGATGGTCATAGAGGCACAAATGTCACACCTTTTGGCACGATCGTGCTTGATCTGTGTCAGGTTCACTTTTTGTCTATCATTCTTGTTTGCTGCCATTTCTGTAAAAATCTCGCTCAAAAGTTCCCAAGGTGGCACAATCGTGCAAGATTTTAGCATGATAGTGCGGGTCAGTATTGCATTGGTAATCATCGATGCGTGCTGGTGAACTGACTTCTCGTGGGATGGTTTTGGCCGGGCACGATCATGCCTGGTGCTGGCATAATCATGCTGTCACACCCTGACTTTTGCGGAAGCATGATTATATGTGACTTGCTTAATATCATTGCATTCAACCATAACAAACATCTATATGATAGAACCAAAGATGTTCATCCATAGATTAAGTTTAAAACATCACAACAACATTGTCTTAAAACCCCAACACAGACTTCAAATCCAATTTTACAAACCATTCAAATTGTTTTAGAGTTCCATAAGGACTCGACAAAAGATACTACTAAAAACTAGGTTTTGGACTATGTATCTTATCCAGGATAAGATACACAACCCCAAACCCTTAGACATCGGATGACATCTTTTATTCCAAACAACCCTTGAAAACTTCCAACGCCCCCCAGATCCATATTTAGTTTCTCGAAATACATGTAGTTTGAAAACATCAACAAAAGTTGAGCGAGTTCATGTGTGTTTTGTATGTGTGCACGAATAAACCTTGAAATCATTGTAAGTATGTATGTATTTGTAAATCCCAGTATGAAAACAACAAGGAAAACAGACCAATTAATGGTTTGCAAGGCCATTAACATGTGTGCAACGGCGTAGGAAGGCTCAAAACTAGCAGATTTTGTACCGGGCTTCCGGCTGGAAGACATAGTCACCTCATGGGCCAAACCCCGGTCCTTATGGGTGTGGGCTCGCTACACCCAAATAGATCTATCACTCATGTCCCTTGGTCCTTATACAAGGATTAATGATCTTAAGTGTGCGCCTACCCATTCACATGATCTAACAGTTCATTCCTTAGCTAACCATACCATTGGTAATCGTTTGTAAACATTTTGTAACATGTACTTCACCCCCGAAGTTATAAAACAAAACAGTTAAAAGAAAAGGGGGACATGAACTCACAATCTTGCGTTCTTCGTTTCCAAATGTAATCCAAAGCTGCTACTCGTGTGCACGACTACCTACAACGTACTACGGTTTATTAGACGAGCGGGTCGTGCCTTGACTTAGTCTTAATTAGTGTCTTTGAGTTACGCTTTCTTGTGTCTTCAATATTATTCCAAGTTATATAATTATTTGTTAAAATAATAAATATTTTAACGTAAATTATATTTTAACTTTGAAATATTAGTTAAAATAATATATTTTAACTTGTCACATTTATGCATTTGTAAATGTATAACTTCCCAAGGATGAGTGTATTTATACTCATATTCTTATACTTGTATATTTTTGCCAAGTATCGGTGACGTATTTCGGTGTATTTATACGTACAAAAATACGTATTTTTTATTGTGTTTAGTAAGTATTTGTATACTTAATTTTTGTATTAATTTTTCTGGAATAATATTTCTAATAAAATTCACTAATATATATTCTAAATATATATATTTTAAGAAAGTTTACATAGAAAAATTCAGCATTTAAACACTCTAATATCATGCAGAAATATGGTTAAATGGTCCAGAATGCTTTCCTAAGCGTCGGGAATCAAAACTGTCACAAAAGGTAACATAAAGCACACTAAACTGCATAGTTTTGCACCTTAACGAACCAGTAACCAACCGAACAACCGGACACTACCCGAAACACCAAATTTTCACTAGAAGCATTGTTTTAACATTACCAAGCTAGTTATGGTCCCCGAACATCATAACACACTATATAAACACCTAATAACTAAATAACCTAACTAAACACTCTGATTTTAACCATATAAACTAACTTACCATTACAACCTAGTCTAGACCCCCCCCCCCCCACCTATTCTCGGCCAACATAGTGGCCCAACATGTGATTTTATTTGCTTATTATATTAGATAATGTTTCATCTTTTAAAACATAAAAACCAATGGACTTGAAGTGTTGGTTTATTATAAGGCTTACCTAAAGATCATAACCATCATTCTTTCTCAAACAAACCAACACCATACTCTCTCCCTCTCCTCTCTTTGGTCTCGGCCGAACACAACCACCCACACCATCACCTTCATCAATCAAGTTTCATCCATTTTATTGCTACTCAATGGTGTAAGAAGGTATACAAGGAAGCTAGGGACTATTGGAAGTTGAAGGACCACTCATACAAGCTTTTATCCACCTCTTCTTCATCTTGTGATCATCCCTAGCCTTGAGCTAGTAGTAAGATCAACTACACTCTATTTTACATCTTCTTAGGTTGGTTAAAAGATGAGTTTCAGGCACTTTCCGACACTTAAACTATCTCTAGGAAGGCAGTTTTGTGATCCTTACTTTCCTACACACTATACTAGTGTAACTCTTGGTTTCTGGCTCATTCTGTGTCTCAATACTATGTCTGTCTATGTACTGAACTCCGTCAGCATTTTTCTGATTTGTCTGATAACTGTGCAAACTTTGTTTCGTGCATCATTTGAATCAATAAATGTTCCATGCAATAATGATATAACATTATGCAATATATGATGCACATGTATGAATATGACAATAATCAGAAAGCAATTCAAATCATTAATTGTAATTCAGCACAGTCATTAAGCACTAATCATTGTTTAATAGTTGTACGGATACCTGGAATTTTGACAGTTGTCACATTCTCCCCCTGTTAAGAAAATTTCGTCCCGAAATTTTAAGCTTTACTATTAGCTGCAGGGGAGTTAGGGAACAAATACGGGTACTTTGCTTTCATACGGTCCTCATGCTCCCAGGTAAACTCTGGGCCGTGACGCGCGTTCCAACGAACCTTGATAAGCTTAACACACTCCTCCGAGTCCTGTTAACCTTCCAATTTGTAACCTCAACAGGTTCTTCGGTGAAATGGAGCGTGTCGTCAATGTGAACTTCATCCGCAGGGATAACCACTGTCTCTTGAGTTGGACTTTTCTTCAGATTAGATACATGAAATGTATCATGAACACCATTAAGTTCTTCTGGTAGCTCCAACTTGTATGCTACTGAACCAACCCTTTCAAGAATCCTGAATGGTCTGATAAATCGTGGGTTTAACTTACCACGCTTCCCAAAGCGTGCCACACCCTTCCAAGGTGCAACTTTTAACAAAACCATATCAACCACTTCAAATTCCAAGGGTTTTCGTCTTTGATCCACATAACTCTTCTGTCGATCACGAGCCGCCTTAATGCACTCTCGGATCTGTTTAATCTTATCAGTCGTTTCCTGGACCAGTTCGGGACCAACCATCTGTCTCTGTCCGATATAATTGAGATAGGCTCTCCATGACGTGCAACTATCTCCCTTAGGTAAAGCTCAGCTAGCTTACCAGTGTTATCCTTTTCCCTAATCGGCAAGAAGTGCGCAGACTTTATCAATCGGTCCACGATTACCCAAATCATATCATGACCTCTGGGAGTCCTGGGCAACTTGGTTATGAAGTCCATAGAGATCTGCTCCCACTTCCACATGGGTATCTCAGGTTGTTGCAGAAGACCTGAAGGCTTCTGATACTCGGCCTTCACTTTGGCACAAGTCAAACACTTCCCAACATACATAGCAACATCACCCTTAAGTCTTGGCCACCAGTAGTAATCCTTCAAATCTTGGTACATCTTGTCCGATCCTGGATGGATCGAGTACCTCAATTTATGAGCTTCATAAAAAATAACCTCTCTAAGCCCACCAAAAAGCGGAACCCAAATACGTCCCATAAAATACAAGGTTCCTTCCTCGTTGGGTACCAACTTTTTCTCCATTCCTCAGAGGTATTCATCCTTGATGTTCTCTTTCTTAAGAGCTTCCTTCTGTGCAATACGAATACGCAACATGAGATCTGTCTGAATAATCATCTCTAAAGCCCTAACCCTTATGGGCTTGATCCTTTCTTTTCAACTTAAGGCATCTGCCACCACATTCGCCTTTCCTGGATGATACTTGATTTCGTAATCATAATCATTTAACAACTCAACCCATCGTCACTGTCTCATGTTAAGCTCTTTCTGATCGAATATATGCTGAAGGCTCTTGTGATATGTAAAAATAGTACATCGAGTACCATACAGATAATGTCGCCAAATATTCAAAGCAAACACTGTAACAACTCTCGCCAAAATTATTATTTCTTATTTTATTAATGTCCAATAGGAAACCCTAAGTGAGACCCCCAAGTAGTATGGCGTGACCTATAAATTTTTCAGAACAATCGAAACTAGGATCAGGGCCCCCTAAAACTCAAGGGGGCATCCCCTAATGGATAATTATCATCAAAACTCGTTGTAAATCATGAATTTCGTTGAAACTTGACTCACCAGGGCTATGTTAGACACGAGGCTACCCTAGCCTAAAAGTGGAGCCGTCGCGCCACGCGCCAGGACCAGGTGGGTCTGGCGCGCCACGCGACAGGGACCATTTTTCAGTATATATAGCAGGGGTTTGGCACTTGCATGGCTGCGTTGTTTCGACGTTCAAATTCGTTTTGTACATTGAGTTATTTACTTTTTCGTTCAAAAACACACACAAGCACGAATCTCTGCTGCGACAACAGGGTAATAACTCGATCACTGCTACGATACAATGTCCGATTGATTGAAACTGATCCGATGGATCTTTAAGTGCTGCCCGAATATGGGCTATACTTTGTCATTCGTCGTGAGGGTTTTAATTTCGTGAGCTTATCGTAAATGTTGTATTAAGTTACTGACCTAGTTTCGTGTGCATTGTTATTTAACTAGGTTACGAGGCTAAATCAGTAGGCAAGGTTCTGTCCAAATTAAACTTGCAATGTGAGTCATTCTCTTTTTACCAACTTGTTTACAATAACCCTAAATGTTTTCCAGTTATATTTTGCAGTGATTAAGTCTTTGCTAATCTGTAATTACTGGCAGTATGTGGGGGTTTTGTGCACATTACTACTAACGATTTATCACTTTAGGTGGGCGAGCCTAATTAGTGATATGTCCACGGTCATAGATTCGGTCGAGTGACAGCTGAACCAGCTAAATATAAGATAGGGGCAAATATAAAAACCCTTAATGCTGTAAAATTTATAACAATGTGTCTTTTGTACAAATTGAATGACTTGCCAGTATTTCCCCGCTGATAAAATCTTTTTAAACATGTTTCAGGTGCTATTTGTGAAAAAGAAAGATGGTTCAATGCGAATGTGTATTGATTATAGGGAATTGAATAGGTTACAATTAAGAATCGATACCCATTACCTAGGATTGATGATCTTTTTGATCAACTTCAGGGAGCTAGATATTTTTCTAAGATAGACTTACGATCCGGATACCATCAATTAAAGGTACAAGAAGAAGACATACCTAAAACCGCTTTCAGAACTAGGTATGGTCACTACGAGTTTACAGTCATGCCCTTTGGACTAACAAATGCTCCTGCAGCATTCATGGACATGATGAATAGGATCTGTAAACCGTATTTGGATAAATTCGTAATTGTCTTCATTGACGATATACTTATTTATTCCAAAAGTCAGGATGAGCATTGTGAACATCTACATGCACTCTTAACCCTGTTAAGAAAGGAAAAGCTTTATGCCAAATTCTCAAAGTGTGAATTTTGGCTACAGGAGGTACAATTTTTAGGACACATGGTGAATCACGAAGGTATTCAAGTAAATCCCTCAAAAATAGAAGCGATTACCAAATGGAAGGTCCCCCAATCAGCTATGAAAGTTAGAAGTTTTCTAGGGTTAGCTGGATACTATAGACGATTCATTAAAGATTTTTCTAAGATAGCTGTGCCATTAACTAAGCTAACCTGTAAATCAGTTAAGTTTGAATGGGGACCTAGGCAAGAAGAGGCCTTTAGGATTTTAAAGCAAAGGTTAACAAACACCCCAATTCTTGCCTTACCAGAAGGGACAGAAGATTTTATCAGCAGGGAAATACGGGCTTAAATGCAAGGCAACGCTTATCAAACGAAATGAAAGTTGGAAAACTAACAAACACAACTCGGTCGTCCGAATGGACATCCGATCGAATGGGCACCCGACCGGATGACCATCCGCTCGGATGACCATCCGTCCAGATGGCCATCCGACCGAGCACCACATCGCGCACCGCCTTAACTCTCCACCCTACGTCTATAAATACCTTCGTACACCTCCATTTCACTGAATTGACACTTCCATCCGCCCAAGTCGCTCTTAGTCACTCTCACACGCGATTCAAGGCTATTTTGTAAGCATTTCTTCTTGAAACTTGTACAATCTTCATCTCTAATCACTTCTACATCATCTTCTTCATCAAAATCACACACAAACACTCGCCTTTTCTTTGAAATCACTGATTTGGATCTCTTGAAGGTGGTTTCCGCCCGTTTTGCTCCGGCAATGGTTAAGGAGCACCATTTGATCGAGATTGGTTCTAGATCTAGAAGATTTCCACACTTTTAACTGAATCACAATAAGATCTCAACACTTTTTCGACTTCTCTTCACTTTTCTACTCAAAACTGATGGAATCTGGACTCATTCAGACTCTCGGCTCGTTCCTTAGTCGAGAGCTGGCTTGAAAACGAATTTCCATCGAAGAGATGGACCGATTAACGGATCAAACATGAAATTCCATCAAGAACAGTGAGTCTGATCGAATGGGCTGAGACCATTAGACCGAATGAGCTAGACTTGGTGTGTTTTCTGTTGTTTGACACGTCGTCACGCCGTCTCCGTTAAACTTCAAATTTTATTGGAAAACTTGTAAAGTTTTCAAAATAAAAGATCACTCACTCGAATGGCCATCCGACCGGATGACCATCCGTCCGGATGACCATCCGACCAGGTGACATGTCCCTTTTAATTTCCAATGTTTAAAACGTTTTGACTAAACTTCGAACTTTAACAATTTTGCAAACAAACACATCTCATTCGAATGGCCATCCGTTCGAATGATCATCTGCTCGGATGACCATCCATCCGAATCATCTTTCGAACACTTAACCATCCGACATTCTGTTACACACTGCTCAACAACCTATGCTTCTGTTCACAGGCTAACTCAACGCACTCCCTTCAATCCAATCAAGCTTGTGTTTACTAACTAAACTCACACTATGAGTATACTCGAACCCATTTTCATTTAACACACTTTGTGTGTTACATACGTTCTATATCAAAACACAACACACAACGCAAACACTTTGTAACACTAACCGCTCCCGCATGCTATACGTGATCTATGAATGCTTGTACTATGCTTATACAGTGTTACACTATACCGCCGCTAGCAACAATAGTACTATAGTTTGAACTCAGCACCTGTTGTGGACAGGGGTTGCTAGGGATCACCTCACTTAACTTCACGTGTTCGCTGAACATGTGTCACGCATACTCTACAACACAGTCTCGTGGTTAAGTTGTAATCATTGTTAGATAGTTACTTGCTTCGCCCGTTACGTGATGCATGTTGGTTATACGTAAACGCTTTTACTACTATATGCTATGCAAACTTGTGTACTCACCTTTACATTTTATGTATTGACTTTATTTTAACGTATGTAACAGGTTGATAGGATGCTATGCTGATATTTGTAATGACTGTTATGCTTTATATGTTTGATAGTATGGGATATTGAACCTTAGATATATTTTCACTAATAGTTGTTATGGATTCTCATGAACAATCTGTTTCGCTCAGTGCTTCGCCCTGATGATTCCGCCATCAGTTGGGGTGTGACACGATGGGTGCGAGGAAGGACATGGGTAAAACCTTTTCGAAAATGACACAAGAGGAAGTTGATTCCTTCTGTGATCAACGGGGTATTGATCCTTCCGTTAATCCGATGGCTCCGGGTTGCAATACAACTCATGATCAATGTCCTCCTAGTTCTATCGCTCTGTATTGTCGCCACTTTGAATTTTCAAATCTTCGGTACCCTTTCTCTGTGTTTGTTTTGAATGTGCTTGAATACTATCGTGTTTCTCTTGGGCAATTGCACCCTCATGAGGTTTCCAGGGTTCTTCACTTTGAAGTCTTGTGTCGTGCCCTAGGTTATGATCCTAACTTGTTAATGTTTAGACGGTTTTTTCCTTTGGCTAAAAATGGTGACTGGTTTACGTTCGAAATGTCCCAGGTTGATGTTTGTTTGATTTCCTCACTTGTTTCTACCCTTGGATCTTGGAAAGATCGATTCTTTTGGGTTTCTGAGTCAGTTATCCCTTTTAAGATGGTCTGGAGGCATCCAGATGCTGTTTAAACGAACTTGACCCTTCCGAGTCTGAATTGAATGAGGGGATGTAGAAAGCCCCTAGGGCTTGTCCTTCTCGGCTTCGTCCATTTCCTGAACATCTCTTGGTTTTTATAGGTGTTAGCGTTTTGTGGGATAAGCCAAATCGAGACCCTTCGTTCATGAGGGGTGATCAGGGTATGTTTTTTGGCTTTTCTATTTCTTGTTTCTTTTTGTTTGTTTTGTCTGAATTTTTATTTTCTATGTGCAGTCATGTCTGCTTTGGATTTCATTAAGTCAGACGATACCTCTGATGTTGTTCTCATGGATACGGAAGCCATTGAGGGTGAAGATGGCATTGCTAGGACTGATGAGGGTAGATTGGTTCCCGAGGGAAAGTATGTGAATGTTCCCAATGTAAAAGGTTTCACAAAGGCTAGTTCTTCCAAGCCTTCGACCCGTCGTTCGTCTCGTTGCTTGAAGGGTCCGGGTTAATCGTCTGTTGAACATGTTGATCTCAGTGATGAGATTGAGTTTTCTGAGGATCAGGGTACTGAAGTTGAAGGGAAGAAGGAGTTAGCAGTTGTTACAATAATCATGTCAACGCCTTAATTCTAAGGCTTAAGAAACATTTGGTGAAGGCTGTTCGGACCTGTCTATGAGACTTATTTAAAAATTTTCTAAGTATCATGGAGTTGTATTGATACAGGAACTCACCCCTTATATAGGTCCATTCAACCCTCGATCCTATTGAGCGATGTGGGCTAGGAGCTCATCCCCTTACATGACCCTTGTCATGGAGTTTCTTGCTAGGTTCTCAACCTGATTATAGGATAGAAAGACAAGTTTTAACAAGAACTTCATCGTTCATTCATCAAAGTGTGTAGGTTACAAAGGGAGCAAAAACAACACTTTGCTATTTTTTCTCTAACACATGTTTCTAGACGTGGAACCTTTTAAGGTTTTTGTTGTTCCAATGTCGGGGGAGCTTTGTTCCTTGTGAGTCGGCCAATTTGTAGGATCCTCCCTTGGGAGCTTTGAGGATGGTATATGACCCTTCCCATTTGGGACCAAGTTTTCCATGGCTTTCCTTCTTGCTGGCCTCGTTGTTTCTAAGAACGAGATCACCAGGCTTGAACCGTTCATATTTTACCCGGGCATTGTAGTAAGATTCCATCTTTTGTTTGTATCTTGCTTTTTGGATAGCTGCTTGGTCTCGTGCTTCTTCTAGGAGTTCCAAGTTTAACATCATCTCTTGCTTGTTTGTTTCTAGATCAATGTTGAACGTCCTTTTTGTTGTAACTCCTATCTCTGCCGGGATTATAGCTTCGGATCCGAACACCAAGCTATATGGGGTTTTTTGTGGCTTGTTTTTTCGGTGGTTCGGATTGCCCATAACACGTTTGGGAGTTCTTCGAGCCAATTGGTATCATGCTTTCCCAATCGGGCTTTAATGCCTTCCACAATGCTTCGATTTGTCCTTTCAACCTGGCCATTGGATTGTAAGTAGGCCACTGAGCTGAACACTTGTGTTATTCGAAACTCCTTGCACCAGGAGCTGAAAGGCTTCTTAGCAAATTGCTTTCCATTATCAGTGACCAATACTCCTGGCAGCCCAAACCGACAAATGATGTTTTCCCATATGAAGTCAGTGATCTGCTTCCTTGTTATCTTTGCCAATGGTTTCACTTCCGCCCATTTGGTGAAGTAGTCTACAGCCACTAGAAGGAATTTGACTCCCCCTTTGGCCGGAGCAAATGGGTCGACAATGTCCATTCCTCACTTGTGGAATGGCCAAGCAGATGAGATGGGAACCAAGTCATGCTTTGGGCTTTTTGGCACCGGGGCATGTATTTGACAGGCTTCACATTCTTTCAGTTGTTCACTTGCATCTCGGAGCATCGTTGGCCAAAAATACCCGAGGTTCATCAACTTCGAAACCACTGATCTTGGGCCGAAATGAGCCCCACAAATTCCCTCATGAACTTCCTTGATCAAGTACTGGCTTTGCTCCGGGCCAACACAGCGTAGCAATGGTGCAAGGTATCCCTTTTTGTAGAGGACATCTTCTTGCAACACATATTGTCTTGACTTGATTCAAACTCTTTCAGCTTCTACCTGATCATTTGGTAGCTCGCCATTTGTGAGAAATTTGATCAGAGGGGTCATCCAATTCGGGCTTTCTTCGGTGATGACATCATGTACCTCGAGTTCTTGAATAGATGATCGTTTCAACACTTCAACCAATAATTTTTTGGTGAGATGAGCAAAGGTCAACGAAGCGAGGTTGCTTAGTGCATCAGCTTTTTTGTTTTCTGATCTTGGGACTTGTTTCATGGTGCATGATTCGAATGCACTCATAAGCTCCTTTGCTTTTTCACAATACTTCTTCATGTTTGGCTCTTTGGCTATGTAGCTATCGTTTACTTGGTTTGAAACAAGTAGAGAGTCTGTGAAGACTTGAAGCTTTTTGACACCCATTTTTCTTGCAAGCTTGAGTCCTGCAATCAATGCTCTGTATTCAGCTTCGTTGTTTGTAGTCTGAAATTCAAGCCGTAGAGCATACGTGAATTCCAATTCATTAGGATCAATCAGGACTAGCCCTGCTCCTAACCCTTCAACGCTGGAAGCTCCATCGGTGAAGAGCTTCCAAGTATGAGGCTCAGAAGGTTCAGTGGAGGTTGTATTGACTTCCGTTGTCGTTTCCTTGGGTATTTACACAATGAAGTCAGCCAAGATTTGGGCTTTCACGGCTTTTCTTGGAACGTAGGTGATGTTGTATTCACCTAGTTCCACAGCCCATTTGGCTAAACGTCCAGAAGTTTCAGGTTTTTCAAGCACATTCTTGATTGGTTGGTCGGTGATCACTTGTATGGGATGTGCTTGAAAGTACCTTCGAAGCCTTCTGGCTATTTTTATTAGTGCAAGAGCAAGTTTTTCCAATGGGGGATACTTGGTCTCTGCCAACTTTAAAGTTTTACTGAAGAAGTAAACAGGTACCTGAGCCTTGTTTCTTTCGATGGTCAGGACCGCACTGATTGCTTCCTCAGCAACTGATAGGTAGACAGAGATCGGTTCCCTTGTTTCAGAAGCGGCGGTGTCTGGTAATGAAGCTAGGTGTCGTTTCATTTGGTTGAAGGCTTCTTCTGCTTCCTCGGTCCATCTGAAGTCCTTTTTGTTTATGCACCCTTGAAGGGTTTTGAAAAAAGGAAGGGACTTCTCTGCCAGCTTGGAGGTAAAATGCTTCAAGGCAGCCAGTTTACCATTCAAGCTTTCAACCTCCTTTTTACTTTGTGGGGATTTTGTATCTAGGATAGCTTTGACCTTGTTGGGGTTGGCTTTTATGCTTTGCTTGCCTACAATGTGCCCCAAGAACTTGCCTTCTTCAAAATCAAATGAACAATTGACAAGATTTAGCTTCATGTTTATCTTCCTGAGCTTTCGAAATGTTTCTTGAATATCATCAAGCATTTGGCCCTCAGTCTTGCTCTTGATTACCAAGTTATCTACATAAGCTTCCATGTTTTTACCTGTTTGTTCAGCGAATGCTTTATCCACCAATCGTTGATAGGTTGCCCCAGCACTTTTCAGGCCAAAAAGCATCTTTTGATAGCAAAAAATACATTTGTCGGTATGGAAGGTCGTCTTTTCCTCATCCTCCTTTTCATTTGAAATTGGTGGTAGCCTTTATGTGACACCTGTGCTTGCGTAATCATTATTTGAACTCTGAACAGTTCAATTATCAATGAATCAATGTATTTTGATCCCTTTATTTGTTTATTTATGTTTTACAATTCCTCATTTCAATTCTTGTTCAATTCCAAACTCTAAATCGCTTTATGGAAAGTTATACGCAAACTGATTCGTAAACGTAATCAGTTTAACGCGAAAAATACTCTGGAACATCAACATAAGCTTAACATATCTTAAATAACCTTTACATAACTTAGAAATAAGTTTTGAAGGGTTTGGTGTGCTGAAATCAAGTTTATTCGATCACAGGGACTATTTACGTCAAACTGCGAAAGTCTGCCGATTCGTATAGTAACGTACCTTCCGGAATATGATCATAAGTTAAGCATATCATAAATATCCTTTACATATCTTAGAAATAGGCTTTGAGAGGTTCGGTATGCGAAAATAAACTTATTTGGTCAAACAAAGACTAAAAGCGTCAAAAAGTGCATAAGTTTGCATTTACGCACATATCTTACGTTCTGAACATATCCGGACATCCAAAATTTTTTGTAATCATTAAAATATTTTATTTTAGTGATTGGAATGCTAAATTTCCATTCGTCGCGCAATTTGGATCGTTTTTCGCGTCCGTTCGAGTTCCGTCGTAATTAACCGAACAACGCAACCGTACTGCCAAACGAACTGACATCCGAGATGTTTTTGAGCATATTTAATGTTCCCTATACTTTAACTTCATTATAGAGCTTTGAAATGAGGTTAACGGGGCTTAAACGAGTCAAAAAATGCATCAAAAACCAAGTTTCAGGCCTACAGGGACTAAACTTGACATTCTGCCAAAGATGCCGAGGAGGGGCGCGTAAGACTCAGTAAGAGTCTACGCGGCCCGTGATAGACTGTCAGGTCAGAAACATTGAATTTGTCCAATTCAGCTGAATTTGATGGTTTTGATCACTGATTTGCAATACCATTTGATGGTTTTCAAGTTCCCCTTGTATTGTAAACAATGGGTAACACTTGGATGGCTAGGATTAAAGCACGAATTATGAGAAACGATCCTAACGGTTCTTGGAAATTGTTTTGGTAAAAAATTACCGAGGCAATTAAGTGATCAAATTAGTTAAGTGAGGTAGTGTGCTAAGAAAGTGTATCGAAAATCTGTTTGTTTAGTTCTTTACAAAAACAGTTTTCAGGATACGGCTTAGGATATCGAGCTGTATCTACAATCAAACAATGAGCAAAAATGTAAAGGGTGACACAGGATGTACGAGGAAAGCCTTGATCAATCTAGATCGCCGGCACAAAACCTCGAGAGCTGACAATCGCAGCTGCCTTGTTCTTCTTATTACTTCCAATGTCAGGATACAGTGTAGGATATGATGCGGATCAACTAAGTGTTACAAAGAGATTTCGGTACAAATGTGAGTGTGTTGTGAGTGTTTGTAGTTAGAGAGAAAGAAAGCTCGAGAGATTGTGTGTGTTCTTATCTGATCCGATCATTCCTATTTATAGTAAAATAAAACTAACTAACTAGTCTATAAATCCGGGATACGTCGAATATTCCCCATGTGAATGTTGTAGTCCACGTCTTCCGGCTTCAACGTTTATATTTCAACAGATTTGCCCGAGTCTCAAGGAGAAGAAGTCCACTTGAACGTTATAGACGTGTTCCAATGATCTGCACGTGAGTTAATTAGTTACTCCCAGGATATCGTATCGGGATGTTACCAATATCCTGATCCGGTATCTTGGTCACAACAAAAGAAACATAGTCAAAATATTAGTCAGGATATATGAGCAGAAAACCACCCATAACAATTGTCCCCAAAATATATCTGTTGGTATACCAATTCCAACGGATATATTTTAAAACTTATGTCTTAAATCGAGGTTATTAAGTTGAGGCGACGATCGAGATAACATTAGGCAACTTCCAACGCGGTTTACACTCAATGGCTATCTATTACGCCCCTATATCTTCTCTCTTTCTGTTTGAAAACCAGATATCATCAACGGAATCTCTAGGTAATTATTAATTCTCCTGCTAATCTCTTCATTCCACCCCCAATTGCTATCAGAACCCGTTCTCATACTGGTGAATCGACGGAGACCTTCATCCAACAAAACCTACTCAAGAACCCCGAGAAGGAGATCTGTGCGTTCGATAACGCAGACATCGCAGCGTTAAGAGCCTCCGGCGCCATTCCAGACAGTGCGATTATCAGACCATTCGACCGGTCAATTCGATCGGATGTTTCGTCAGCCGATTGGGTTTGTTTTCCAGCATATCCTTTTTCGCTAGGCCTTCGGTATCCCTTTCCCGAATTCATGATGCAATTCTTTCGAACCACCGATCTTTGCTTTGCCCAAACAATGCCCATGGTTTGGAGGGTATTGATTGTTCTCAAACAAATCAAAAACCTTCACTTTCCGGACCTCTGCATCGAGGATATTCCGATCGCCTACCGTCTTCGATCACACAGTTCTAGCCGGTTTTTACTCTTTTCCACTTCTAGTAAACCCCTTGTTCTCAGAGCCACCAAAAATGAGGATGGATGGCAACGAAAATTCTTCTTCGTTAAGCGAGATTCTATCTACGAGGGCGCTAGCCTTTCGGTGGAGTGGTTAACCACCGGTAGGGTTTAGGGTTTTAAGAATATCCCGAAATACCTTTTGGGCCTATACCTTGTGCTGATACTTTTATTTGGCCTTTATGCAATGAACTTCAAAGAAGTAGCCCCTCCTGCTGCAGAATCGGAGCTCAGGATCAAAGAGATCTATCATCTTCCTGACAGTGAAAGAACCTTCACCCTGTCTTTGAACAATTTACATTTCCTGCACTAAGACAATATGATGGCCAAAGGTGGATGGGTCTTGGTTTTCAGGATGAAGCCCTTGGTCATCAATTAGTATCGTTTATTTTGAACAGCATAACAGTTGGAGGTGGATGGGTCTCGGTTTGAGATGAAACCTTCAACTGTTAAGTAAATATTATAACGAAACTAATTGTGCTTTTGGCGGATGGATCTCGGTTTGAGATGAAACCAAAAGCACAACTTTTGCTATATTAATAAGATAACCTTCTTTTGACCTTATTCATTGTTGTTTTTCAATTTTTGTTATGCATTGCTTAGTTTGAATTTCAATGTTCCAAACTTAGTGCAATTATTTCTTATGAAAATATCTTGATCAGCATACTCGCAAATATCCTATAAAGACTTTCGTCAAATAGGGTTTTTATAACTCAAACAATTCAAATAAAGTTTTCAAAGAAAAAGGACAGTTTATTTTACAAAGTTTGTCTCGATAACACTTGTTTGATTAGAATACAGTTTTAGTTTCTAATCCAAGTATCATGTCCTAAATATTCCAACCAAATATCTTGAAACATATACTAAAAATATATTCTGAAAATATATCCTGAGAACATATCCCAATCAGGATATTCAAGCTTTTGTCAAACATAATTTCAAAAACTTAACCGATTTAGACAAGGTTTTTTAAAGGAAAGATCATACTAGAAACAGAGTGTAACTCCACTCTCATTCTTCGATCCTTTTGCAATCTTTCCATCGAAGATGTCCCCAGTCTGGGACACTTAGTGTATCGGGTCCAAGCTTGATCCTTTAACCTTTGCACAACTGGCTTGGTAGGAATGTCCCCTGTGTATTATGTTTTTCAATACTTAGAAATTTTTTGGACATCAATTGCAATCGTTTGAATAATTTTTGTATTTCAAGGTATAAACCCAAAAATATACTGGAGATAAATCCTTAGTGTTCTGGGGATAAACCCATAAGTATTCTGGGGAAAATCCCAAATTTTCATGCGCTACAGGCGGGAGTGTATAAACTCCAAGACTTAGAAAGGTGAAAACCTTCAAACCTTAGAGAGTATGAAAATACCCTTTCGTGAGAGAGGGTGATCAATCCTCATATACCTTGAGGATCCAGGATATAGCCATCAGTAACGAAATTGTCAGCCACTTTTACATGAACTGGTCCCGCCACCTTGAACTATCCCTGGATAACTTGCGCTCCAGGCGGGGTGTTTAAACCCAATTCGTGAGAAAGGTGAATACCTTTAAACCTGTGAAGGGATCAGGATCCCTTAATCATGAGAGAGGGGGCCAATCCTCTAATCTTTCGAAGTATCATGAGTGTGTATCCTGGAGCTATATCCCTAAGCATATACTGCAAAACAACTGTAAACTAAGGTGGGTGTTAGCCATGCTTAAGTCAGTATTGGGTTCACAATAATAAATACTACCAAATATATTAAAAGAGATAGAATTCATACCATCCTGAGTTAGAAATTAAATTCTAAACTCACTTGAAATAGAGCTTTAGGTGTATAGCATTCCAGGATCTTGGTAGCATATCCCCCTCCATATTCTTGAGTCGGTATGCTCCTTTCCCTAACTCTGATTCAATCTCATAAGGTCCTTCCCACTTAGGAGCTAACTTTCCATCAGCAGGATTAGTAGCATTCTGAAAAGCCTTTCTTAATACCCAATCTCCCACCTGAAACCTTCTAGTCCTTATGTTCTTATTATATGCTCTGGATATCCTCTGTTGATATGCCTCCATCCTTAGCTTTGTTGCATCTCTTGTCTCATCAATAGTATCCAATTCTTGGCATAGGGCTTCAGGATTCTGCTCAGGATCCCAGAGGTTAGATCTTGCTGTAGGTATCACCATTTCTGTTGGGATTACTGCTTCTGCTCCAAATACTAAGGAGAATGGAGTTTGGCCAGTCGCACTCTTTATTGTTGTTCTATCAGCCCACAAAACAAAGGGTAATTCTTCTACCCATCTTCCTTTCTTGGCTCCTAGTCTCTTCTTCAAGTTGTTGACAATTATCTTGTTCGAGGATTCTGCTTGTCCATTTGCTTGAGGATGTACTGGAGTAGATGTGATCATTTTGATTCCCCAACTCTTGCAAAAGTCAGTGGTCCTCTTACTTATAAACTGAGAACCGTTGTCACAAATTATCTCGGCCGGTACCCCAAACCTGGTCAGGATATTCCTCTTTATGAAGGATACTACTTCTTGGTCTCTAACTTGAACAAATGCTTCAGCTTCAACCCATTTAGAAAAATAGTCAGTCATTGCCAGCATGAAGACTTTTCCTCCTGGAGCTTTTGGCAATTTTCCTACTATGTCCATCCCCCACTTCATGAATGGCCAAGGGGAAGCAATAGGATAAAGTGGTTCAGCAGATTGATGCAATATGTTGCTGTGCCTTTGACATGCATCACACCTTCGGGCATATTATGCAGCATCTTTCCTTATCGTCGGCCAACAGTATCCTGTTCATAATACCTTTGAGAATAACAACCTGCCCCCAGTATGGTTACCACAATCTCCTTCGTGTATATCCTGAAGCACCTCTTTAGTTTCAGGATCCTTCAAGCACCTCAGGTATGGTCCTGCAAGAGATTTCTTGTACAAAATATCATTTATAATAGTGAATCGTGATACCTTCATTCTAAAGGCCTTAGGATTTTCATCCTTTGGGATGTGTCCTTCCTTAAGATATTTCATGATTGGAGCCATCCAGGACTTAGGATCCTCATCAGGATCATGACCAGGATCCTGAATGCTTGTTACCTCCTTATCCTGAGTCTTAACAAGATCAACAGCAGGATGTAGGATGTGAAGTATTGGTATCTGGGTTCCTTCAGGTATCCTGACTGATGATCCTAGGTTCTCCAAGGCATCCGCTTCAGCATTATCCTCTCTCGGTACTTGTTCAAGTTTAAAAACATCGAAATATCCTGCTAATTTTTTGAGAATTTTGAGATATTTGATTAACTTCTCACCTTTACTGCATAGGATCCATTAAAATGATTAGCAATTAACAAGGAATCAACATATACTTGCAAACTCTTAATATTCATGTTTCTAGCCAACTCTAATCCTGCGATCAAGGCTTCATATTCTGCTTCATTATTAGTGGTAGGAAATTCACATCAAATAGCCTGGGGTAGTATGTCCCCCTGTGGCGATTTTAGTAGTATACCCAATCCTACACCTCTAACATTAGATGCACCATCAGTATATAATGTCCAGGATTATGAGGTTTCTCCTAGTTGTTGTACTTCTAGGTCTACTTCATTTTGAATATCACTACTGAAATCAGCCACAAAGTCAGCTAGGGCCTGAGACTTTATGGCATTTCTAGGTTCATATACTATATCATAGGCACTTAATTTTACTGACCACTTAGCCATCCTACCTGATATCTCGGGTTTCCTAAGCACATTTTTAACAGGAAAGTTGGTTTTAACATGAATCCTATGTGTTTCAAAGTAATGTCTGAGCTTTGTTGATGCCATAACTAGGGCTAATATTAATTTAAATGAGAATATCTAGTTTCAGCATCTAATAAACTTTTGCTAACATAATAGACAGGATACTGCTGACCTCCATGATCCTTTACAAGAACAGCACTTACAGCATTCCCTGATACTGCGAGGTATAGGGATAATGGTTCACCATCCTCAGGCTTCATCAATAGAGGCGCAGTTGAAAGATATTGCTTCAAATCCTGCAAGGCTGCTTTATGCTTCTCTCCCCATTCGAACTTCTTATTCTTCTTGAGGATATCGTAAAATTCCTTGCATTTTTCTGAGGATCTTGAAATAAATCTGTTTAATGCTGCTACTCGTCCCGTCAGTCTTTGAACATCCTTCATATTGGAAGGTGACTTGATATCCAAGATGGCTTTGATCTGTTCTGGGCTCGCTTCTATCCCTCTTTTAGTCACCATATATCCTAAAAACTTTCCTGCCCCTACTCCAAAATGGCACTTGGCAGGATTTAGCTTCATGTTATATCGATCCAGGATATCAAATGCTCCCTTAATATCCTGGAGGTGATCCTCAGCCTTCTTAGATTTCACTACCATGTCATCGATGTACACCTCCATGGTGTCCCCTAGCTTGTCTTTAAACATCGTGTTTACCAATCTTTGGTATGTTGCACCTGCATTTTTCAAACCAAAGGGCATAACAGTATAACAATAAATACCTATTGGTGTCATGAAAGCAGTATCATCCTGGTCCGAAGGTTCCATTTGGATCTGCTGAAATCTTGAGGATGCATCCATGAAGGTTAACATCTCATGGCCGGCAGTAGCATCCACCATTGAGTCAATATGAGGAAGAGGAAATGGGTCTTTGGGACAAGCTTTGTTCAAGTCTGTGTAATCTACACAAACTCTCCAATTCCCATTTTTCTTCTGCACCACAACTACATTTGCTAGCCATCTTGGAAATTTGACCTCCCTAATCATCTTGGATTTCAACAACCTCTCTACTTCTTCTTGAATAATCATATTTCGTTCCGGAGCAAATTTCCTGCTCTTTTGTTGGACAAGCTTGAATGACCTATCAAGACCGAGCTTATGAGTTATAATATCCTTGGAAATACCTGTCATATCCTCGTGCTTTCACGTGAATGTTGACATCCTGCATTTCAAAAAGTTAGTCAACTGATCCTCAATATCCTGAGGGATATTGGTTCCTACGAGCACCGAGATATCTGGATTATCCTGGTCCAGGATAATTTTCTTAACATCCTGCTCTGAAGCCTCCATGATATCCTGGGCTCGCATCTTTAATTGCTATGCTGCATTAGGCTTGGTTGAGGATTTCATCGAGGATGAGTAACACTCCTTTGCCTCTTGTTGATCACTGTCCACCTTGACAACCCCCCAAGGAGTAGGGATCTTGATGCATTGATGATAGGTTGATGGCGCAGCTTTCATATCATGGATCCATGGCCTACCTAATATAATATTATAGCAGGATAAGGAGTCCATCACACAAAAGCGTTACATTGAGTTGACCCCTTCAACATATACTGGTAACTTTATTTCTCCCACGGTATTCCCAGCTTCTCCACTGAACCCAACAAGTACAATGGACTTTGAAGTGATATCCATCGGGGATACATTCATTCTCTTCAATGTTTCTAGCTAAATTATGTTGACGGAGCTGCTATTATCTACTAGTATCTTGCGCACAAAATGATTAGCAACATATAAAGTTATTACCAAAGCATCATGATGAGGATCCTGGACAGTATCCCTATCATCATTATCGAACGTGATCACTTTATCAATCGTGAGGGTTGACATCTTGGTTGGATTATCTCCCCTCTCTGCCTTAGCCTCCTTTTCATGTCTTTTTGCTGCAGAATAAGAGGTCCCACAGATATCGGATCCTCCTGAAATGAAGTTAATTATCTTGGCATCCGCAGGAGGTGATGCTGCTCGTTCATGATCCTTCTCAGTATCCCGACCCTTATTCTTCTTTATTCCCAGGAGATCCTTCAGGTATCCTTTGCTTAGCAAATAGCTTATTTCCTTCCTCAGGGCAATGCAATCTTCCGTAACATGTCTGAAATCCTCATGGAAGGCACACCATTTGGACTTATCCTTCCAATCAGCTTTTTGTTGATTCTTCCGGGGCCACCTAGCCTTGTCTCCTAAACCCTGCATAGCATACATCAGTTCAGGTATATTTACAGAAAAACAATATTATGACAACTCAGGATACTCCTCAGGATCCTCGTCTTCAATAGCATTCACTTTCTTGCTATCAATCCTGCCATATGGCTTAGAGCGGTATGGTTTATACGAGGATTCTGATTTCCTGTTGGTTGACTCATAAGTTGTGGATAAATTCATCCTTTCTTGCATCTTTTTGTCATCCTCCAGTCGAATATATCTTAAAGCCCTGTTCCGAGCTTCATCCAGGTTCCTGCAGGGATTCATTACAAGATCCTGGTAAAATTGATAATCTTTCTGCAATCCCATCTTGAAAGCCTGCACAGCTGTTGCAACATCAAGATGCGGGATATCTAAGGATTCCCGGCTAAACTTGTTCACATAATCTCTCAAGGATTCCTGAGGTCCTTGAGTTATCCTGTAGAGATCACTGGTTAGTTTTTCAAAACTTCGACTGCAAGAAACTTGACTATTAAATAAATTTACTAAATAAGCAAATGATGTAATCGAATGAGGAGGAACGTTTAAAAGCCATTTTAAGGCTGATCCTGTTAAGGTAGAACCAAAACCCTTGCAGAGGCATGCTTCCTTGAGATCCGGAGGGATAGGGTTGATTTCCATCCTTTCCCTATACTGGGCAATATGCTCTTCAGGATCCGTAGTTCCGTCATAGAGCTTCATGTTGGGGGTTTGAAATCTTTTCGGGAAATAGGATATGCAAATCGAGATATCTTGTGGCTATCCTGGGATACTTCTAGAATTGGCTGGACTACTCCAGGTACACTGGATATCATGTCCTTTAACTTTTGAAGCTCCCTAGAAAGTGCTGACGTCATACTTGCATCCTGCAAAGATCCAATACCATTAGTAGCAAGAGTATTATTATTATTAGATACATTACCAGTCTGAGGATTCTGGCCATATCCTGAAGCATATCCTAAGCTTCTCACAGTTGACACCCTGACCGAAGAGGGTATCTCAGGAGTATGATTCTGGGAATGGCTAGGCATAATATTTCCCCTGTTATCCTCAGTATACACTGCAGAACTGAAGTTCAAAGATCTAGGTTGCAAGGGAGTGACCTTCTAAATGTTAAATTGATAGCTTTCATTCCATGATTATTATTAGGATAGAAGAAACCCTTTGGATACTATAAAAATTATTTCAAACTAAAGTAAACTAGATAATCACTCACAATACTACCCATACCGTTTTTTCAAATCGAACCGCTTCGACCCGAACTGATGGTTGTGGGTGCCGGGGTGATGGATTCCAATTCATTTGACAACCAAACACAACAAAAATGGAATTGAGATTCCAATTCCAATTAGAATGTTTAAATTCCAAATCTAATTCCTTCAAATTCTAATTCCTATACAAATTCCAATTCCAATTCCAATTCCAAATCATTCCGCGAACCAATCTATGTAAATTTCAGGAAATTCTTACTCTTTTATTTCAACAAGCAGAAACTAACAGTATCTTTGATATTCATTGCAGTGTTTGCTATAAGTGTTAAAGCACTATAGTTGTAGGCTGGTACTACAACCATGGTTGTAAAAATCCCGACTAGTCTCCGATTAATCACTAATCGGAGGTTCACTGATTAATGGCCGATTTATCACTAGGCGGTCAATGGCGGTCCTATTCTGGCCAAACGCCGGCCAAATTTCGACCAAACCATATAAATTCCTTCCAAATACTTTAAAAAATGGTCAATGTGGGGTTAAAACATGTCTACTTTAAAAAAACTACATATAAAAGTGTGTGTGTATATATGTAACTAAAAATTAGGTATAAAAATCTCAATCCAATTAATTCCGATTAATCCCGATTAATCGCTAGTCGGTACTCCACCGCCCGACTAGCGCCTAGCGATTCTTACAACACTAACTACAACCATAAATAAGAAACAGAGGGTTTGGGATTTGCTTGCATACCTGAGAAATGTGGATAATATGAGTTAAATATTGTTGTTTTGAGAGCTTGATGATAATGAAGGATGGTTGAAATGTCTGACTGGTGGTGGGTATTGTTAGTATCGACAGCCTCTGATTTCTTATACCCTTTTGGGCCCACTCTCATTTGATTGTTTGGCTAGTAGCTAGCTACTTGAGAGTAACCAACCAACCTACGTTTAAGGTTTTTAAGACACTCTAACCGGTTCTATATTGGGCCGGTTTCATCCAAACCAGTTCAGTTCAGTTCCCGAACCGGTGGTTTTGTGTGTCTAAAACCTGAACCTATGGGAACTAGGGATGAGCAAATAGTACTGGTACCGAGTTTACCGAACCGAAACATTTTCGGTACCAGTTTTTACCCTCAAATACAGTGGTTGAGCTTGACTAAAAGTTTCGAGGGGGCGTAAAGTGATGGGACCCAATTTTCTAATGTTTTAATGAAATCTACTAAAATAACTAATTCTTACCGGATGTTTGATCAAGCTTGAACCGAACACACTTTATCAACAACCTGGAGCTCTGATACCAACTTGTAACAACCGTATAATTTCTATTCGAATTTAATAAAAATATACATAATTTTTATATAAAAAGTACTTTACTTCAACCCAAGTACAAAAATCGATGTTTTAAAGCGATCACATTCTAGTCAACTACTAACTAGTTTAAACATTCAAAACATGATTAGTAAATCGTTTACATCATAAACATTTTCTGAACAAAGTTAATTTACGCGGAAGCTTCAAAAGTACGTGTTCGGTTCTTCAATACATACTTGATCATCATCCACATACTTGCAAAACCTGAAAACTGGAGATTTTTAACAAAAATTAGTGTTAGAGATCTTAGAAATATTGCTTAATCGAAACTACGTTCAACAATGGATTCTATTAGCTAGGATATGCAAGATTCAACAAAGTTTTCTAGGCTCTACCATAACTTACGGTATCTACCGTAAGTTACGGTAGTCGCTGGATTGCCTTTAGTCTACCGTAAATCAGTAGAGGTCCACCGTAAAGCTTTTTGTTCTCTACCGTAAGTTACGGTGGATAACGTAAGTTACGGTAGTCACTGCAAGTTTATGTTTTGACTGATTTAATTATTTCACCCAAAACCCAAATCTCGAATTCCTCATTTTCAACACCCACACTCCCATCACCGGTTTGCATGTTCAGTATTTCGCTACCCGTCACTCGGGCTTGAAATCTACAAGTGAGTTACTACCGTTATTCGATTCATACCTTCTCTTAATGACCCGTTTAGTTTACTCTTATGGACTTTATTATTCTAACAAACCATCACGCTAAATTCTCGTATTCTAATATGTCATTTATCAACATTAACAAAAGACCTATTAACCATATTACGAAGCATTAGCCACGCATTATTTGATTATTCGACCCGTTTGGCTCATCTACGGAATCCTCCATTATGATGACTACCAACGAGTTTCTAAGAAATTCTTGACCTATCATTCAATATAGCGAACATTATCGCTTTAAATCAACACAACTTTTACTCTACAATTCAACTACACATATGCTAATTATCAAAATTTACCAAATGTAACGAATCAAGTTACATACTTGCATAATTCATCAACATTGGTTTCTAACCATAATTACGCATTCCCGGGCTTGTCAACCTTAGCGTATCACGTTCGTTCCATGGTTTACGCTTTTATAACTCAATTTTTAAAGAGTGACGTTTTAGTCACTTCAACGCTACAAATTCAACCATTGTTCGACCTGCTTGGTTGTTTATTGGAAACCACCATTTTACAACACACCAAACTTACTCTAACCAATATTTGACTCGTTTATTTATCTAGTGTTCTTAGTCACTTTGACTAAATACCAATTCATATATTATGCTAATTTTAAGGTCTACTAACGAAATTACAAAATAGAACATAACTTAACGAAACTGTAGTTACGTACCTTTAAAGCGCTCCTTTCAAACGCGTGTCTTCACCGGCTTGTCCGTTTGTCGATCCGGATTCCTTGCCTATAGAGTTCAACCAAATATTGTTTTGAACTCCTTTCACAACATGTCACGCATAATTTGCCGTATATTTCACATATGCGTTTTTATCTCAATTTCTCTATGTTAGCTTTCTCTTAAGCGTTTTAACAAACACCTTAAGGGCATTGTTTTTAAATAACCGTTATCAAGTTCATGACCCTACTATTTTGCCAAGTTCTTCACACTTTTGCAAGTTCATCACCTCTAACCTACTTGTTAACATCAGATTTGCTTCATGCAAACCATTAACATCAGTTTTCTGATTACATTATTAGGGTTCCTTATTATCCACAAAACCCCTTTAACACCTAGATGGGTAAACATGAATATTCATAATTTGAGCATCAATTTCACAAATTATTATCTAGGGTTTTCATATAAACATGTTTTCAACACTAATTTCATCTAAACATCAACATATCAAGTTTAGATTTTGATTTCACAAATCATCAAGAATCTGAGATGAAACCAAATGATGAAATTTTGCATACCTTATGATCACTTCACTGAGAGAATCACTAATCTATGCTTGGAATTCGATTTGGAACACTTTAGAGCCTTCAATTTGATCAAAAAGTTGAAACTAGGGTTTGAGGGTGAGTTCTTGGTCGCCCCTGCTCCTGATCGATCCAGACATTTCTAGTGTGTATTTGGTAATATATTTTTTTTGTTTTATAAATCAAGTTTCCACCTTAACACTTTTGGCCCTCCAACTAATGCCAAGTTTAAACTTTAGATGTTTTAAATCAAGTTCCTTTGTTAAAACTAGACTCTTGACTAACTAGGTTATTTATTCCTAGTTAGTTTATTTTTTTGTTTATTTTATACTTTATAATTTCGATATAAAGTTTTATATTTTTGGGGTGTTACAAGTCCACCCCCCTTAAAAAGGGTTTCGTCCTCGAAACCTTCTTTAAGTAGTCCTTTGGTTTAGACCTAACTATCTTTGTCTCGTTTTCCAAGGCATTCTTTCTTTTCTCGCATGAGGCCTTTTAGGCACATGTCCTATTGGACCGTAACCTTTTATCACATATTTCCTATCTTTGTCGCCCTTTTGACCGGGTTGTCTCTTGACCACTCAATAGTATGAGTTCATCAACATGTTCGCCCCATACTAATCTTATACTTACAAGTGTTTTGTATAAGTCACGTCACTATTTCGACTCTGTCACTCTGGATGGTCTTGTCTGTTAGATTGATTAATCACCGTCATTTCATGCCCCGTTATTCGAGTCTTCCACCTTGCCATATTCGGCCTTACATGAGTTCATGATCTCCTATCCCGTAACTCACGTTATGACATGATTATTTTCTGTATTTCTATATCACTCCTGTGACTATGATCACATCGCATCACGTCATGTTTGAGTTTTTATAAGTTTTTCATTATCAAGAATCTTCTTTTGAACATAGCGTCTCACACCCATCGGTGTTGAGGCCTATATTCTTTAATATTAACTATTTTCTAATTTCTCTATAATATTCATATTTATTAAACACCACTTCTTTTTTTTGGGTAAAGGGTTACCCCGGTGAAATTTTATAAATGAAAAATGAAGAACAGGGAGTGTCAGCAGCAACGACACACACTACTAGACTTGACATACCAAGCCTAGGAAACCACAAGACAAACCAGACATAGAACGCACAACCAAGGCCCGACCAAACTAGACAAAGCCACAACTCTACACACTATAAGCTATAGAACTAACATCAATCGCCTAGAGTGTGCTTCGTAGGGATCTTCCATCTCTCCAAGAGTTCTTTGTATCTCAGTTCTCTACCAACATGAAAACCCATCAATCTCAGCCGCACCGTACGGATGATCACTTGGGATATTGTGTTTGCACTCCTCCGTGTTTGAGAGTATAAGCGGTTGTTTCGTTCTTACCATATGAAATACGTGGACGCAGCAACAACCATCTTGCAAACCGTGTGATTTAGCTTCTTGGAATTTGAATGCTGTTCCATCCACATGGTAATGGAGTTCCATGTATCCGAAACGCTCCCCATGTCCACCATCTTCTTTACTATGTTCTATACCTCAGCTGAAAATGAGCATTGGAAAAAAAGGTGGTCTCTAGAGTCTCTATCATACATGCAAAGAGGACAACACATAAGATTTAAGTTTGTTGCACTTCCAGCTTCCCATGCAACCATGCGATCTTGAGTCTTCAGTTTGTTCTTGATCACGAGCCACAAGTGAAAAGAATGTCGAGGAATGCATTGGCTAAACCAGATCATATTGACCCAAGATACTTTGTCTTGGCGAGTTCGAATATTGTTCCACACTTCCCATGAACCAAACTTGCAAATTTTCCCATCCACATCTTTCCAATTAATTCGATCAGCCGTATCAGGACTTAACTGAGGAATCGAAATATTAATTAGGACCAGAAATAAGTCAAACCAAGCCTGCGGCCATTTCCATTGCGCATTCTCTCCAATAAGCTCGGCAACAGTGGTATGAATACTGAAACCAGCATTTGCAATCGTTCTTGGGGATATAAACGCATGAAGAGGGCTGCATACACACCAATTATCACTCCAAGCATTCGTTTGTTGCCCACAATTAATAGACCTCCAAATGTACGGCCGAACCATGCTTCTTATGGATAACAACTTCCGCCATCCCCAACTCAGATTACCACGACACGGCACATCCCAGATACTTCTCCCTTTTAATTTGTATACATGAATCCATTGAACCCAAAGGGATTGGCGATTAGTAATAATGCTCCAAATATGAGATGTCATAAGCGCTTTATTTACATCCGAAATACTTCGAATCCCCAACCCACCTTCATCCTTCGGTAAACAAATTTCTTTCCAAGCCACCTTGGATCGGACAGGCCCTTGTAAGCCAGCATTCCATAAGAACCTGCGCATCCTTTTTTCTAACTCCTTCGTGATACGGGCTGGGAGAATAAACACTGATGCCCAGTACGTATACATGGCAGCTAAAACGGAGCTAATAAGTTGAAGCCTACCTGCAAATGAAAGAGTCTTGGACATCCAGTTATCTATCCTTCTATCCATTCTTTCTACTAGAACTTTGCACTCTCTATACGCCAGCTTAGTGGTGATTAAAGGGACCCCTAGGTAACGAACCGGGAGCACTCCCTCTTGAAATGGCATCAGTTGCATGATTTCAATCTTGACTGAATCAGGAACATTACAAAAGAAAACAGTACTCTTAGTCAAATTAGGAACCAGGCCGGATACGCTTGTAAAACTTTCCAAGGCATCTCGAACTCGCTTGACCGATAGAACATCTCCATTGAAAAAAACAAATAAGTCGTCTGCAAATGAGACATTTATGATCTTCTGCTTAGAACATTTGGCGTGAAATTTGAACGCATGGTTCGATGAAGCAGCCTTTTGAAGTAATAACGACAGAGCTTCCATTATTAAAGTGAATAGGTACGGAGACATTGGGTCCCCCTGTCGTAAACCCCTTTTCCCTTTAAAATAGCCATGCAGCTCTCCATTTATGCTCAAAGAATAAGACGCGGTAGTGACACACGTCATAATCCACATGACCATCTTTTGATGAAATCCAAACCGTATTAAGATATCTTCCAAAAATGACCAGTTAACCGTGTCATAAGCCTTTTGTATGTCGATTTTAAAAGCACATCTCGGGGGGCCTCTATCAATATGGTAATTATGCATAAGCTCCTGAGTAAGCAAAATGTTGTCCGATATCTTTCTACCGGGAACAAAAGTCGACTGGTTTATACTAACCAGCGTACCCAAACTACCCTTGATCCTATCCGTAATGATCTTACTTATACACTTGTACAAGATATTGCAACAAGATATTGGACGATAATCCAGAACCAAGTTGGGAGTGTCACTCTTTGGAATCAAAGCCAAGATGGTATGATTAATCTGTTTTAGCATCTTACCATTGTGAAAGAAGTCCAACACCGCATCAGTGACTTCCTTCCCCACAATTTCCCAAGCATTTTTAAAAAAAGCCGAAGTGTAACCATCCGGGCCAGGAGCTTTGTTTTCCCCTATGCTAAACATAGCTTTCTTAACTTCTTCTTTTGTAACTTGTCTCACCATATTATCCGCCGCACTTTGGTTCAACATGTTCACAATGGGACCATCCAAATCCAGCATATTTACTTGCACCTCAGTCCCCAAGAAACTCGAGTAATGTGCCAGTAAAGCAGCTGGAACTCCTTCACCCTCAACTACATTCCCATTCACCTCTTTGATACAATGAATCTTGTTCCTGGCATTTCTACTCTTGATGGTGTTATGGAAATAAGCGGTATTAGCATCTCCCGCACATAACCATTCCACTTTAGATTTCTGCTTTAAGAAACATTCCTCATCATAGGCGGTGATGTGTTCAAAATGTAACATATAAATTTCATCAAATGAGGCATAAAACTAACCCTTTTTTAGTACTAATGTTGGAAAAAGTGTGCTTTTGTCTTCCTTTTGTATTTTCAGGATTAAATGAGCTCAAATTAACAAAAGAAGCAAAAAGACATCAAAATCTAACATAAATACGAGAAAAGGGACAAGATGTGACATGCCCGACCCCACGACAGCATCTTCCCAAGCAAAACAAGAGATCAGAAGCCTGAACACGCCCCGTGCTCAGCCAGCACGGGGGCGTGCCCAAGTGTCAGCAGAAAAGACAAAGTGGTAGAAGCTTCTATTGCCCACCACGGGGCCGTGCTCAGCGGACACGGGGCCGTGGTCAACTATAAGATTCGCACAATCCAGGCAAATCTTCATCGTACAAAGATTCTTCTGCACACGGGGTCGTACTCAGCGGACACGGGGGCGTGGTCAACTAATAAGACAAAGCTGCATTAAATGAAGAAAGAGAAGATGTGGACACGGGGTCGTGCCCACTGGACACGGGGCCGTGCCCGAGCTTCTGTTCAGCCTATAAATAGAAGTGCTTGGCTCAAGCTCAAACCATCCCTTGGCACACCACCTCTCTCACACTTCACCCACCACCCACCACCACCATAACACCATCATCCACCACCATCATCCATTGTCCATCGTAGAGTGTGTGAGTCGTCTCGGGATCCAAGATTGATCGTAAGAGTTCTTGACAATCAAGGCCATGTTTGCCTAAGTCTCTTACATCACTTGGTGAAGACAAAGTGTCTAGTGCAATACTTTTTATTTCTAATCTTTTGCACTTTTTATTTGGTTTTGTATTAATGACTTTAATAACTAGTTGCTTATGTTGAAGGTGATCTTTCTTTATCGTTTGTCCGTGGTGTCTTGAAATTATTTTACTGTCTATATAAAATAAAAGATTTTCACCATTCATATCTCCACGGTCTATATGGAGGTATGTTGGCTACCTGGTCGGGGGTTAAGGGAACGGTTTGGTAAAGGTTTTGCCATTGTTCAGTGTTTAGAGGTCCTGCAATGGACCTGGGTCAAATTTAGTAGGACCTCCTTCAATACTTAGCGGTATTGGATGGCGGGGGTCCTAACTCTTTGATCCCCTCATAAGTTAACTACTATTAATACTATAACCCGGCTATTTAGGACTGTATCCCTGCTGACTCAGACTACTTAGTCGAGGGTAACGTCACCTCCAAAAGAGGGGCCTACCATAAATTGCATTAATAACTTAATTAATTATCTTCCAATAATCCACCCTTTTAGGATTGTATCCTTGCTGACTCAAACTACTGGGGTGAGGGTAACGTCACCTTCAAAAGAGGGGCCTACTACAATAACTAAGATAATCTCTTAAATATGTGCAAAAGTGCGGAAATAATCAAAGGTTACACTAGATACGAGTCGGAACCAAGTGATTCATCTTGTCTATCTGTTTTTATTTTTATTTTTATTTTCAGCATTTTAGTTAGTTTTTATTTTTCTTAGTTTAAAACATTTTTCTAAACTTTTTATTTTGATTAGACGTTGAGGATAAACCGGTACTAAAAGCTCTTTTGTCCTTGGACGACCTCGGTATCTTACCAACACTATACTACGCTCACGATGGGTGCACTTGCCCATATGTGTGTCTAGTGTTAGTAAATATCGTGTTTTATAAATTTAAAACTTGACTAAAAAGTGTTAAAGGGGCTTAAAATATACACCTAAAATATATAACACTTCACACGCATCAGGCGGCTAGTTGGAATTCTTGAAGACATTTTGCTTCCACTTCTCTTAAATTCACATCCAAAGGGTTTGAATCAATTAACTTTTGGATCTGGTCCACTTGTTGTCTCAACATACCCACTCTAGCATGCAAGTTTCCTTGATTAGACAAGATTTTCCTTAAATGCAGCTTAAGGTTCCTTAATTTCTTGCCATCAACTTTCTTGGTCCACTCCAAAGCAACACACTGAGTAAACTCCGGTTTTGTCGTAATGAAGTTTGGAAATTTAAAAGGCTTTGGTTTGACTGCATTCATAGTCGCAATCTTCAGAATACAAGGAGTATGATCTGAGATACGATATGGATGGTATAGAGCATAAGCATCCGAAAAAACGTCCAAAAATTTCACGTTGCCCATAATACGATCAATCTTCTTAAGAACTCCAACTCCATCTTTAGGCTTTTGGTTCCACGTGTACCGTAAACCATGGCTCTTTATATCCAATAATTCCGTATTTTGAGTGCATTCATAGAATTCCCTATAAAGATGATCTTCCATGTTTAAGGCTGAGTTGAAATCTCCCATAACTACCCATGGCTTATCATGGGTCAGTGCTCGGTGATTGCACAAATCCTCCCAAAGGCTACGACAATCCTGATACTTATTATGAGCATACACGAATGAGCAGAAGAAAGACTTTTTATCAGCTTTTAAAGTTACCTGAGTATGAATAACTTGGTCCGACTGGGCCAACACCATAAGGTCAACCATACCAGCATTCCAACCTAAGATGATTCTGGTACCTTTTTGACATAATCCTCCGTTCGACGTCCAGTTCCAATTCCGGCACACTCCCTTGCACACTTTAATTAAGTTCTTAATATCCACATGAGATTCTAAGATAGCACATACATTTAACTGATTTTCGCTAATGAGTAAACGAACCTCACTTTGTTTTAGAGGTCGGTTCAAACCCCTAATATTCCATGAAGCTAGGCTACCCATTTAAACCTGTGAAATCGGGAGTGCTCGCCCCCTCAGAAAAATCACTATCCATGAATTTAGACATCTCAGTAGGATGTAACTCTCTTACCTCCTCATCACTCCTTAAAGGATTATCACCTGAAGCCTTGGTGCTAGCCTGAACATTATCATGAATCACCCCTTGTTCAGCCTCCTCATTAATTAACGCCTCAAACGAGTTGGTTATCTTCACCTCACTATTACTTTTTTGAGTCTGATCTGGTCCTTTAGTTCCTGACGTGCTGGCCCCCGCTTTACTCGTCTTTGGTCTATAAACGAATTTCTGCTTTTGTTTCTTATGCTGGACACCACCTCTAGCCACTTTCCTCTTATAAGTAATAAATCCCTCTTCGTCCACGGTAACCTGTTTCGCTTTATCCTTAATCACCTTACTGCAAGTGGAGTCATCATGGCCAAATAAAGAGCAAGTCGCACATCTTTGAGGTTTCCACTCGTACTCCACCTTAATCCTCTCAGTAATAAAACCCTCTTCATCCATCTTAGGAATAACAACCACGATATGCTCCTTTAGTTCTTTCTCGGCATTAATCTCAATCATGGCTCGGGCATAGCTGCTTCTTCCCCAATTCTCAGCACACATATCAGCTGTGTATGTATCCAACCTCTTGGGGTCCCCTATCTTAGATGCCAACAAGCTTAGACCATCATTTGTATACACAGCAATCGGCACGTTATGTAATTTCACCCATACCGGAACTGTTTTGATTCCATCCTTTTTCAAGCTGATTGATGGATTCCAAATATTCAGGAATAAAGGCACTTTTTTGATCAACCATGGACCACCTTCAAGCACTTTGTTCATGCCTTCTTTTGAGTCAAACTTGAAGAAAAAGAACCCCTCCGAATTCATCATAAGTTTCGTGAAACCAAACTTATTCCATACATTCTTAGCATAATACTCCACCACAGGAAACAGAAGTCTGTTACCCAAAAAATATCCATACAGAACGTTCTCAAACTTATCCTGGACCTTTCGAACTACCTCTCTTGGTATGACCACATCAGCATTATCTAACGTTTCCGAAGGTTCCAATTTCCTGAAATTCACCTCCCGTTTTGCCTTCATTCCAGATTGTACCTTTGCAGCATATGATAATGGTTGGTTTATAGGATCATTTTCAGATTCAGTAGTACCCGATGACATACCCACGACTTTCTCAATTGAGGAATTTACATGAAATAAACCCATACTCCCCCCTTTATATTCCAGATTGACTGGTTTGGATATAGCCGCCAAACCATCAATAACCGATGCATTGTTTGTAGAGTACAAACCTCTTCTCGGTATTAGAGGACTGCCTTCGATATTCGTCACCCGTAATCCGATACCACGGATTGGTGCTGTTCCAGGAGTAGTTTCAGTCTCCTCATTCACAGCCATCGTCTCAGGTTTGTTCATGTTAACAGCAGCATTACACGAATTGTGGTACCCATCAGCATCAGAATTCCCAACTCTCTCCTTCATCACGTAAAAGAAACAACCATGCAGCAGAATCACGAACCCAGAAAAAACAACCAGCAAAAACGAACGGCAAACCCTAATCTAGCATGAACCCTACGAACGGCAAACCCTAATCTAGCATGAACCCTAACTTACGAATCTTACAAAATTATATAGAGAAATCAGTAAATCTAGGTTTCTGCCTCACCAGAAGGACCGATGAACCAACAACGCTATAAAATATGCTCGAAACAGAAGGTTCGATTCAGCAAGTTAAGGAGGCGACAGAAAAGAAAACAGAAAACCCTAGTTTAAAACGATCACTATTTTGCTAACGAGTTCGATATAGATCATTTGAACAATCAAATCCCTAATCTCAGACTGTTATACAAAGAGATCACTAGTCAAACCTAGGGTAGCATGAAGAAGAAGATCGCCTGGCTAGAAGCTAGGGTTGCAAAAGGTTAATTTGTTAATGGTAGGAATTGACGACAAGAATTTATTCATATCCAGAAATTGACGACAAGAATTTATTCTTTTCCGCTATTATATTGCGCGGGGAATCGTAACCAGTCCCCATGCTTAACCCCAAGTGACCCGTAGATTCCTTCACTTTACCCCGTAGGCTATTTTATTAGATCTTCACCTTTTTAAGGTGGGACCCTATAGTTTGTTTCTTCGTATTTGTGACCCGATGGTCATTTTGGTCCCGTAGACCTTTATATTGTTTATGACCCGATGGTTATAGTGATCCCGTAGATCACTTTCTACTTGTGTCTTTATTTAATTGTATATATATATATATATACATATGGCGTCAAGGCACCCCCTCTTACGTTTAGAATAATTTATTTTCGTTTTTGAAATTCATTTGACCTTAACCATAGTCTAAGGCTACACTCATTTTCTTTCGGATTATCTTTCCGACTCTATGACTTCTTACGTCGTATTCACGACTGTTTATCCCACTCGTTCCGTTATTTGGTTTATGCCCCTACTTTCCTTTCAACCCGTTACCCGGGTTCTTTATCTTACTTAATGTTTTTAACACTTCGGTTTCATTCGTTTGCATTTTCCTTTCCATACTCTTTTACGACCAATCACACAGATTCAGTAATATTTTGCACTTTCACTATTCGGTTTGCGCTTACTTGGAATATCAAGTATTATACTTTATTCAGCCCGTTCAACATTTGAAATAGTTGAACATAATTATCGAAATTTCTGTTTTGCAAAATTTCATTGTCTTTTAGTTATAACTCTTAATATGAGTCTTTTGACTATTAATCTGTGTCACCGTTTCTTTTACCAATGTCCCGTAGGTTCATTTCTTAGGCCTTGTTTGGTAAAATCACTGCTATTGTTATACGGCTCTTGGGGTTTACCCGTTTTCGTTCTAACACTTCTAATATCTTTATTTACTAATCTTTTATTCAATCACACCCATCAATGCGATCATCGTTCTTCCTCATAAGGGTTTTATTAACAACATGCTACTTGGGTATCTACCCATACCCGAGTTTTTAAATCCATAATTATTGATATTTCATTATCTATAGCTGCGAATAATACGTATTATCCATTTAGCTTGTTTCTCGAGGATATTCCTATTCGAATCTTAATTTCTCAAGTTTTTTAACCTTAATCCGTCGTTATAATAACAAAATCAATTCATTTCGTTTTATTATTCCGTATCATTGTATGCAGTTTATCCACATCGTTTATTGATATAAACGAAGTTTCTACATGTCTTATTTGGCTTGGCCAAGTCTATAACCTTGTCCTTGCCATCTATTACTATTGCAAATTTCCGGGTTCGGGTGTTATTACACTCCTTCCCAATACATTAGTTATTCACTTTATTAAGTTCCCGGGTTCGAGTGTACGCACACTCCTTCCCACGGCAATATTTATCGTGATAACTTTTGTCTCGGTTTCACATGCTCACCATTGTTTATTTTCTTATGCGTATATATTTCTTTTACATAATTCACCCGTTTCACTACTCATGTATGCCCCTACGCAACTATTGTTCACACTAGTATTGAATAAAATTTATGATGAAATTAAATTTGTAATAAACATACCTGAAACAACATCAGATTCAACTTTAACCTCTGCGGCTGTCATGTGGGAAGACCTTGCCTTCTCTTTCAGGGTATCAGATTTTGCGTCAACTGTATCTTCGGTTCCAACCAATTCCGGGCATTCGGACCTTTTATGTCCCGGGTTATAACACTTATAACACAGTAACACCTTCCCCGGGCAATTTACAACCACATGTCCCACTTTTCTACAAATGGGACATGGCTTGTTTCTAAAGTAGCATTTGCCCTAGTGAGTTTTTCCACATATTTCACACTTAGATGATTCCCTTATTGTAACACCTTTCCTATAAGCTTTATTAGACTTCGATTTCTTTACGGGACTTAGGTTCACATCCAACACTCTTCCGTCTTCTTTTTCTTGTGAGAGACTGTCTTTTAATTCGGTCATCATATCCTCCACCACTAGCAGGATTGTGGTTTGTAGTCTCTCTACAAACTGCGGTAAACTGGCTTCTACTGCCTTTCTGACTTCCTCGGAAATTTTAGCTTCAATCTCTTCAGTTAGTTGAGATGCTGATTCGCCCCCGGTTACACCGAACATTTCTTTCATATGTTCGGTGACTATCGGCACCGTATCATCATTGCCTTTATCAGCCATCTTGAATCTGAAATGTTTTTGCTAATTATAAAACATTTCATTTTATATCATTCGCATCTTTCGTTTTGGTTTAGCCAAGTTCACAACTTGCTTAGACCATTCATGTTTGGTGCATTTTCCGGGTTTGAGTGTATTACGCACTCTTCCCATGCACATCCAATCTTATTCATTTTCTAATGTTTTAATGAAATCTACTAAAATAACTAATTCTTACCGGATGTTTGATCAAGCTTGAACCGAACACACTTTGTCAACAACCTGGAACTCTGATACCAACTTGTAACAACCGTTTAATTTCTATTCGAATTTAATAAAAATATACATAATTTTTATATAAAAAGTACTTTACTTCAACCCAAGTACAAAATCGATGTTTTAAAGCGATCACATTCTAGTCAACTACTAACTAGTTTAAACATTCAAAACATGATTAGTAAATCGTTTACATCATAAACATTGTCTGAACAAAGTTAATTTACGCGGAAGCTTCAAAAGTTCGTGTTCGGTTCTTCAATACATACTTGATCATCATCCACATACTTGCAAAACCTGAAAACTGGAGATTTTTTAACAAAAAATAGTGTTAGAGATCTTAGAAATATTGCTTAATCGAAACTACGTTCAACAATGGATTCGATTAGCTAGGATATGCAAGATTCAACAAAGTTTTCTGGGCTCTACTGTAACTTACGGTATCTACCGTAAGTTACGGTAGTCGCTGGATTGCCTTTAGTCTACCGTAAATCAGTAGAGGTCCACTGATGCGTGTGAAGTGTCGTATATATTAGGTGTATATTTTAAGCCCTTTTTAACACTTATTTTAGCCAAGTTTTAAATTTATAAAACACGATATTTCACTAACACTAAACACACATATGGGCAAGTGCACCCATCGTTGAGTGTAGTATAGCGTTGGTAAGATACCGAGGTCGTCCAAGGACACAAGAGCTTTTAGTACCGGTTTATCCTCAACGTCTAACCAAAATAAAAGTTTAGAAAAATGTTTTAAACTAAGAAAAATAAAACTAACTAAAATGCTGAAAATAAAAATAAAAATAAAAACAGATAGACAAGATGAATCACTTGGTTCCGACTCGTATCTAGTATAACCTTTGATTATTTCCGCACTTTTGCACATAATTAAGAGATTATCTTAGTTATTGTAGTAGGCCCCTCTTTTGAAGGCGACGTTACCCTCACCCCAGTAGTTTGAGTCAGCAGGGATACAATCCTAAAAGGGTGGATTATTGGAAGATAATGAATTAAGTTATTAATGCAGTATTGTGGTAGGCCCCGCTTTTGGCGGTGACGTTACCCTCGGCTAAGTAGTCTGAGTCAGCAGGGATACAGTCCTAAATAGCCGGGTTATAATATTAATAGTAGTTAACTTATGAGGGGATCAAAGAGTTTGGACCCCCGCCATCCAATACCGTGAAGTATTGAAGGAGGTCCTACTAAATTTGACCCAGGTCCATTGCAGGACCTCTAAACGCTGAACAATGGCAAGACCTTTACCAAACCGTTCCCTTAACCCCCTACCAGGTAGCCAACATATCTCCATATAGACCGTGGAGATATGAATGGTGAAAATCCTTTATTTTATATAGACAGTAAAATAATGCCAAGACACCACGGACAAACGATAAGGAAAGATCACCTTCAACATAAGTAACTAGTTATTAAAGTCATTAATACAAAACCAAATAAAAAGTGCAAAAGATTAGAAATAAAAAGTATTATACTAGACACTTTGTCTTCACCAAGTGATGTAAGAGACTTAGGCAAACATGGCCTTGATTGTCAAGAACTCTTACGATCAATCTTGGATCCCGAGACGACTCACACACTCTACGATGGACAATGGATGATGGTGGTGGATGATGGTGTTGTGATGGTGGTGGGTGGTGGATGAAGTGTGAGAGAGGTGGTGTGCCAAGGGATGAGATGAAATGAATCCAAGCACTCCTATTTATAGGCTGAACAGAGAGCTGGACACGGCCCCGTGTCCGCTGGGCACGGCCCCGTGTCCGTCTGACACTCTCTCTCCTCATTAATTGTAATTCGCAATTACAATAAATGCGCCTGCTGTACTTTCGACACGCCCCCGTGTCCGCTGAGCACGGCCCCGTGATGGGCAATAGAAGCTTCTATAGGTTTGTCTTTTCTGCTGCTTCTTGGGCACGGCCCCGTGCTGGCTGAGCACGGGGCGTGTTCAGTCTTCTGTTTTCTCTATTTTGCTTTGGAAGGTGCCGTTGAGGGTTCGGGCAGTCCACTAATGTTCCTTTTCTTGTATTTATGTTGGATTTAGCTGTCTTTTTGCTTCTTTTGCGTTTTTGAGCTCATTTAATCCTGAAAATACAAAAGGAAGACAAAAACACTCTTTTTCCAATATTAGCACTAAAAAAGGGTTAGTTTTATGCCTCATTTGATGTAATTTATATGTTGCATTTTACACACATCATCCACCGTAAAGCTTTTTGTTCTCTACCGTAAGTTACGGTGGATACCGTAACTTACGGTAGTCACTGCAAGTTTATGTTTTGACTGATTTAATTATTTCACCCAAAACCCAAATCTCGAATTCCTCATTTTCAACACCCACACTCCCATCACCGGTTTGCGTGTTCAGTATTTCGCTACCCGTCACTCGGGCTTGAAATCTACAAGTGAGGTACTACCGTTATTCGATTCATACCTTCTCTTAATGACCCATTTAATTTACTCTTATGGACTTTATTATTCTAACAAACCAACACACTAAATTCTCGTATTCTAATATGTCATTTATCAACAATAACAAAAGACCTATTAACCATATTACGAAGCATTAGCCACGCATTATTTGATTATTCGACCCGTTTGGCTCATTTACGGAATACTCCATTATGATGACTACCAACGAGTTTCTAACAAATTCTTGACCTATCATTCAATATAGGGAACATTATCGCTTTAAATCAACACAACTTTTAGTCTACAATTCAATTACACATATGCTAATTATCAAAATTTACCAAATGTAACGAATCAAGTTACATACTTGCATAATTCATAAACATTGGTTTCTAACCATAATTACCCATTCCCGGGCTTGTCAACCTTAGCGTATCACATTCGTTCCATGGTTTACGCTTTTATAACTCAATTTTTAAAGAGTGACGTTTTAGTCACTTCAACGCTACAAATTCAACCATTGTTCGACTAACTTGGTTGTTTAATGGAAACCACCATTTTACAACACACCAAACTTACTCTAACCAATATTTGACCCGTTTATTTATCTAGTGTTCTTCGTCACTTTGACTAAATACCAATTCATATATTATGCTAATTTTAAGGTCTACTAACGAAATTACAAAATCGAACATAACTTAACGAAACCGTAGTTACGTACCTTTAAAGCGTTCCTTTCAAACGCGTGTCTTCACCGGCTTGTCCGTTTGTCGATCCGGATTCCTTGCCTATAGAGTTCAACCAAATATTGTTTTGAACTCCTTTCACAACATGTCACGCATAATTTGCCGTATATTTCACATATGCGTTTTTATCTCAATTTCTCTATGTTAGCTTTCTCTTAAGCGTTTTAACAAACACCTTAAGGGAATTGTTTTTAAATAACCGTTATCAAGTTCATAACCCTACTATTTTGCCAAGTTCTTCATACTTTTGCAAGTTCATCACCTCTAACCTACTTGTTAACATCAGATTTGCTTCATGCAAACCATTAACATCAGTTTTCTGATTACATTATTAGGGTTCCTTATTATCCACAAAACCCCTTTAACACCTAGATGGGTAAACATGAATATTCATAATTTGAGCATCAATTTCACAAATTATTAGCTAGGGTTTTCATATAAACATGTTTTCAACACTAATTTCATCTAAACATCAACATATCAAGTTTAGATTTTGATTTCACAATTCATCAAGAATCTGAGATGAAACCAAATGATGAAATTTTGCATACCTTATGATCACTTCACTGAGAGGATCACTAATCTATGCTTGGAATTCGATTTGGAACACTTTAGAGCCTTCAATTTGATCAAAAAGTTGAAACTAGGGTTTGAGGGTGAGTTCTTGGTCGCCCCTGCTCCTGATCGATCCAGACACTTCTAGTGTGTATTTGGTAATAATTTTCTTTTTTGTTTTATAAATCAAGTTTCCACCTTAACACTTTTGGCCCTCCAACTAATGCCAAGTTTAAACTTTAGATGTTTTAAATCAAGTTCCTTTGTTAAAACTAGACTCTTGACTAACTAGGTTATTTATTCCTAGTTAGTTTATTTTTTTGTTTATTTTATACTTTATAATTTCGATATAAAGTTTTATATTTTCGGGGTGTTACAAAAAGTAGCAATCACCTCCAATCATTTCCTGGTCAAATCACACAATATAAAGTTTAAAGTTATCGTGTGTTGTAGTTTGTAAAGATGACCGAATAGAGATCTGAATAACAAACTGTGAAGAACTTGTTTGTGTCGGGTTATTCTGCTAGTTATTCGGAATGTTTCGGATCATCATAGAAGACGTGTCGGGTTCTTCTGCTAGTGGTTTCTGTAACCAATCCATAATCACCCTTGGTAGTTATTCGGAATCGATAAATAACCAACACGAAGATCTCTGCGATCACTAAGGTTTCCATCAACGGACTGATCGGTAACGTTACTCTACCTGTGCTCCGATTTAAGCGGCGTGTTCCGATCAACGTTTATCGACATTGTTAAAGGTGATGAAGAGTTTAGAAACCCTAGAATGATTGTGTTTTTACTGGAAAAAACGTGATACTTGAAAAAACACCATTATATACGGCCCGTATACAGTTATACGGCCCGTATACATGTGGTAACATCAAAAACCTCACAAAATAAATCCATTGAGCCGTATACGTTTTACAAATCGTATACACATGTATACGGCTTGTATAACTATATACGGACCGTATATAATAAAATCAAAAAACATTCCCTGCGCATTTTACTATTCAAAAACATTCTATACGAGCCGTACGTATACAATAGGGGATGTGGAAATAAGATAGAGGAGGTGTTAAAATAAGGGAGGCCCTAATAATCAATAAAGAAAAAACTGATATCGTTCAACTTGATAAGTTAAAACGATTCAAAATATTAAACAATGCAAAACAATCATAGCCGTGACAGTTGCCTTAAAAAAATGCTCATTCTAAACACACCCCCTCCCCTCCTGATGCCGGTCCCACGCGGGCCCCACCTGTAAGTATGTGAGAGGAGGGGTGTAAAAAGTAATTAGGGGTTGTAGAAAGTAGCACCCTAAAAAAAACTCAAGTCTAATCACTAACGCCACCTTTTCTCTACACTTTTTGTCAGAACCACCGTATCTTCCGACACCCTTTTCCGGCCACCATGGACCCACCACCACATCCCCACTCCCTCCCCACCTCCAAACTCCGCCTCATGTGCAGCTACAACGGCCACATCACCCCCCGTCTACACTCTAACACCCTCTGCTACTCCGGCGGCGAAACCCGCATCGTCGCCGTTGACCGCCGCACCACCGCCTCCACCATCTCTGCCCTCACCCACCACCTCTCCCACACTCTCTACAACAACCACCCATTTCATTTAAAGTATCAACTCCCCAATGAAGACCTTGATTCTCTTGTTTCAGTCACCACTGATGAAGATCTTTTCAACATGCTTGATGAATGAGGAACCAAAGAATCGGATTAAGACCGGAGCCTGTAATCGAGGGTTTGGGTCTTGTAAGTAAGCTAAAACAGAAAACCGTTAGGCTCGCCGCAGAGATGGGAGGGCCCCTCTGCGACCACCCTCCGGCGTGAGGATAAGTATTTGTAGAGAGGGAGAATAGAGAGAGAAAGTAGGACGAAGGTTCAGAAAATCGTACTTGGCCTTGTACTTGATGGGATATTTATAATGGTCAACTGAGATTACGTCATTCGTACAGACGCACTTGAATGGGGGTTCGTCCTCGGCGTTATGGGGGAACGGACATATACGAGGAGTCCGTTCTATTTGGAGTCCGGTTCGTCTCAATGGGTCATGTCCGGCCTCGGACATGTATCTTCAATGAACATGACCGCATCCTAAGCTCCCATGCACCCTCCCGCATCAGATTGTTCCTCTTCCCTACCCGACCCGAATTCCCCGGGTCGCTGTTGCTTGACCCGAACTCTGAGTCTTGGTTTTCTGATGCTTTGCATAGTAGTATGATTAGTAACACTGGCCGGTCAAGTATGGGCATGGGTATCTGTAACACTGGCGGGTCCGGTTTGGGTATGGGTAACACTAACGGGTTGGGTATGAGTATGGGCATCTGTAACACTGATGAGTCAGGTATAGGTATGGGTATGGGTATGGGTATGGGTAACACTAACCGGTCGGGTATGGGTATCTGTAACAATGATGAGTAGGGTATGGGTATGGGTTCGGGTAATGGGTTAATGGGTATGGAATGTTTGGGTGGGAATAGTGAGGGTTTGATGAATAGTGGTGATTTAGGTAAGTGTGGTGGTGGTGATTCGGGTTCGGTTCCGGAATCGATGGTGTTGGAGACGTGTTCATCGTTTGGGTCGATTAATTCGGCTGTTTCGGGTTCTACTTTGACTACAATTGGGGTTGGTAATGAGGATTGTGGTGGTGGTTTGATGGAGAAGAAGGTTAAAGTGGCTGCATTTGGTTCAGTTGAAAGGTACAGAAGATTGAATTTTAGGAGTTTAATGCAATGTTTTCGAACCGGTCTCCTTACTGGTTCATTGGTCAGGCCGGTCGAACCGGATGTAAGAACTGGTTGATTCCGTAATTATTATAAGAAGAAATAGGCTAAAATTAAATTTTTTTAATCAAAATCCGGTTTAACCCCTAAAAGATCCGGTTCAACCTGACTTAAAACGGGTTTGATAGGGTGAACTGGACCGGCAAGACCCCCGGTTCCCGGTCCTACCGGCCAGTCCGGTTTTCAAAACACTGGTTTAATGTGATAAAGTATTTGTTTTCAAAATTTAATGTTAATTGTGTGATATAACAATTGGTTTTAATGATTTAGAGTAGTGAAACTGTTAACTGTAGTAATAGTTTTGTTTTTGATAGTGATGATTCGGCTCGAGTTTATCAGGATCATGTGATTCCGGAGTCCAAGAGTATCATCTACAATCCGTCATCGACGGTTCAGATGCAAAGAAATGTTCAAGTTTCCGGTTATCAGATACCACACATTGTTGACCAAAGACAGCAGCCGGTGCAATACTTTCAAACCGCATCGCCACATTACGTTCAATACAGTGGCGGACCCAGGAATTTTTCCATGGGGTGCGGAACATTTTTAAAAATTTTAGGCCCCTAGGTATATAAGTAAAAAAATCGGTTCGTATCGGGTCGGTCGGGTCGGGTAATGTAAAACAAACGAACATCAAACTAAATTTATATAATCATCAAAAACATGTCAAATCTTGTTACAAACATAATTAAAACGTCGACGCCCTACGGGTTTTCATTTTTTGAAATCTATCCAAAACATCATCTAAAGCTAATTTCTTAAGCAATTATTTCTCTATATAACATAGGTTCATCGCTCCATAACATAAGTTCATCGCTCCATAACATAATGTTTCAATTTTAATTTTCAACTATTCAAGCCCTAGAAATCATAACGTAAGTTGTAATCACCCTAAAAATATATAAACAACATAATCACCCTAAAAATCATCTAAACAACCATAAACAACGTCAAAACACACAAAATTTCAAACCTATTTTACAACTTTATTACTCTTTTTTCTCCTATAATATCAACCAAAATCATCAAAATAACAAAGAAACTTACCCGTGTTCGGATTCCGGTTAGATTTGGTGTCAAACGACGGTGGTATGGTGGCTGATTACGGTGGTCGCCGACTGCTGGACTGTTGTCGCTGGGTGATGTTGTTCGTTGGCAGTGCAGGGACGCAAGAGAGAGAGAGCGGGATAGAATTTCTTAAGGTTTTGGGCTTTAATTATTTTATTATAGTTTGAAATATTGTTGGTTTTGGTTAATGGGCTAAGACTTGGGCTAACTAGTTAGGAATTATAAGTGGGTAAAGGTATGGGTATTTGGGTTTAGTTGGTTAGGTATTTAAAGTTATATAATTTAGGTAGTATATTTTTTTTAAAAATAAGAGTTTACTAAAAAAATTTAAAATATAAATTGATAACACTTTTTACCTAAGAGGGTGCGGACGAAAAATTTCAAAGGGTGCGGTCGAAAATTCCAAGGGGTGCGGACGAAAAATTCCAAGGGGTGCGGACGGGATTTTTGACGGAATTTAGCCCTAATTTTTTTTTTCTCCGGGGGTGCGCCCGCCCACCTTGGGGTGGGCTTGGGTCCGCCCCTGGTTCAATACCCGACAGGACAACATGTACCGGTCTCATCTTACTACCCTATGCATATACCATACCAGCAGCAGCCGAATCAGCACCACCCAATCTACGTCATGCCTGTGGGTCCCACGGATCAATCTTACAGCATCTCTGCTCCAACTCATGTTGCAAATTCCCATGTAGGTTATAAGGAGGTGACGGTATCTCAACCGCCGGTTGAACCAAAACCGACTTCATCCAATAGGGTGCCTGCTCAACCGGCACAACCTGTGAGCTCTACTGCTACATCTACTGATAGTTATGAAAAAACTTATGAAAGCGCGTATGACAATGACCTTGCTTATGCTCAAATTTACAAGAGTCAGCCTTCGGTCCCTGCGTTTCCGCCTCAAAAGTTTGGAACTGTGATGAAAGCAGAGCCGGTCTCGTTGTCTGATATCTCAGAACAATAACCTTATTACACAGCTGTCAAGTTTCTTACAAGGTGTGTGTTTTATGTTACTTTTTAGTTAGTATGTTATATCATATCCATCGTATTATATACGTTTCCCGTTTTCATTTGTTTACATCATGTAAAAGTCATATAAACAATATAGAGCTCGCTCGAGCCAGTCGTTCATTAGTTTTCGCCTGTTAAGAGGTAGGCTTGTTAACTCTTATCTATATACATAACTCTTTATATAACATAAACAATGTTGTTAAGCATCAAAAACATACTTATATTCAACAGACTCACTCACCCATTTCATCGTTTTCGTCCAACAACTTCGCTAAATTCCGCGACTCCCTTTCCTTTTTCTTCGTGAAAGAAGCCGATTTGATCGCTTGACGGGTTGCCGGAGATAATAACTTTAGCGACCTTGCTCGCCTCCTAGGCGTCATACTTCCAATCTTGTACATTGATCTTCGAGGCGATGCATCGACGGTCCTCCTTCTGCTACCTGGCTCCGTTCCATACACGTCCCCACCATCATCCTCAACCTCCATACTCACCACTCTAATTTCTTTTTTAGCCGTTTTGATCTTCATCACTATCTCCTTTTCGTTCGCTTTTAACGCCTCCATCCATGCGTGAGCCGCAGCAACTTTTTTATCCGCGATCTCTTCCGCACCACCCGCCTTTCCTGTTAAATACTCGTATTCAAAACTAGTGATTGTTATCGTTGACTTACTTATAGAAGTCAACTCCCGATCTCGAACTATAGAGTCGATCAGGTTCTTTAAATTCTCTAGCGCGGTAGATTCTGACGACTTGGTTGTTTTCAGCTCGTCCATTACGCTTTCTAATCTTTTCTCCGATAATTCTATTTCAGACTCGGTTTTAGGAATTTCCAACTTGAGTTTATCGATTTCGTTAACGATAAGCTCGTTTTCTTTCTTTGTTGTCTCGGTTTCCGCTCTTAGTTGTTCGACAGTGATCGATAGATTTGATGCAACCGAGTTAGCTTTCTCCGTTATCATTTTAATCGATTCCAGTTTGGCCTTTTCTTTTAATATCTTTGAATTTAGAGTTTCAACCGTTAACTCTCGTTTCTCGTCTTCTTTCTGTAAAGGAGACTTTTCCTCTTGAACGCGTTTAAGCTCGTTTCTGATTACATCCATGGATGACATAAAGTTAAAACCTTCCGTTTTAATATTGGCAAGTTCGGTTTTTGCTGTTTCTAGTTCGTTTGTGATCGTTTGTAACAAACCGGGACTCCCTTTTGGTGCTTTAACGCGAGCGAGTTCGTTCTCTAACAAATTAACGTTATAAAGCGTTACTTGAAGCTCTTGTTCGAGTTCATTCTGTTGGTCAACCTCTTTGGCTTTCTTTCTAACTTCTTCCAACTGGGTTTGGTAGCGATTCGCTTCTTCTTTCCGCTGAGCTTCAATGACTTCTTGTTCTTTAACTGCTTCGATTCGTGCTAATTCGACAAGAACATGCTCTTCGTCGATTCCTTCAATCTCTTTTTTGATTCTTTCCACCGCGCTTAAAAGTGTGGATCTTTTAGAACTCAAGGCTTTGAATATGTTACCCGCGTGTCTTTTTTCCGTTAGAACGTTTGTCATATCGAGCTTCAGTTTGTTCATTTCGCGTGTGATTTGTTCGACTTCTTTCACTACTTGTGCATACCGATAATCTTCGTGTTCTTGTTGATACTGTTTTAGGTTTTTCGATTGCTTCTCTTTTATTACCGTGGCCCTTGAGTTTGTTTGTTCGATCTTTAGAGCGAGATCTCTGACTGCTTTTCGTGCATTAGAAAGCTCGGTTTCTGCTTGCGCTTTTGTTGTGTCGACAACCCTTTTGCTTGCTGTATATGGCTTTAAGAATTTGAAACATAATTAGGAACCAAAATGTTCACTTGAAAAAAGAAACAAATAGACCAAAAGTTTTCGACTTGTTTTAGGAATGAAACCATCATTTTTGTCGTTTCCCCCATAGTTGTTTAATAGCGAATAGCGACAAATAGCGATAAGGTACCTATATGCTACATAGCGAATAGTGATTAATGGCAGACGCTATTTTATAAATAGCGATAGACTAGAATTTTTTTATACGTATATTATATCAAAATACTCTGGTATATACGCTATTTTACATGTATATTTAACAAAAACCTAAAATCCAGCTTTATAGCTTTATTTAATTGCTATATATATTAAAAAACAAAAATAAAATAAAATTAAAGGCCGCTATATATCGCTATCTATTGCTACAGACCATCTAGCGAGCATGGACCTATACGTCACGCTATTCGCTATAGCGACCGTAGCGATCGCTATTGACAACTATGTTCCCCCTAAATCGGCCATTCTTGCATTTTTTTTATGAAAAAACATGATGGGTTGCTTGCAATGAAACCGATAGCCAAGTAAGTACCTTTGATGATTCCATTTGGGATCTCTTTAGTGAAGAAGTGCCTTTGTTCCCTTTATTTTTGTTGTTCTCTTGGCTTCAAAAATTGGGACCACAATCAGGTCAAAACAATGTAGAAATTAGAAATGATCAGTTAGGGTCAAAAGGATAAGCCTTTTGTTTTTAAAGCTAACAAGAACATCTAGGAATGGTTTAACTAAATTAATTTCTATAAGAATTATTGTAATGCAAATTGTATTGGGTTTAAGTAAACTAGATAATCACTTAAATAACTTTTCTGATTATGGTTTGCTTCCTTGTCCTTCCTGGATATATTTTCTCTCTTTCGTTTCAATTAAATAATAAAAAATAAATACATTTTCTATATCTTCTTTCAATTAAATAATATTTTTATACATTTATTATTACTTTTCTCTCCTCTACACTCATAACCACTTTCATAATATATTAAAAAATTTTAGAGGGTGAAAAAAATCGCTCAAATATACAGATGAACAACATTTTCTCTCTGTTCCACTCACAACCAGTTTTTATAATATAACCCCCCCCCCCCCCCCCCCCCTCTTCACAAAATTTGGTGGACGGATTGTGAATGCTCTAATAACTAGTGTAAAGATAAAATACAATTATACAAATGAGTCTTAACATACAAAATGGCCTTAACATGAGAAAGAAAGGAAACTTTTTTTTTCATCTACTTAAGTATGATGTTTAATTGCAAAAATATAAAAAAAATCACGATTTAAACTAGTAGAGTAATTACATATTACATAATTACTATACTAGTGTAAATACACGATTTTTTTAGATTCTGGATCTAAAGTACGTGCTTAATAAGATGAGAAAAAAACCCTCTTTCACTTATCACGTTAAGCCAATTTGTATGTTAAGACTTATTTGTACAGTAACATTACTCCTAATAACTAATCTATGTAATCTTCAGGAAATTCTTCATCTTTTATTTCAACAACCCGAAAATCACACACATAACCATTTCAAGTTTTCTATTGTGGTTCACTTCGCGGTCCTAACAAAGTCAACATTTGAACTTTAACTTAAATATAATCTGATTTCATCAAGATCATTAAGGTAGAAACCAGGAATTACCCTTGTAGAACCAAGAAAGACTGTCAAGTGTTAATTCTGGATAACAAGCATTTAAAATCAAGATATCTTTTCTGGGATTGTACAATAAACACCCAGAAATCTAATATCTTTTAAAGAAGCAGTAAAATTCATTGCAGTGTTTGACTGTTTGTTTTTTTTTTGAACGGCCAACAAACTCAATCCCGAGCACTCTCGGGGCACCCACGGACAAACGGAGTACTCCGAGAGTAACCCGAGTCCACCACCAATTCCGGGGAAAACCCGGTAACCCACCCGCCCCTAGGCACGACAGTGAAATTACCGGTAAAACCCGTTTGGCTCATGGATCCAACGCAGGTTTCCGTGGGTCTCCTATCATTGCCCACCAACTGTTAAACACTATAGTTGCAGGCTGGCTTGTATAACAGCTGAAGCTAAAGGTACAATCTTTCACATAATCCATAAAGAAATACCAATCTAGAAACCAAGATAAGAAGCATAGAGTTTAGGGATTTGCATACCTTAGTAGTGTGGATAAAATGAGTTGAATTAGTTGTTTGGAGAGCTAGAAATTGCAATTGAAATGGTCAATCAAGTCTTTGATGACTGGTGGGTATTGTTAGTATCGACAGCCTCTGATTTCTTATACCCTTTTGGGCCCACTCTCACTTGATTGGCTGGCTAGTAGCTACTTGAGAGTAACCAATCAACCTACGTTTAAGGTTTTTAATATTGGGCAGCTGAACCGAACTGGTTCTATATTGGGCCGGTTTCATCCAAACCAGTTCAGTTTAGTTCCCGAACCGGTTTTGTCTGTGTAAAACATGAATCTATGGGTGGGAATTAGGGATGAGCAAATAGTACTGGTACCGAGTTTACCGAACCGAAACATTTTCGGTACCGGTATTTACCCTCAAATATCGGTTCTGTACCGGGTATATTCGGTCCGGTACCCATTTTTGAGAATTAATCCAAAAAGGAATATCCTCTTTAATTCTGATTTTTGCCCGATGTGTCAAGGGTACGTGAAATTTGTTGACCATCTTTTTACTTCTTGTCACATCACAACAGTTATCTGGCAAAAAATAGCTTTTGGTGCAAGACCCACCCCCCAATCTTATGTTTTTTTTGAACGGCTAGACTACCTACTGGTTGGGCTTTCGCACCAAACTCATTGGTACACGAGAGACCCGGGTTAGAAACCAGGAGACCCTCCATTTGGGCTAGGTACATCCTGGCCCTCAATCCACTGAGAGTGGATGTCATAGGTATTTCATTCTCATCCGGTCCGTTCCAGGAGGAAACCACGCAACCATGGCTAGTGTAAAACCCCCTGACCTCACCTTTTTGTGGTGAGTGGGGATTGAACCGCCACCTCTATTGGGGCCAATAATGTGTATTTGGAAAACCGAAACGAGGTCGTTTTCAAAGGGAAAGCCGTTTTCATAACAAAGTTGTTCGAAGAATTGCAAGGAGGTGGCTATTTATGGGTGAAAAAGAGGTCTACAATTCAGTATTTGGATTGAGAGGCTTGGTGGTAGAGGTATACAAATAAACCGGTTGGGCCCGTCAAACCGGTTCAAATAGGTTTGGGCCCCGACCTAGCCTGGTGGTTTGACCCTAGTTTGAGATTTCATATGTATAAACCTATTTGAGCCCCGACCGATTCAAGGAGCTAAAAAAAACTACATGAAAAACAAGTCTTTTTTGGGCTAAACCGGTTTTGAACATGATCCAAATTGGTTTGAGCAGGTTAGGTTTTTCAGCCCTAAAATATGTTCTCAACCCAGACCAGTTTGGGGTAAACCGGTTTAAATCCAACAAAAAAATGGTTCGGTTTATACATCAAACCAGTTTGGGCCCAAACCGGGTTTTGTACACCTCTAGTTGGCGGTCTTTTAACTTTCGGCCCTGTAATTTGTTTTGTTTCCTGTTCGTTTTTCTTCTTTGTATCTTGCAAAGTTTGTAGCCGTTCCAAAAAAAAAAAAAAAAACTATTTCCGCATTTCATTTCTTTTCTGGCCCAGCCAGCCCATGTGAGCCTTCCTAGCATTCTCTTTTAATCTGCAATGGCCTAGCCCAACAGAAATCAACTCAGCCCAATTATATTTGTGATGTCCAGCCTTTTATTGTACAACTTTATTTGTGATGTCCAACCTTTTATTAGAGTTAAATGCCAGTTTGGGTCATTTTACCAGTTTAGTTTAAAGGTTTCATTTTTCGTCTGTGGGTCCAAAAAGGTTCAGCGTTGCCATTTTAGTCCACTGGGTTAACTTCATCCATTTTTTCTGTTAACGAGAAGGGCAATTCGGTCATTTTATATGGCAGAATTCCCCTTCTAGTTAATAGAATTACATATAAAATGACCGAATTGCCCTTATCGTGAATAGAAAAAATGGATGAAGTTAACCCAGTGGACTAAAGTAGCGACGGTGAAACCTTTTTGGACCCACATATGAAAAATGAAACCTTTGGACTAAACTGACAAAATGGCCCAAACTACAGGAACTAAAATGACATTTAACTCCTTTTAATATATAACTTTCACGGTAGAAATTAGAACCTCCATGAAACAATATAAACAATTGAACTGATTACCTCATTGCTATATATGAGTATATGACCTATGAAAGAAGAACTTTATACCCTCACTTTGTGATTTTTTTGTTTAAACTGATGGTGCTTACCTTTTTTTTTTCTTTTCAAATGAGACGATTAAACTGAAGAAACCTACTGACGCGGGTATTTCACATGTACTTTGTAAGAGTTACTAAAGCAGACAACCAAATGGCTTTAGTGTCGTGTTGCTCGTTTTATAGGACACACAACAATCATGTATGTAACGAGGTTCGCCATACGTTGTTAAAACTTTCTCACCACTTGAAGACAAGCGCTTTTGAAGATTCATGAGAGGTAGTTTTTGCTACCAGCGGAACCACCCGATCATATCCATCTCCACTAGGCAACAACGCCTGTACACCAATTCAGGAGAAAATCCAATAAATCGGAGAAAACCCCATTGTGTTAATCGAACCCCGGACCAAATGGTCCTTAAGCCTTATCCCACCCCTAAAATGCCACTAGGCTATAATGCCATGTGCTTGAAAGAAAATGGTTGATTCGTGTTCAACGAAAACGGATTATCACGACATCATCATTATGAATATGAAAAGTGGAAGATCAAATGCATATTGTTAATTCTCGAAACTTTAACGTATTTTTATTTCATGTTTTAATATTAAGGCTCACATAAAATAACTTTGTATTAGCTTTCATGAATCAGGACGTCAACGTTCAAATATATTTAAGTTATACGGACTCAAATAAATAACTCGGGGAGTAGTTTGGGTCTGTTGTAATTTTTTGACTCAAAATGGGCTGTATATAATATAACTATAATAGATAAAAATACATTAGAATGGGCATCGTTGCCTTTACCGCTATCTCCAACGTAAAACACATTTGACATCTAATACTAATAAACGAGTCTATCTAATATGCCACATGAGACATTCTTATACTAATAAAGGAGTCTACTTAATGTCACATGACATTCTTTCCTTTCATTCTTTATTATTATTATTATTATTATTATTATTATTATTATTATTATTAATTAATTAATACAAAACAATGAAAAATTTCTTAACAACTTAATACTAATAAATATTTTATTCTTTAGTTAGATATTAATCATTTACTTTTGATTTATTTATAATTAGTTATTAGTAACAATTCTGCTTAGAGGTGTTCAAGACCGGAAATCCCAAACGGATATCCGAATTCATAAAAAAAATTCAAAGAATTTGTTTCGTGCATAGATTAAAATTTTATTTTAGAGACAACAAACTTTTATAAATCCACATTCGAATCATATTATTTACTATTTTTTACTATATTTCAAACTAAACTTGATGCTCATATAGTATATATATTTAAATAATATATCAGTTTTCGGATATCAGATAATCCGATTATCTGAAAATTTTAGAAATCCATATCCGAACCGGAATCCGAAAATTTGGATTATCTGGTTTTCGGATATCTGAAGTTTTGGATATCCGAAATTTCGGATATTTCGAATACGGATTTTTAGATATTTCGGATTCGGATTCGGATTCGGTTTCGGATTTGGATTTCTTTGAACACCCCTAATTCTACTAATAATAAACGATTTAAAAAAATGTCAATGTGATAACACCTTCTTATTCTTTAAAAAGTTTTTTTACTATATGTTTAAAACAGAGAAAAGTGCCCGGATAGTACCCGTGGTTTGCCCAAATTTCACATATAGTCACTACATTTTTAAAATTACAGTTATAGTCCCCAAATTTTGCAAATTCGTTCTCGGATGGTCCCTGGCGTGGAGGGTTACTTTTCTCAGTTAAGCGGGTGTGAAACGACAAGAATGCCCTTTAAAAAACTTAATCCCAATCCCATCTCCACCCAAACCTACCTTTCTCCTCAGATCTTTATCTTCTCCATGTCCATTCTACCAAACCCTAAAATCCACACCCCATGTACACTTCAATCACTGACGGGTAGTCCGTAGGACAACTCTTAAGTGGTATAAATGATAATAAAATCCTACATTTAATCGGGTAGTTGTCTAGAATTAGATAACTACGGTTGTTTGTGTCTCAGGTACAAACGGGAGCTTAAAATGAAAGGAACACGGAGAATAAATGAAAAAATCAATTTTTGAAATTGAAGAATTAAGAGGATAGCATGATAGAGGACGAAATTACGAGAACGTAGGCGAAAACGGTGAAGAAAACGGAGTTGAAACGAAAAAGTTATGCTGAAAACAAGTTTTCATGTTGAAGCCTGCCGTAGGCTACGGCAAGAGCCGTAGCTTACAGCGCCGACTGGCACTTTTTGTCACCGTATGACAGTTTAAAGCCACCGTAAGCTACGGTGGCCACCGTAGCTTACGGCGCTGACCTGCGTAAATGTGTAACTTCCACCTTTTAATGTAGATTTATGGTGTCTTTTCACCTCTAATCATTCCCATTCGGACACAGTTCTAGGGGCGATTTCTAGTGTTCTTGGTGCTTGAAGACAATTTCCAATAATTCGGTTTGTGTTTTTAATTGCTATGAACATTGAAAGTTGTGTGATGATGTTGATTCAAGCCATGAGTTGCTAAACACTTTGTGGTCATCTTTAGTTGAAGGTTTATTTAAGACAATTGTGCTTTGATTTCATATTTCTAGAATGATAAACTTAATTTATGTTTTGTTTATTATGGTGTGTTCTTATTTGCTTGTAAGTTGTTGATTCTTATGATTATTCTATTTTGAAACCATACGTTCTTGGTGCCGTTGGCAATCGAGATATCATGGGTAGAATTAGGATTGGGTAAGGGTTAATTGGTCATCGGGTAACAACCTCACGTTCTAGGAATCTGAGTACTTAGTTCCCTTTTATCACAACAAGTAATTAGACATGAACTATGTCTATGTAGTTCTTTCTAGTGAATGATAGCACAAACGTTGAAGCAAACCGGAAACTAAAGATGGTCATTTGTCTCTAATTTGTTTACAACCAACACTTTCATTTTGCAATTACATTAGTAATCTTAGTTTTAAAATCAAACAAACCAAATCTTGAATTTTACTTTCATTGCAATTAGTTTAATTTAATTAATTTAGACATACATTGAAATAACACATATTCCACAAACTCCCTGTGTTCGATACCCACTTACCGCTATCTATTTAGTAGTAATTGGAATAAATTTGATTGTGACAACGGCATCACGTCAATCACCCACACCGTTGCACACTTCAATCGTCGGCCGCCACAACACACCACCACACCCGCTGCACACTTTAATCACCCAAAATCCGTAACCTTTCATCCATCAACAACACCGAAGCCCTAGAGTTAAAAAAACAAACCTTATTAATTGCCTTTGTGTATCCAATGATGATATCACTGGGATGCAGTCCCATCCTAACGAGTTCTTCTGTACTTTGAAGAAGTTCCTCGGCAAAAGAAACTACTAAGTTAGCCCCATCACCAATTTCCTCCTGCTGTGCTTTTCCTGCCAATACCAAAATGTTGGCTGCAGGATGCTGAACCTCAAGCTCGTTCACAATGGTTGCGGTATCGCTTGTCACAAATAGCTTGTCCAGATGGTTGATAACCATTTTATTCATGCCTAACACACAACAAATAACTTATAAAATAAAACAAACACTCTGCAACAAACTTAGTTACAATGCCATCATATTATACATACAATTCGTGCAAATAATCTTATCTTACAGATCATAATAAGCGTACCCTTTTGCTTTCTTTTTCAATTGGACTAATGCATCTACATTCAATAGTGGTGGTGGTACAATGGTAAGGGGCTTTCGAGTGGAAGGTGAAAAGTGGGTGGTGTGTAACAAAGGTGAAAGGTGACGGTGGAAGGATGGTGGGGAACGCCGGAGGAGGTCAGAGGTGGGTGGTGATATGAGGGAGGGTGTGGAAGGAGGTTGGATGTTGCAGGTTGTATCGAAGAAGAGGTGGGGGTGGGGCCATAAGGCTTTATTTAATTATATTCTTTTATTTATTTATTAGTTTTTAATAGTAAGGGCATTTTAGTCATTTCATAGACACTTAACACTAAAAACTAACCCCCATCCAGGCTAGGGACTATCCGAGAACAAATTTGCAAAACTTGGGGACTATATCTGTAATTTTAAAAATGTATGGATTATATGTGAAATCTGGGCAAACCACAGGGACTATCCGAGACACTTTTCTCTTTAAAACTTCTATTAAATAAAATATTATAATAATAAATATATAAAGAATAGGTTAATCCGATACTTGAAAGCCGGTTTACTTCCATGCTTTGAAAACACTTTTAATGTTGACAGGTCCGCGTAATACACGAGTTAAAGGATAAAATATCTTCTTAATAATTTCCAAAGGCTTGTGAAACTAGATGTTTTAACTGTTGGCCTTAACTGTTTGATTAGAAGATACGGGTCAAAAGTATAAATAGTTATTAGTCAGTTTAAGAGCAAATAGATTAAGTACACAAGTGCGAGGACTAAATGTGACTAAGCAAAAGATTGTAACCTACATATTTGATGGATCGATGTCTCCCTAGAGACGTACCTGCTCAGAATGGCGCCAACACCACAAATACATCAGACGCGACTCTTCGCAAGGAGACATGTCCATTCATCGCACCTCTTCAGTATGCATAAATATGATTAGGGTTTCAGTTTGTTTTTGCACCTTTGAAACAATCAGAATCAATTGTTCAGTTTATTAATACGATTGTGCATTAGGGTTAATCCCTCTCTTCTTGTTCTTTGTTCGATTGTTATTTTGTTCTTCATTAATGGGTTGAATTCATGGTCTCCTGGGATCTATACAACATACAAGAATGTAAAAATATATACAATTCAAGATTAATGGAAGACATGTGTTTTCCTAATATTTCTAACTTGGAAAGTTTAGTGCTGTTTGTCTTGTAGAAAGTTCAAGGGTCAAAGTTGCACTAGTAAAGTTGTAGAAACATGAAGATTGAAAGCTGGATTCTGTTTGAGCTGGATGAAGTGTTGTAAAAATCGGTATTAACCGGCGCCTAGGCGCTAGTCGGGCGTTGGCTGATTAATTTTGAGCTAGTCGGACCATTAGTCGGTAGTCGGTCCAAGTCGGTGCAAGGCGGCCCAAATCGGCCTAAGTCGACCAAATCGTTTCTAGTCGGCCCACTCTTTTTTAGTTTAAATCTGGCCCAAACAAATGTTTTTAACCATTAAATATATGGCCCAAGTTGTTTAGTTCCAATCTAGAAAAAAAAAACATGTTTCTAACCCATTAAAACATTTTCCATGAGGTCATGATTGATATGTTAATGTTTGAATGTTTAAATACTTAAACTGCTATGTATTAAACTTCGTTGTTTGAATTTTGAACTATTTTTAAGAATTATATTGATATTAATGTGCGCATTGAATGTTTAAATACTTGATTTGCTATGTTTTAAACTTAGTTGTTTGAATTTTAAACTATTTTTAAGTATTATATTGATATTAATGTACGTGTGTATATATAAATTTAAAAATTATATATAATAATTCCGATCCGATTAATCCCGATTAATCCTGATTAATCCCTAGTCAGTACTCCACTGTCCGACTAGCGCCTAGCGATCTCTACAACAATGGCTGGATGTATGCAGTTTAGAAGTTCAAGGGCTAAAATGGAAGATGCAAGTATGAATATACATATAGTCTTCTCTTTCTAGACACACTTCGGTTTGTCCATCTCAAAACCCTAGAAGCTCTCTCTGATTTGAAAATCTAAAAAAGCACTGTTCCTTACACAAGAATGATGGTTAGTTTTCAACCAAAAGCCATGTATATATAATGATCCTGAAACAATATTCATAAGCCTATTATACCATAACTAATTACATCCACACATCATGCAAACTTGTTGAGCATTGAACCTTAATTGCTTTCTAAACATTGTAGCTCATCATAATCGTATATATTCATTAACTAACATTAATATTAATATAAATAATGAAAATTATTTATAAACTTTGAATTTTCAAAATCTTTATTTATAAACTTTGACTTTAATTATATATTTTTTGTGTTATATAAAACTTGATGAAAATTAACCCGATAAAAACACTTGTAAAACACACTCAAATCATATAACTTTAATTAAGTATTATCTAACATAAACAAAATTATTTAAGGTTAAAGTTTATAAATAAAGAATTTGAAAATTCAAAACAGAACACTTTTAATGAGACAAAGAAAGTACAAATTATCATATTTATATTAATAATACCTGATTAGGCTCACAAGTTCAGTCAATCTCGAATTTAAGATTGTTTGTTAAAGTTAAAGGAATAAAGGGAGTACTCATAGATCGTTTAAACTTGGATCAATACAAACTTTTAGCTAGATGATCTTAAGTAGCTTGGGAACGACTCTAGTATGAACTCCAGAAGAAAAGTCTTAAACAATTCTAAAAATGGAAAATTATATTATATGAATCACAAATTTTATTAAGAGGGCATGACCCGCCTTAAGTTGAAATTAAGAATTGATTAGTAATTAGTTCGACTAATATCCATTAGCAGATCGACATCCGTTCCCACTTCATCACCTCTATAAATGGAACCCACCCTACCTCACACCTTCATCATATTCTCAAAAACTTCCTAAAAATGGAAAACTCTCTACGCTCATGTTACACGGTGGTCTTTATGGTGCTCCTACTATCGGCTGGGCAGCTACAACAGACCGAAGCGCAGTCCAGCTGCGATTCAGTGCAGCTCAGCTGGTGTTTGCAGTCCATTGTCTCAAACATTCCGCCGTCCCAAGAGTGTTGCCGGAGACTCAGGACTCAAGAAGCTTGTCTTTGCCGCGAAACGAGGGACCCAACATTTGGTGGCTATCTTAGACATCCCGGTGCTAGGAGGGTAGCCACTGCATGTGGTGTAACATTCCCTAGATGTGACTGATCGAGTTCGCGACCTACTGTGGTATATTGCGGTAGTTATGTTATGTGCGTGTAACGTTAGTATGTCACTTTTGTTGTTGTTTGTTTTCGTGTCTTTGTAATTGTTTCCGTCCTGTTGTCTGGGTTAATTGGTACGTTTTGTAATTATACATGTATGTACTATTGTATGTTATGATTGTTATTCTACATGTATGTACTATTGTATGTTGATATGATAATTAATAAATAATTTTTTTGAGTGTGTCAAGAGTTTTGATGCATGTTGTGAGGTGTTAAGACATTTGAATGGACAAAAACTTAATTTTGTATAAATTTGTCATCTATGAAACGATTAGAGTTATTTGTATACCTTAATTAGTTGAGTATAACTTATTTGGTGGTCACGAGAAGGTAGCCGCTGGATGTGGTGCAACATTAATTAGTGCGGCTAGTGACATATCGTCTTAAGACCTCCGTAGTGGGACAACATTTGGGCGTTTTTTGCCTAAAAAACGCCCCAAAAACTCCCGCACACCACCCTCAGGAGCGTTTTTCTTCAACAATTTGGTTGGGGCGTGCAAAATAAAATGCCTGATGGAGATATGGTTGGCTAATCACAGGTAACCTTCTTTTTCTTTGGCCAATCATAAGTAACCTTCTTTTTCTTTGGCCAATCACTTTCTTTGATGGTTTTTTATTTATTTAATTCTTTCACCCCTTTTTAACATAATGCCCACATCCCGACCACATCCATTTTAGAAAACACCCCATAATGCCCCATTGCTGACTGAGCTGTCACATGGCGCAAAACGCCCAAGGTTATTGGCATTACCCCTACACATGGTCCAAGAAGGATCAAAGTAAAAAAAAGTGCATACAATAAACTTACGCATGTAACCACATTAGGTTTTTACCCGGGATTGCTTCCCGGGCTCGGGAAACTTAGTTATATTAATTACTATTTGTTATTAATAAGACCACACTACATCAACCATCTCATTCGATTCAACAACAATGTCTTCAAATCACCGGATTAAATCATGAACCCATATTAGAGGTCAAACAAAAGCATAACAGGACCACATGAATAATATAATTTTCACTTTTACTTCAATGCACTTACATGATACGGTGATTTGGGATTTTGTAAAAATGTTTGTTTTTGTACTTCTTTACAAAATAAGACGTTGACCAAAAGTCAAGCAGATGTTGACCAATAGTCAATCTATTATCTGAGAATTCCTTGGTTTTTACAACATGAAACACAACATCATCATGCCAAATACAGTCATATATATCTATCCATTATTCTGAATTCCTTAACCCATAAATGCAGAAGAATGTCACATTTGCAATTAATAAACCAAGTTTCTACTAATTGCAGTTACTATTAGCAAAAAGAAACATCATATCATCTATATATAAAACATAAAGTGCTAATAACAGTGTTTTATCATGTTAGCTATACATAGCAACAAACCATCAAGTTAATAATTAAAAAAAAAACATACAACATCACCATCAAAAAATTCATAGTTATAGTATCTGATATCAGAACATGATATTTTGCCCGGGCACGAGCGAATAATTTGTACTCACCATCAGTAGTTTGAGCTTCAATCTTTATGCTTCATCAGTGCTTTGACTTAACAGTTGTTTACAGGATCAACTGTTGTTGAGAAGGGCAGTACTTGGAGTATATCAGATGTTGGAGCCACTGTCAAGGGGAAAGATTGAATACAAACATCTGCTTATTCTGGATCCACTGCTCTGATCCAGTTTTGGCTTTAATCAACTGTTCCTCGGTAGGGTTCAATCCCAACAATCTTCCCTTGGAACAGATGATGCCAAAACCCTTCATTATTGTGGATCTTTATTGTCTCATCAATAATTCCATGACTTGCCCTTTGAATTGTAATTCAAAGTCCAACGAATCTGTATCATCCTCATCCCTGCACAGTGTAAGATCAAGGAGATCTTGCAGATCTTCAACACCCAGGCCCAGTGCTTGTTCCCTTGATATTTGCTTCACTTCACCACTGGATTTGATCAAAGTCAATACCTGGGTCTGTTTGTCAGAATTCCACTTTAGTATTTTTGAATCCAGTGGGTTTCTTGGGAGAGGTTTTATTGTTGATGAGTTTGGAGATGGTGGCCTGGTAATGACTGGTTGAGCAGTACTTGTAGTTTGTGTCAATTCAATCTTTTCTGCTATCATCTGCTTAAGGCCTACTTTTACAATGTAATCCCCTTCTGCTTTATCTGCTACTGTTTCTGCATCCATCTGCTTTTGTTTCCTTCTTTGATAAAGGATGGCAGCAGGTGGAGCAATGGATCTCCTGATTTGTAGCTTTTGTGGCTTAGCTGGAACCACTGCTTCAGGGTAAACAGGCTTTTGAGGAACATTAGGATTTTTCTTTCTTAGTTCTTCCAGCTTTTCGTAAGATGCCAACACTTTACATTCTTTCCACCTTGTCACCTGATTCCTTGACCCAAAATCAGCAGTAATGAGTTCTTCTTTCATTGTAACACCCTGTGTTTTCATAAGTGAAAGTCAAAGTCAAGGTCAAAGTCAACGACCGATTTCATGCAACTTGACTTGTAGAAATATCTTTATTTTATTTATATTATGTGGAGTAAGTGTTGTTCATTGCAATAATCGATGAGTATTAATCATATTTTAATCGACCTACGACTGTGAACTATAGGAAGTAACAATGCGATAAAGTTAATCAACTAACAATCAAGCTATGCTAATCGAATCGACGTCGAATCGCAACTCGAACTATGTATTATACTTATTGTTTATACGTGTGTGTGTGCCTTACGTGTTACCTGTGCATGTCAAAAAGCAAAAGTTGCTGCTGATTGGCTAGTCAAAAAAGCAAACAGTCCCATTGCCACATGCAAAAATCTCATTGGCCACTTGCACAATACCCAAAACAACTTCAGCGTTTCAATAAACACGCTCACATGCAAATTTTCGAAAAAAAAGGCCCAACAACGCCGGGCGTAATGGGGTGGGGGGCGTTTTGGGGCGTTTTTTTTCCAATTTTAAAAAAAAAAAACGCCCCACTACGGGCACTCTAATAGTTAATAAATGAGTCTACTTAATGCTACATAACATTCTTTCTTTCCATTCTTTATTATTATTATTACTATTATTATTATTATTAACAAAATAATGAAAAATTCCTTAACTTAATACTAATAAATATTTTATTCTTTAGTTAGATATTAATTAGTTACATTTGATTTATCTATAATATATAATTAGTTATTAGTAATAATTCTAGGGGTGTTCAAGATCGGATATCTCAAACGGATATCCGAATTCATAAAAAAATTCAAAAAATTCAAAAAATTTCGTTTCGTGCATAGATTAAAACTTAGATTATCTAAATTTTCAACGCTAGAAACAACATTCTTTTATAAATCCACATCCGAATCCAATTACTTATTATTTTTTTACTATATTTCAAACTAAACATAATGCTCATATAGTATATATATATTTAAAAAATATATTAGTTTTCGGATATCGGATAACCCGATTATCCGAAAATTTTAGAAATCCATATTTGAATCGGAATCCGAAAATTCGGATTATCCGGTTTTCGGAATCTGAACTTTCGGATATCTGAAATTTCGGATACAGATTTTTGGATATTTCAGATTCGGTTTAGGATTTGGATTTCTTTGAACACCCCTAATTCTACTTATAATAAACAATTTAAAAAAGTGTCAATGTGATAACACTTTCTTATTCTTTAAAAATATTTTTTTACTATATGTTTAAAACAGAGAAAAGTGCCCGGATAGTCCATGTGGTTTGCCCAGATTTCACCTATAGTCCCTACATTTTTAAAATTACAGCTATAGTCCCCACGTTTTGCAAATTCGTTCTCGGATGGTCCCTGGCGTGGATGGGGGTTAGTTTTCTCAGTTAAGTGGGTGTGAAATGACAAGAATGCCCTTTATAAAACTTAAACCCAACCCCATCTCCACCCAAACCTACCTTTCTCATTAGATCTTCATCTTCTCCATGTTCATTCTACCAAACCCTAAAATCTACACCCTCTGTACACTTCAATCACATACACCCACTGCACACTTCAATCGTCGGCCGCCACAACACACCACCACACCCGCTGCACACTTTAATCACCCAAAATCTGTAACCTTTCATCCATCAACAACACCGAAGCCCTAGAGTTTAAAAAAAAGACAAACCTTATTAATTGCCTTTTTGTATCCAATGATGATATCACTGAGATGCAGTCCCATCCTAATGAGTTCTTCTGCATTATGGAGAAGCTCCCCGGCAAAAGAAACTACTAAGTTGGCCCATCACCAATTTCCTCCTGCTGTGCTTTCCCTGCCAATACCAAAATGTTGGCTGCAGGATGCTGAACCTCAAGCTCGTTCACAATGGTTGCAGTATCGCTTGTCACAAATAGCTTGTCCAGATGGCTGATAACCATTTTATTCATGCCTATCACACAACAAATAAGTTATAAAATAAAACAAACACTCTGGAACAAACTTAGTTACAATACCATCATATTATACATACAATTTGTGCAAATAATCTTATCTTACAGATCATAATAAGCTTACCCTTTTTCTTTCTTTTTCAATTGGACTAATGCATTTACATTCAATAGTTGTGGTGGTACAACAATGAGGGGCTTTGGAGTGGAAGGTGAAAAGTGGATGGTGTGTAACAAAGGTGAAAGGTGACGGTGGAAGGATGGTGGGGAACGACCTAGGAGGTCAGAGGTGATATGAGGGAGGGTGTGGAAGGAGGTTGGATGTTGCAGGTTGTATTGAAGAAGAGTGGGGGAGAGGCCATAAGGCTTTATTTAATTATATTTTTTTATTTTTTTGTTTTTTAATAGTAAGGGCATTTTAGTCATTTCATAGCCACTTTTTTTTAACGGATTTCATAGCCACTTAACACCAAAAACTAACCCCCATCCACGCTAGAGACTATCCGAGAACGAATTTGCAAAACTTGGGGACTATAGCTGTAATTTAAAAAATATAGGGACTATAGGTGAAATCTGGGCGAACCACAGGGACTATCCGAGTACTTTTCTCTTTAAAACATTTATTAAATAAATTATTATTTTATATTATAATAGTAAATATGTAAAGAATAGTTTAATCCGATACTTGAAAACCGGTTTACTTCCATGCTTTGAAAACACTTTTAATGTTGACAGATTCGTGTAATACAAGGGTTTAAGGATAAAATATCTTCATAATAATTAGCAAAGGCTTGCCAAACTATTGGTAATTACCAAAGGCCAGTGTTCCAATGACGTTTTCAAGAAATATTGATCGAAAGAATAGTTTATGTAATGGAACTCAACTACAAGTCCCATCACTGGGTGATCAGGTTATTGAGGCACTCATATTATCCAGAAGTAATATTGGCACTCGAACGTTTATCCCTAGATTTCGTTTAATACCGCCAAATAGACGGATTCCGTTTAAATTGAAAAGAAGACAGTTTCCTCTCGCTCTATAAATAAAAGTATATGACAATTTCTATGTAAAGTTGGTTTGTATCTAAACCATCAATATGAATCCTCGGTGTGTGTGTGTGGGGGGGGGGGGGAGGTCAGGTTTTTTGGTGAAGTATAGTTTTTTTTTGGAGGGGGGTGTTTAGGTTTTTGGGTTGTGGTGGGGTGAGGCTGGGTGGGTGTTTAGATTTTTGGGTGGTGAAGGAGTGAGTTTATTTTGATGTGTTTATTTGTTCTCGCGGTTGTCCTAATAAAGGTGGTTCCTACATAAACCCTACCATATATATATATATATATATAGAGAGAGAGAGAGAGAGAGAGAGAGTGAGAGAGAGGGGAATGTTAACGTACATTACGACTTAACGTACATCACGTATGACATGTAATTACACACGTTCATTTTAAAATCACGCACGTTAGAACTCAAAATTCCAAAATCATGCATGTTGAAACACAATAATCACGCATATTGAAAACATTAATCACGCATGTTATACAACAAATCACGCACGTTGTTGTACGTGAAGTACGTTAAGTCGTAATGTATGATATACTTTATATATATATATATATATATATATATAGGGGAGGGTTCATTGAGGAACACTAAAAAAGTGGGGAACGGGGGAACACTCTTAAAAATTATACTTTACATGTTAAAAAAAATCATTTTCTAAATTTTTTTCGGCGCTTTTTCTTATAAATACAAGTAGAAACATTTTTAATAAAAAAAATCAAAAACTAAAAATATAAAAAAATGTTTAAAAAACAGTTATATCTTATAGAATTAACTTAACATGTTAAAAATAATTTTTTTTTTAAATTTTTCAGCGCTTTTCTTTATAAAAAGGAGGAGAAACTATTCGGATAAAAAAATATTTTTTCTAAAAAAATTTTTTTAGCCTTTTTTTATTTGTTTTTTTTTAATATTTTTCGTTTTTGATTTTTTTTAGTAAAAATGATTTTACAAGTATATATAAGGAGAAGCGCCGAAAAAGATGTTTAAAAAATTAATTTTTAACATGTTAAGTTAAATTTTTAAGAGTGTTCCCCGGTTCCCCACTTTTTTAGTGTTCCCCAATGAACCTCACACTATATATATATATCCTAACACGCTACATTTCTCATGAGGTGTTTAGGAATTTTTCAGATGGTATTTTCATTTTAAAGATTTTTATTCAAAAAAAGTTTTATGTTTCAACACCTTGAACAAATGTTTAGTATTAGTTTATAATAAAACTATTTAAATATATTTTTAATTTTAGAGTATTTTTAAGTTGACTTAATGGCGGGTCTTTAGTCATTGACAGTAATTAAAGTCTTTAAATATTATATTAATGACACCATGACTCTTGAATTTTGATCATAAAAATAGTAAAACCCCTAAATTTTATTTAAACAACTATTAAAGATGGATAGTATGTATATTTCACTTCTAAATTTCAATTGGATTATACTAGTCTTTGTTTAAGACGATTATCTGCTCGTCTTTTGATAACCATTTATTCTTTTGTGTGATCTCTATTAAATATTTACCATCTATAGTGGACCACACCCAGGGCGTGGCGAACACCCCACGTCGGAGCCAACTCGAAAAATAACCTAACGTAACACGAAGCGCCCCTACATGCGTGGTTAAATCACACCGTGCCCTCCATGGCCCACGACGTAGTTTTCACGGCCCATTCATATTCATTTCTTACAAAAGTGAAACCACTTGGGTACTACATCGGACTCCACTACACCCCAAGATGTTGAGTGCTGCGGATGGACTTATATTAGGTTATATATGCTCCCTTGTCAAGATGATTCGATAATAAGACCGCTAAAGCAAATACTTTAGGTTCATATTTTTTTAGACATATCTCCCCCTCTCCATACATTTTTAGTAGTTGATTTTAAATATATGGACTTTTGTATATGTTGGAAATTTTATAAATAATATTATTATGAATTAATATAATGATTCTTTATTAATTAAGCCAAGATGAATGAGAGATCTTATGCATTAAGTTTGTGTGTTGGAACCATAAGCATGTGGAAAATTGAGCTTGTTCCACATAGGTGGAGAGATAAATCTTTTGTGGATTTATAATGAAAATTCTCTACAAGAAGGTATTATTGTGTGACAACTCACACCCAGTGGTTGCCAGGAGGGTGTGAAGCATCCGACACGCGCACGCGCCCGCGTCCGGGCCCAAAGTCTATTTTTTCTAAAAACTGTAGGAAGTGTTCTAAGAGTGACATGTGACATCTAGGGTTTTTGTACTAAAGGGCATAAAGGTAATTCAATAATTAATATTATTTTTGGAAGATATATCTATTAAACAATAAATACTATTTTTTATGGAAACTATATATCTACTAACTATTCAAAATCGGTAGTCATATCCTTCATATACACAACTGTTTCATCTAAAGTTCGAAACGTAAAACACATTAATTATTTCTTGACATTGTGTTCTATCAGTTTATTGTTCTTCACACTGTGTTATATCAGTTTTCATCATAAAACATAAAATCTATCATCCGAAGTTCGAAACGTAAAACAAATTAACTATTTCTTGACGTTATGTTTTATCAGTTTATGGTTTCTTCATATTGTGTTATATATTTTTCACACTTACACACACTCTCACATATTTCCTAACATTAAACACATTCATTATTTCTTAACGTTGTGTTTCATTAGTTTCTGGTTTCTTCACATTGTGTTTTATAAGTTTTCACCATTAAACACACCCCTCACACATAAAACACACCAATGTCTGAAATACTTTAACACCCTAAACCAGTTTAACCTTAAAACAACGCAGCGGAATTTCGAGTCTGAAAATTTCTTTCATGACATACATCTTGACATTCTAAAAGTTCATTTTATAATATACGAACATAACTTATCAACACTAAATTGCATATTTAGACATTCCCGTACAATCTGTCTCGTGACTCGATCCTCGATCTTCAATCCTTGGATATCCTTATGACTGGTACTACCTGCGCTCACCACACAAAATTCGTACATTAGTAAGCATTATAAACATACAAGGTTTGTTCACATTTACTTCTCGTTTCATTTTCTCTTTACATTCCTGCTTTTCCATCCCGTCATACCGTCCGTGGTGAGAATTCTTTGCCATTCCTGCATTTCACTTATAACTCCATGTACACGAATAAACAACGTAAACACTTGATCGTACCAAAAGACTTACATACATACCTAAACCACATACACACTATCTCCATACATACATACGTACACACACACATGTCACCCTACATACAAACTTGCATATAAATACATATCGATCATTCTTTATGTATCTACATATATACATACCTACATCGTCACGTACGATCATGTCATCTCACATATATACATTCACACTTACATACATACGTACATGCATACATACACCTTACTACATGCCTTCACACAACCTACATACGTGCATACATTCGTACATACTCGCTTGCATACATATACATGCTTCCTACATACACCTCTACATACATACACTTAGGTTTACAAAACATACCTACGTATATGCCTACATACTTACTTACATATATGTTTATAATCACCTTTTCAACATACCTAACTCATACTTACCTACTCATATACGTCTTCATATATCCGCGTGTACTTCTTCACACACTTATAATCTTACATACGTTTGCGCGTACATGCTTACATACGCTTCTACACACATGTTAGATGCATACAAACATACATACATACCTAACAAGTGTGGGCATACACTTAAATTCATAAAAACGTAAGTTGAACTAGTCGTACATAACTTAAAACGCGTTTAAACGAGTTCCCAAGCCAAAACGAGGCATAAAAACGATTTTCGGAGGAACTTGACCCGTCGCGCGACGCGACGGGCCGTCGCACTACGCGACGCCCCCAAAAACACAGAAGGTTGTTGCTGCTGTTGCTGCAGATTTCCAGCGCAACCGCATTTCACGGAAACTGTCATAACTTCTTCGTTATAGGTCCGTTTTACCCGATTCTTTTTCCTACGCGTCCGTAATTTAATTCTCCATCTAATGGAACTAAAATCCAACATCCAACTTAATATAATTTCCGACTTTTAACTCTTCGGCTTATTACCCTTTTTACCATTTTGACCCCTTTCATGCATTCATCAACCTAACTTGTTCCTTTTACCAAAACCTCTTATAAACATAATAATAAAAGTGACGTCTATCATAAATTACCAAATTCTTGGATGTCTTGCATCCTCTTAACACCTTATCGTTCATATGCTTATTTTTGACCTGTTAAGGGTATTCGTGCATTAATTGGTCTACGACTAACCAAACCGTAATCCCCACTTCCATACTTGTCCAAAACATTACACTAATCGAATAACTTGCTTCAAAACTACTTTTAAGCTCGTTTACCCCAAAATACCCATCAAGGGCATTTTGGTCAACCTTAAACCCATCTTTTACGACGAAAGACTTTAACTCATATTTGACCTCAAACATCATGTCTAATTCATTACAACACATTATTACTTACTGGTACTAAGAAGTGATTACGGAAATCACTTACCTTATGCGTCCATGCTCGTATCCGATTCCTCGCCTTTTCTTGACCCGTTAACACCTCAAGCTTGAGTCCGTCTCGACGTGTTTCCTATACTTTCATTTCATCGAAACCACGCCCTTATTAGCATACTCATTTGTACATGTAACCATCATATCATTCGCATAATTCACACTTAACTTTCCTTAGTCATTTCTAACAAGCATCAAAACATATAATCGACTTCATACTCTTTTCATCACACGTAATTCATCATGTAATTACAAATAATATATATTAACATAACATGTACCAAACGACTTCCTATCATCCTACCTTTACGACAACGAGTCCAATCATGTTTCCTAATCTTGTTGACTTTCAAAAGTCAGCTATTAACCATATGTAACCATCAACTCATCTACATATACCCGTAACATTGTAATCGACCATACGGACGACACTATATTCATTTTATCATACACTTGATGTGAGTACTACCTTTTAAGCATAACGTACAACTATTTCATGCACAATTCTTCTAAACTCATACATAACCCATCAAAACCAACTACTAATCATCATGTATCATTTCAAATGAACATTAAACATAACATCATCATATTCCTATACTTTCATCTAACAATAATTCATCATACCCACATAATACATCAATCATTCAACAAGACTTGAACATAAGAGGTGATTCTAGTCATCATCTTCATCCTAACTAACGGGTGTCACCTCTAAATATCAAATTAACGCAAACCTTTCATAACCCATGTTCTACACGAGGATTCTAACCCTTGTACATGATTAATTTCATATTAACTCACGGATTAGAACATAACCCACTTCACCCATGATCACCAATCTTAGATTTAAAACATACCTTATGATCCTCTCATGTTGGTGATCATTAATCCATGCTCGGTTATGGATTTGGGCCTTGATTCATCCTTCAAATTGAAGCTTTTGAAGAACTAGGGTTTTGGGGCTCTTGAGAGCCCCTGCTCGATCTTTCCAGAACACACGTATGTGTGTGTTTGTGTGTGTCAAGTTATTTTATAACTTACTTTCATTTGTTCCACTTTAGCCCCTCGGGTTTACCTTTAAAACATAACTGACACTACCTTCGTCATTTAATACTTTTGACCATACCCTTAACTAGGTTAAATAGCCTAGTTATTTATTTCATGACGTGTCACATAAGAACATACGACAATTATTAAGATTCAGATTTTTGGGGCGTTAAAAGTCTACCACCCTTAAACAAGGTTTCGTCCCCGAAACCTTTCTCACTTTCATCAAACACACACATTATCTTTTCTTCTAGTCCAACCATACGACTACTAGCCCATACTTTCCTGATCATTCTTTCTTATATCATTTTCATTTTCATTTACTTGACCTGTCAATAACTGGTCAATACACATACTCTTCCGTCCTTTAATATGATCCTTTCTTAATGGATCTAATACCTCCATCTCACCCCTAAAAATTTACATTCTCTACATACTCTGTATAACATTTAACTTTTGTTTTGTTATCACGACAAAACTATTATTACATAATCACGCCTACGTGCTTAATTCTAACGTTAACCTCATTCTACATTTTCTACAGTTACGTATACCTTGCATACCTTTATTTTATCTTTATATCATTCCGTTCATTTCACATTACCATTGCTTCCACTTCATGCATTACTTAATTCACTTGTACAAATAGTTCATATCTCTCAAATCATGAGTTAAACATTTTACTAACCTCTTTTTCATTTCCCAAACCACGATCCGCAACCCAGATCGATCATCTTCTCCTCGCGTACTAGCCGTACAGGCCAGGTTTCATTCATTCACATAACGAGCTTCCGCTCGTGCACGTCCTTTCACCAATACGATTGGTTTCATTACATCAATAGTTCTAACATTATCATCAACAACATCAGTGGTTAGCATATGTCATTCAAACATTCATTACACTAGGTGATTACCCACCTATAACTCTTCTACAATTTCCTACGTGCCTGCTATAACGTGCCACCCATTCTATTTCTTACATACAATCCTTTCATTCAATTAATCATTTCGCCAACTGAAGTACACGCTCGTACTTCCTTCCATTCATACTTACTTGCGAAAACTTTATTACATCGTCTCAATATTTCTTACCAAACTTACCATTCCCGCCCCTACTCAAGTTATTGTCCGGGTCACAGCCCGTCATCATTCCGACTTCTAAGACTCAATTACTAACACATCTAACACGTAACTTATACAAAACTTCGTCTATTATACTATCACTTTTTACTTTATACTTATTCTCTATGACCCTTTCGACTCAATCATGGTCAAACTATCGACATCTTCTTCGGCGGATTAATTTCATCTTTTTATATTTTTGAATCCGTCTCACGGATTTAGACGCATCATTCATGCTTTTTCATTCATTGAATCCACCTTACGGATTCAAACATTACATTCATACCTTCCCTCCTTGAATCCGTCTCACGGATTCAATCATTACATTCATACCTTTCCTCCTTGAATCCGTCTCGCGGATTCAAACATTCATTCTTACCTTTCATCCTTGAATCCGTCTTACAGATTCAAACATTTCATTCATGCCTTTCATCCTTGAATCCGTCTCTCGGATTCAAACATAACATTCATGCCTTTCATCTTTGAATCCGTCTCACGGATTCAAACATTGCATTCATACCTTTCATTCCCTGAATCCATCTTACGGATTCAAACATATTATTCATGTCTCGTTGATCCGCACTAAATCACGGATTCAACATTCTTCATTCTTATCAGGCATGTTTTTCATTCTTACATAGTACTCTCAATTTCCCGAGAGTCTTACTTCCCATTTTACCCACACGCCCGCCTGCTACCCAACTCTACCGGACATACCTGTAACATTTATCATGATCTCACGAACGTCATATGCTTCTCGTGTACTGGCCAGGTACACAATCCACATAGTAGTTTCGTGCCTTCATGTAATTGTCACCTTATGTCCGTAGACTTAGGTTTCGGCGCGTGTATCTCTTCCAATACTTCATTACCATACTATCATTGTCTTTTATCTTTAAATTTTCCTTCCCTTAATGAACTTTACCATTACCTACATCCCCACATTAAATTCACATACCTGGGTTCATTTTCCTATTTGTCTTATTACCTCTTTGCCTGTCTTAGTACTCATCCTAGACTGCATTCACGGATCATCCTCTTCCAACACTCATGCTTACCTTGCACATACAAAACCGTCTGTTTCTTTATACGTATACATAAATACATACTTTCATCAACCTTTACCTTTGGATCTTGATCGAGTCTTAGATTGTACGGATTTCTTATCTCAAGAGCACACAAGTTTGAGTTCAAGTACTTACCTTCTCGTACTTGATTCCCTCAAACCATGGCTCTGATACCAACTTTTAACACCCTAAACCAGTTTAACCTTAAAACAACGCAGCGGAATTTCGAGTCTGAAAATTTCTTTCATGACATACATCTTGACATTCTAAAAGTTCATTTTATAATATACGAACATAACTTATCAACACTAAATTGCATATTTAGACATTCCCGTACAATCTGTCTCGTGACTCGATCCTCGATCTTCAATCCTTGGATATCCTTATGACTGGTACTACCTGCGCTCACCACACAAAATTCGTACCTTAGTAAGCATTATAAACATACAAGGTTTGTTCACATTTACTTCTCGTTTCATTTTCTCTTTACATTCCAGCTTTTCCATCCCGTCATACCGTCCGTGGTGAGAATTCTTTGCCATTCCTGCATTTCACTTATAACTCCATGTACACGAATAAGCAACGTAAACACTTGATCGTACCAAAAGACTTACATACATACCTAAACCACATACACACTATCTCCATACATACATACGTACACACACATGTCACCCTACATACAAACTTGCATATAAATACATATCGATCATTCTATATGTATCTACATATATACATACCTACATCGTCACGTACGATCATGTCATCTCACATATATACATTCACACTTACATACATACGTACATGCATACATACACCTTACTACATGCCTTCACACAACCTACATACGTGCATACATTCGTACATACTCGCTTGCATACATATACATGCTTCCTACATACACCTCTACATACATACACTTAGGTTTACAAAACATACCTACGTACATGCCTACATACTTACTTACATATATGTTTATAATCACCTATTTCAACATACCTAACTCATACTTACCTACTCATATACGTCTTCATATATCCGCGTGTACTTCTTCACACACTTATAATCTTACATACGTTTGCGCGTACATGCTTACATACGCTTCTACACACATGTTAGATGCATACAAACATACATACATACCTAACAAGTGTGGGCATACACTTAAATTCATAAAAACGTAAGTTGAACTAGTCGTACATAACTTAAAACGCGTTTAAACGAGTTCCCAAGCCAAAAACGAGGCATAAAAACGATTTTCGGAGGAACTTGACCCGTCGCGCGACGCGACGGGCCGTCGCGCTACGCGACGCCCCCAAAAACACAGAAGGTTGTTGCTGCTGTTGCTGCAGATTTCCAGCGCAACCGCATTTCACGGAAACTGTCATAACTTCTTCGTTATAGGTCCGTTTTACCCGATTCTTTTTCCTACGCGTCCGTAATTTAATTCTCCATCTAATGGAACTAAAATCCAACATCCGACTTAATATAATTTCCGACTTTTAACTCTTCGGCTAATTACCCTTTTTAACATTTTGACCCCTTTCATGCATTCAGCAACCTAACTTGTTCCTTTTACCAAAACCTCTTATAAACATAATAATATAAGTAACGTCTATCATAAATTACCAAATTCTTGGATGTCGTGCATCCTCTTAACACCTTATCGTTCATATGCTTATTTTTGACCCGTTAAGGGTATTCGTGCATTAATTGGTCTACGACTAACCAAACCTTAATCCCCACTTCCATACTTGTCCAAAACATTACACTAATCGAATAACTTGCTTCAAAACTACTTTTAAGCTCGTTTACCCCAAAATACCCATCAAGGGCATTTTGGTCAACCTTAAACCCATCTTTTACGACGAAAGACTTTAACTCATATTTGACCTCAAACATCATGTCTAATTCATTACAACACATTATTACTTACTGGTACTAAGAAGTGATTACGGAAATCACTTACCTTATGCGTCCATGCTCGTATCCGATTCCTCGCCTTTTCTTGACCCGTTAACACCTCAAGCTTGAGTCCGTCTCGACGTGTTTCCTATACTTTCATTTCATCGAAACCACGCCCTTATTAGCATACTCATTTGTACATGTAACCATCATATCATTCGCATAATTCACACTTAACTTTCCTTAGTCATTTCTAACAAGCATCAAAACATATAATCGACTTCATACTCTTTTCATCACACGTAATTCATCATGTAATTACAAATAATACATATTAACATAACATGTACCAAACGACTTCCTATCATCCTACCTTTACGACAACGAGTCCAATCATGTTTCCTAATCTTGTTGACTTTCAAAAGTCAACTATTAACCATATGTAACCATCAACTCATCTACATATACCCGTAACATTGTAATCGACCATACGGACGACACTATATTCATTTTATCATACACTTGATGTGAGTACTACCTTTTAAGCATAACGTACAACTATTTCATGCACAATTCTTCTAAACTCATACATAACCCATCAAAACCAACTACTAATCATCATGTATCATTTCAAATGAACATTAAACATAACATCATCATATTCCTATACTTTCATCTAACAATAATTCATCATACCCACATAATACATCAATCATTCAACAAGACTTGAACATAAGAGGTGATTCTAGTCATCATCTTCATCCTAACTAACGGGTGTCACCTCTAAATATCAAATTAACGCAAACCTTTCATAACCCATGTTCTACACGAGGATTCTAACCCTTGTACATGATTAATTTCATATTAACTCACGGATTAGAACATAACCCACTTCACCCATGATCACCAATCTTAGATTTAAAACATACCTTATGATCCTCTCGTGTTGGTGATCATTAATCCATGCTCGGTTATGGATTTGGGCCTTGATTCATCCTTCAAATTGAAGCTTTTGAAGAACTAGGGTTTTGGGGCTCTTGAGAGCCCCTGCTCGATCTTTCCAGAACACACGTATGTGTGTGTTTGTGTGTGTCAAGTTATTTTATAACTTACTTTCATTTGTTCCACTTTAGCCCCTCGGGTTTACCTTTAAAACATAACTGACACTACCTTCGTCATTTAATACTTTTGACCATACCCTTAACTAGGTTAAATAGCCTAGTTATTTATTTCATGACGTGTCACATAAGAACATACGACAATTATTAACATTCAGATTTTTGGGGCGTTACAAATACATAACGAAGAAATGAATCATGAATCTTGTTTTTTTAGTATAGGAGAGAGAGAGAGAGAGAGGAAGTTTCCAAGATTTAAGGAATGGTTTTATGGAATGACTGTTACTTGCCTTTTTAAAATACGTAAAATGACTTTTTGCCCATAACTAATTAAATAAATCCTTATTTAAAAAAATAATATTACTAAAATGCCACAAAGATGATCTCAGCCATTTAAAACACTTATCCAATGGTCCCAAAACACTTCCTACACTTTGTAGAAAAAACACACTTTGTAGAGTAACCCCACCATATATATATATATATATATATATATATATAGGGTTGAGTTCATTTCAGAACCCTAAATAACTACAGAACTTTCAGAACTCCTAATAAACAATCATTTTATATATAAGTTTTTGTATTTAGGATTTTTTATCATCTATTACATGTATTTCTTTGATTACATACATGTTAAAAGTAGTTTACATATGTTTAATTGCCAAAATTATATATATGTTTCATAACTAATTACATATATGTAAAAAACCTAGTTTACATATGTGTAATTATAAAATTACATATAAAAATGATAAAATTACTCTTAATATGTATGTAATCGTAAAAATACACATAATAAATGATAAAATTATCCTAAACATAAAAATATATAAATAAAAAGATTGTTTATTAGGAGTTCTGCGAGTTCTGTAAACATTTATGGTTCTGAAATGATCCTGGCCCTATATATATATATAGGGAGGGGCTCATGCGAGAACCACTCTTATTGTGAGAACCTTGAGAACCAATGTGAACACAACCTAAAATAGCTAAAAAAACCTAAAAAAAACCTAACCCCCACCCCCCAAAAACCTAAACCCCCCCACCCCCCCCCCCCCAAAAAAAAAAACCTAACCCCCCCCCCCCCCCAAAAAAAAACCTAAGCCCCCCTCCCCCCCAAGCTAAATGCTAAAAAAAACTTAACCCCACCCCCCCCCCCCCCAAAAAAAAAACCTAACCCCACCCCACCCCCCCCCCCCCCAAAACCTAAACCCCCTCCCCCACCCCCCAAAAACCTAAGCCCCCCCACCCCCCCAAGCTAAAATGCTAAAAACTAAACCCCCAAAAAACCTAAAAAAATCTAAAAAAAAATCTAAAAAAATAAAAAAAAATCTAAATTTTTTTTTTGATTTTTTTAATATTTTTAGGTTAAAATCGCTACTTTTCGAAGCCAAAAATTTTTTTTTTTAAAAAAATATATATTTTTTTGGCTTCGAAAAGTAGTGATTTTTTTATAAAAAATATTAAAAAATTCAATTTTTTTTTTTTTTGACTTTTAGCTATTTTTAGGCATTTTTGGTGTGTTCACATTGGTTCTCGCGGTTCTCATAATAAGAGATGGTTCTCGCATGATCTTCTCCATATATATATATATATATATAGTGTGAGGTTCATTGGGGAACACTAAAAAAGTGGGGAACAGTGGGGAACCGACTCAAACGAACTCCGATTGGACTCATTCTAGCGGCGTTGGAACCGGCTCGTCGAACTCTAACTAGGATCTTTTAACCCTAAACCCTAAATCATAACCCCTAAACCCTAAATATATTAGGGTTTGGCTTTTAGGGTTTAGCTTTAGGGTTTAGCCTTAGGGTTTAGCTTTAGGGTTTAGCTTTAGGGTTTAGGGTTTAGCTTTAAGGTTTAGGGTTTAGCTTTAGGTTTAGCCTTTAGGGTTTAGCTTTTAGGGTTTATAGTTTAGATTTTACGGTTTAGCTTAGATTTTAGCCTTATCTTTTAGCTTTAGGGTTTAGAGTTTAGGAGTTAGGATTTAGGGTTTAGGGTTAAGAGATCTTAGTTAGGGTTCGACGAGCCGGTTCCAAAGCCGCTGGAATGAGTCCAATCGGAGTTCGTTTGAGTCGGTTCCCCGTTGTTCCCCACTTTTTTAGTGTTCCCCAATGAACCTTCCCCTATATATATATATATATATATATATAATATATATATATATATATATAGAGAGAGAGAGAGAGAGAGAGAGAGAGAGAAAGTGTAAAATACAATAAGACTTAACGTACATCACGTACGACAACGTACGTGATTATGTTCTATAACATGCATGATTAATGTTTTCAACATGTGTGATTTGGGTTTTTGAGTTTATAACGTGCATGATTTTAAAATGAACGTGCGTAATTATCAGTGGTACTGGTCGTACGTTAAGAGCTATTGTACGTTAACTGGCCTCTATACATATAAGGTAGGGTTCATGCAAGAACCACCTTTATTGCGAGAACCGCGAGAACCAATGTGAACATAACAAAATAAACCTACTACACCACCAAAAACCTAAAAACCCTAACCCCCCCCCCCCCCCCAAAAAAAAAAAAAAAACTAAATCCCCTCCCCCCAAGTTAAATGCTAAAAACTAAACCGCCCAAAAACCTAAAAAAACCTAACCCCCCACTCCCCACCCAAGCTAAATGCTAAAAACTAAACCATAAAACTAAAAAAAAAAAAAAAAAAATCTTAAAGTATCTAAAAAAACACACAAAATTTTTTAAAATATTTTTTTAATAAAAAATCGCTACTTTTTGTATCCAAATTTTTTAATTTTTTATTAACGAAAAGTAGCGATTTTTTTAAAAAAATATTAATTTTATTTTGTGTTATTTAGTTATTTTTGTTTGTGTTCACAGTACTTCTCGCGGTCCTCTCAATAAAGGGTGGTTCCTAACAGATCCTTCTATATATATATATAGGAGAAAGATCCGTCAGGAACCACTCTTATTGCGAGAACCAATGTGAACACAACAAAAAATACCTAAAAATCTAAAAAACACACAAATTTTTTTAAATATTTTTTATAAAAACATCGCTACTTTTCGTCATCAAAAAAGAAAATTTGTTTTTTAGATTTTTTGGGGGTTTAACTTTATAGTTTAGTTTTTAGCATTTAGCTTGTGTATGTGTGTGTGTGTGGGGGGGGGGGGGGTAGGTTTTTGGGGGTTTAGCTTTATGGTTTAGTTTTTAGTATTTAGCTTGGGTGGGGGGGGGGGGGGGTTAAGTTTTTGGGGGGTGTAGTATAAGTCTCCTCGTATAGGACTATTGGTGTTAAGCATCGTATAGTATAAGTCTCATATAGGTCCCTATAGGCCTCGTATGGGCCTATGGATGTAGTATCGTATCATATAGTATAGTAAAAGTCTCGTATAGGCCTATAGTGTATTATAGTATCATATATTATCGTATAGTGTAGTATCGTATCGTATCGTATCGTATCGTATAGTATGATATAGGTGTAGTAAAGGTCACTTATATGCCTATAGGTGTATTATGGTATAGTATACTATAGCATCATATCGTATTATTGTAGTATAGGTCTATAGGTTTAGTATAGTATTATATTATATCATATCATATTATATCGTATATTATTGTATAGTATAATATAACTCTCGTATACTGTAGTATCAGATCGTATAGTATAATATAAGTCTCGTAGAGGTCCCGTATAGGCCTAGATGTGTATTATAGTATAGTATACTATAACATCGTGTCGTATAATTGTAGTATTGGTCTCGTATAGGAGGCCAATACGGGACCTATAGTACACCTATACGATACGGTATGATACTATACTCTATTATACTTTACTATACTATACGAGACTTAAATTATATTACATTATACGACACGATACTACATTTATAGGTCTATATAAGACATATACTATACGATACGATACTACACCTATAGGCCTATATGAGGCCTATACATGACCTATACTACACTATACGATACGGTATCACACTTATAGGCTTATACGTGGCCAATATGGGACCTATACTGCACCGATAGGTGGAGTATCGTATAAAAAAGATTAATATTGTATAACAATTTTTGTAAAAAAGACTCATTTGTTATTTATTTAAACAAAAATCTTATTTTTTTTTATAAAACTTTGCTAAGACGATTAATATTTAATAAAATGTTTGTAAAAAAAACCTTTTATACGCCACATATAGGCCTACACCAGGCATATACGGCCCATGAGTCTTATTCTAGACCTATATGAGGGGTCCTATACACCCCGTATAGGCTTATACGCGGCATACTGGAGCAGCAGACTAGAACTGAAAAGTTAAACACTGATTTTGATGCAACCCTACACTCCATGCCGTACATAAACCCAAGGGTATGCCAACACTTTTAGCAAAAGAAGAAACATAAATCTCAGTTACATAAACCACTGCTTTTCTCCTAATCCATTACTTCAAAAATTGTCTATTTGCAAATGCACAATAACATGATCTGCGTTTTCTTCTGCCTCAGTACATATTACACAGTTTGTCGATTGCAAATGCATACCTCGTTTTGTCAGGGCTGAAACAGTTGGTATTTCCCATCACACATGCTCGCCATACAAACATGTTGATCTTCGATAAGGCGATTAATAGCGTTTGAAAAACAAAGTCAAAACAAAAAAAAAGAGCATTAAACTCGATTAAGTACTTTAACTATTCTTTATTCTTAATAATGGTTATTTGAAAAAAAATGCATTACTTTTTCGTGGTCATGATATCTAAAAAAATTATGCCTCTGCGAGTTCTGAGTTTCTCATATATTTATGACCACAACCATTAAATAACCCAATAACACTATTGAAAGCCCCTATAAATATACATTCGATAGAGCCACAAATCATCATCTCTTATTCTCTCTCGAGTTTTGACACTTTTGGTTTGTTTCGAAAGATGATGAAATTTTCTTTAGTCGTTTTGTGCGCTTTGGTGATGGTGCTTCTGGTCGGCAACGTCCAGAAGACTAATGCTCAAGTAACTTGCAACGCACAAGACTTGTCGTCGTGCACTTTTCCCATCGTATTCGGCACAACACCATCTAGTACTTGTTGCACCAAGTTGAGAGAACAACAACCTTGTTTTTGTCAGTTCATAAGGGACCCTAGTTTTGGACAGTACATCACCTCTCCAAATGCCAGGACACTTGCTTCAGCTTGCAGTGTTACGATTCCAACGAATTGCCCGTAAAATTGGTTTACTTAATGAATAAATAGAGTGCCATGGCTAGTAGTGGTACCACTTCACTTGGTGATACTAATATATGAATAAGCAAAATAAGGCTATATGTCATCGTCAATTTTTCTTTTTCGTGCTTTGGTTTGTTGTATGTGTTTCTTGTTCTCTCCTAATATAACAAATAATATTGGATCAATAGAGAAACTGTTTTATTTAAATGTGCGTGAAGTCAATTGTCACATGTTTCTGAGATTGAACGAGTACCTAAAGTACTTCTTACTTAATTTACATTATTGAGAAACATAAGGAAAATTTTTGTGACCTTTTCCAAACAGGTCACATTTATTTCCGTTGTTAGTATATATTCAGGATTGGGAACTGGGTATCGGTAGTGGTTAGGATTGCGTCTAGACGCAATGGCACATCAAGTGCTGATCGTGTTAAGCAACCTATTGATTTGTATGGGCATATTGAGATAATTGGCCAGTCATGTCAGCGGTGCAGAAATTATGTATAATTATGTGTGAAGCCTGACATGGCTTTCTGTAGGTCCCGAAATCTGAGGATCGATTACGAACCGAATCACTTGTTTATAGTAAACACGGTTACGTGTGCGGAATCCACGTAACTATGCCAAATCAAACATATAAAGCAAAAATAACAACGGATTAATCAATGATACACACTCGATTGATTAACGGGATGAGAACCGATTACAACTGATACAAACACAGTTCAGACAGAATTTCGGCAGAGTTTTGTTACTATGGTCAATATCTCATCTCTGTGTTCAAATGAAACAGAGAGAGGTATTTATACTAAAACACAGACCAGACATGACGAAACTAAACAGTTACACGGCGAAACAAATCAAAGTGACGAAACAAAAGTGTTTCGTCACTTAAACATGCATTTCTAATTCTGTTTCGTCATTGGTGTTGAAGCCCAAATGCAGTCAAAGCCCACATAAGAATTACGGCCCAATGTTGAATAATCACGGCCCAGATTTGGTTTCTGTTGTAATCTTCCACTAAGTTTCAACAGAGGACAAATGTTATGACATCATCATGACATCACTTAGGTGATGTCATGGTGATGTGTTTGCGGGAAAGGCTTGCGGCGCTCCGTGCATCGCGTGTCGAACTCTGGGGCGCACGACTGAGGAATGTCGTGACGTCGGGCTTGAGCCGGACCTAACCGTGTCGAAACCAAGTCGAACTGAGCTGAGTCGAACCGAGCCGAGTCGTGTCCACATAAAGTGTACCAACAATCTCCCCCTTGGACGCTACTCGTGAGGTTCGTCTTCTGTGTCTTTCATGTCGGAGGATCTTCAAAGTCTTCACGCGTCGTAAGAAGAAAGTGTATCAACAAACTCCCTTTATCATTCAGGTAGTGTGTTAACAAACTCCCCCTTAAAATAAACTCTCCATTGAGTTATGCTCGTGAATCTTTTGACTTGTCAATTCTTTAGATCCTTGTGGTGTTGATGAAGGGTCAGCAGCAACTCGATCATTTTATCCTTTGAGTGCCTCCACTTCGTGTCTTCATTCCAAAGCTTGTCATCGAACATGTTCTCCTCGCCTTTAGCATCTGCACATGCAAGAAAGCTAAACGCATAATGAGAATAACCGCTTGGAATATAGTTAACATTTAAACAAATGACACATATGAGATCAAATCTCAATCAAACACCTATCGACAATAGTTTGAAAGTTTAACAAATTATTCAATTTTAATCCTTTAACTTTCAAAACTTGTTAACTTCGACTGTTTATGAAGATGCAATTGTTTTCCGGCTTACAATCAGGATTTTGGGTAGAATAGACTCGAGTTCCAACATCGGTCAATCAAAAATAAACTAGAAGCAAAATCTTTTTGGATTTTATAAAGTTTATATTAAAACACACCTAAAATCTTTTTGGAATTTTTCATTTTTAAAATGTAAAGACGGAAAGCAATAAATAAATATATACAAAGATGCAGAAACGAAAGCAGTAAACAAAAATTTACAGACAATCTTTTTGCGAGTTTCGAGGGTAAGAGAATCATATCAGTGTACGGTCACGCCAAAACGCTCTTTTTGTTCAATTAGTTAACATTTAGATAAGCATCCTATAACAATTATCGGTATTGTTGTCCACATAAGCTCAACTTATCAGATGTAATCATGTTTAGGGGATACGTTAAGGTATGATTTATACTTACCGACCGGTGTTCATCCACACACGACACATTCCCGTATCAAGGTATGCACGAGAATTCATCTTACCGGTGAGTATACCGATTATCATCTGTTTGACCGTATAAAAATGTGAGAAACTCACTTATTTTGATTGAAAACAAGCCCTATGTGATAGAATCACTTATTGAAGAGGAACTTGATTTTCATATGCATGAGGGCACAGGAGCAAGTCCGTGAACAGGTCAGTACTTCCGTACAGCAGAGAGACGAACTTGACTCCCGCAAAGAATCTGTGATATAAAATCACTTATTTTGTTTGGACATGTGATTGTTGATCACTTATTGAGGTCGAATGCAGTATGTACACGTATGTATAGTATCATGGAAGATCTTAGACTTCGTCTCCGTTATTTTTACGGTTTGATACAACCATGATACCCAGATGATAAGCAGCATAAAGACCGAATATTTCAGAACCTCGGCAATCTCTCAAACGAAATTTCGGTACTAAGACCATATGCCAATGTGCGGTTCCCACCTGGTCTTCAGTCGATTTAAGATTTATATCACCCTGCACACTTTAATCTGATTGTGAGCCTACCGATACATCTTATATAGAGCTGCTTATCGTTTTTCATTTTGCATTTCAGTTTAAAGAGGTTTAGACAGACCACTGATGTACTATCATTTTCTCTTTTTCTCGCCAGGAAACTCATTTTTGTTTTTCCAATGTTTTTGGGTTTTGAAATTTTTCGATGTTTTTGAATTTTCAAATTTGGATTTACTCCCCCTAAAATCAACAAACTAAGATAAAATTTAAAAACACAAAGATATTTACAAAAACGATTTCCCGATGCTGGTTAACTCATGTTTTACCTCGATGCCGTTTACCAAAATTAATTTAATCAGAAATGATTTATCGAATTTTGGAAAAATCAGTTGGCACGTCGGTAAGCGGTGCGGACCATGACAACATTGTCTGGCCAAAGAGTGCTACGAGAGGATAACAATTTATAAAGCAGCTTAAATATCGACAAGTATAGGAGAGATTAGAAATTTAAAACCGTATCCTGCAACTGCTTCGTGCATTGCAATGAATCTGAGTGCTCTCCCAAACTGGATATCCACCCGGTGAGGATTTCAAAGTCGATTTTGTAGCTACTGAGAAATCTCTTCACAGCAACAAGATCAGAAACCTTTGGGTCCGGCTGGTCTTCCACATTGCACCAGCGAAGGTCTTTGTCTTTCTCTTTGAGAAGTAGTGTGTGGTTGTTCAATCCACGCCAAGGCATCCGCACACCCGGTTGGTTTGTTCAACAAACACATTTTCTTCAATTTACACCGCGAAGAAATGTACACTGCACGTTCATTTTGTTGATTTTGAACATCAGACGTACTGCAGGTGCGTACATTTTGATTGAATCTATCCTGGGGACCCGATCAAAGCCTTGAATAATCACACTTTGAAATGATTTTCAATTTGTCGAAGCTTTCAATCTCTTTCGACAGACAATTCTGTCTTCTTTTCTTTTTCTCTCCATCAAAGGCAACCACTCCTAGAAATAACAATATCTTGGAGCTTTGAGTCGCCTATCTTGTGCATGGACACTCCATTATCAACAATCCAATGACTATCGATAGTTCCTCCTGGAACATCCTGCACACTCACTCAGAGATTAGTTGGAGAGGGGGACCCAAGCCTTCACAGACTTGGGTCGTCCGTCATCATCGAGGATTGTGACATCCATTTCCCGATGATTCGGAATAGATTGAGCTCCCCCTGAAACATTTACCGATTTTGGTTTCCAAATCTGTTTTTGTTTTTCATATTTAACATTTGATTCAACAGATTTTGTTAGGACAACCTTCGGTTTTAACGCCTTTTCAACCTTTTTGACGTTTTGACGTCGTTGTTTTGTTTCTTGTTCTTTAACAGTTCTTTTATCATGTTTTGGTGAAACAGGACGACGTTGTGGGTAAACCTTTTCAGGTGGTGCTCTTTCTACAAAATTTGGTTTGGGCGAGTTTGTGCAGTCTTTAATGATATGCCCAAACTTCCCACATTTGAAACAAGTTCTCCTTTCAACAAACTTAGGAGAATTTGATCGACGACCAGACGTAGAAGTTGTAGACCCAGAGGTACTAGCTTCACACCCATTTGTGTGTTGAGTGTAATTGTTATCATTATTACGTTTTAAAATTTTTACTTGTACAAAATCAGTGTTTGACTTGTTTGCAAAAGTCTCAATTTTATCTGTACCCCTCGATTCCACAAATTTGACATTGCTGTTTTTCTTCTGATAACGAGCCTCTTTTGTTTCAAATTTTGAGTTAGAAACATTTGGCAATTTAGCTCGTTGATCTGATTGTTTACCTTTAGAAGCAATAGGTTGTTGCTTTGAAAGTGATTTCTGATTTCCAAATTTCTTTTTGATTTCAGCCTTAGGAATTGGATTACATTGAGTCACAATACCTCCCGGAATCGAGTTTTCCAAAAACTTACTTGTATTATTTTCAAAAACATTATCAATCGATGATGGATTGACATTTTTAATCGGAAAATCATTATCTGAATAAATTTTCGAATCATCAACCAAAGTGTACAACACAATCTTACTTTTAACGGTAGAAACAGGATCTATCACTTGTTGATCAACAGGTTGAACATCAGGGGTAGGAGGATCACACAGAATATGATTCTCAATTGGAACTTCTACTCCTTTAAGTTTGTCAAGTGATTTATCCTGATTACTCACATCTGATTCAGGTTCATCATCCGACGACTCATAGTCCTCAATGGTGGGAGGACCTTGTTTCGTAGATGTTGAATCTTTTTGCTCAGAATTTGTACTTGGAGAATTGTCCGATTTGAACCCTAGGCCAGTAGTAACTTCCTCATAATCAAGAGGCACACTGGATTCAAACCGTGGCATTTCTTCTTCATCAGGCATATAAGCATAATTATGTCTCAAAGGGGGCGGACACTTCTTATACCCAACACCTTTCTTGTTTCCCTTTAGTTGTTGAACATCAATAATGTGATCGAGCACAAATCGGGAGTTAGAGTAACTCTCCAATTTTTGCTTGATTGCATCATGCTCGCATTTAGCAATGGCTAGTTCCTTTTTGGTTTCCTCAACAATGTTAATGTAATCATTTATACTAACTTGTTTATGATAAACAGTTTTTGTCACTTCGGAAACATTTTTCTTTAGAGTTTCAATCATAGATTTAAATTCTTTTTCGTTTCGAACTAAAGCCATATTCGCTTCTTTGCATTTAGCCATTTCAACAACTAAACTCTGATTGTGAATATGAATCGTATCCCATTCAAGCTTTATTCTATCAAATTCATTTTTCATATACTCACAATCTCTACAGTTGATAAGAATTTCAGATTTTACCTGACTTGTAGAAGCTGAGACATTTGCCATAAAGGCAGTCTGAGAAGAGAAAGATCCATCTTCAGTGAGAATCTTCTCCATTTCTTCTGATGTCGCATCAGCTTTCTTGATCAAGTCAGATTTCTCGTTAGCATCATTCGACAAATTATCAGCTTCAGAATCCATTCCCTCCTTGACGTCTGATTCTGAACTGTAATAGCTTCCTGAAGATTCACCATCGCTGACATTCTTGACAACTTCAGCATAAAGCGCAGTTCTTGTTTGATCACTGTTTCCTAACGGTATGGCCGAACCACAATCGACAGTAGGTTTAGGAAAATAGGCACTTGGATCGAAAACAGGAGGTGGAGCTGATTGAGGAAACGGAGAAGAATTCGTATTTGATACAAACGCCGTTTGTAACTTTGGTTGCCGCAGACTAGCTGACGGGTCAAAACCTCCTCCAGAATAAGCCTGAGGTTGAGTAGTAGCAATTCGTTTTGCTTTCCGAATTTCTTCATCATTCTTGTGTTCCAGCTTCTGTACGAATTCATAGATATTAACCGTATCCAGAACGCCCATATGCTTTAGAAGCTCGATGAATGGACTCCACTTTGGAGGTAGAGCATCAGCAAACCGTGCTACAACTTCCTTTTGAGTTGCAGTAACAGCATAAGCAAACATTTCACTAATCAAATGATAAAAACGAGTAGTTATATCATTTAGGGTTTCATTCTCTAAGAAATGAAATGATTCGAATTTCTTCTTCAACAGATCATGCCGTGTCTTTCTTTTCGCTGCATTTCCTTCACCTCTTGCTACCAAGGCATCCCATAACGCTTTCGTGCTTGTACAATAGCTGAATTGATGATAGATGTCTTTGTGAAGTGCTTGTGTAAGAATTGCAAACGCCTTCTTCTCAAGATCATACGCTTTCTTGTCGTCTTCAAGCATATTAGTAAAACCCGCTTCAGTTGATGCTACTGCTTCGAGGGCAAGGTTGCATTCAGTAGTGAAACACGTCCAAAGTTCTGTGTTTTGCCCTAAAACATATGTGTGAAAACGACCCTTCCATGATGGATAGTCATTTATGTGATTCAACTTTGGCGGGCGATTGATGCTGCCCGTTTCACTCTCGCTAAGCAAAAGATTCTGAATGCTTTGATTTTGATTGGATACCAAAGCCCATTGTCCGGCACTTATAGTAGGTTGACCAAAAACATTCTTCACCCATGCTGCTGAGGAGGTCGGATCTTCACGTGGTCTCGAGTCCATACTCCAATCCCATGGACTAGTACAACTCATATTTGATGTATGTATGATAGTACCTGCACAAATTCTTGAAAACAAACAGTAAGCAAGCTGTTACAAGTCCTCTGTGTAAAACAGATCTGTTCTCGACGAAACAGATTTCACGAAACAGGTTTGTTTCGTCTAAATGACTGATGACGAAACAGACTTGTGATAATAGTGATTTGTGGCGAAACAGAATTTGTTTCGTCAAAGATGTTGTGGCGAAACAGACGCTTGATTCGTCAAAGATGTTGCGATGAAACAGATGTGATTCGTCGGCTGCTTGTTTCGTCAAAACTGGGTAAGAGACAGTTGGTTTAGATATTTAAAATATCTACTGATCAGTCAAAGGATAAGACCAGACAGCAAGATATTTAAAAACTGACACAAGTATGTTTGAAACATCTTATTTTCAACGAAACAGAGACTGTGACCAATTATCAACTTTTACACAAAAGTCAAGTTATTATTTTATAAGTTGCAACACTTGTTTTAATCAAATTATCAGATCAAATTCTCAGTTTATATAAGAACAACTATGAAGATTTTCAAGAACACATCCAAGAACATGAGTTTTCCGATGAGTTTTCCGATTACCGATAATTTTCCGAAACACGAAAATACACTAGATTTTCACTAAAAACCCGGTTTAAAGCATAAACAAACAATCTAACTTAGGTTTTTGATAAAAATCTTTAGCAAACAACAATAAAACAGCAGATTTATGAATATTTTTCCAGAAAATAAAATTTTTCAAGAACTCATTTTCAGAAAAACACACACAAAATACTTGATAAAAACCGAACAAGTTTGATTTTAAACAAGGATAAGAGCCAATGCTCTGATACCACTTGTAGGTCCCGAAATCTGAGGATCGATTACGAACCGAATCACTTGTTTATAGTAAACACGGTTACGTGTGCGGAATCCACGTAACTATGCCAAATCAAACATATAAAGCAAAAATAACAACGGATTAATCAATGATACACACTCGATTGATTAACGGGATGAGAACCGATTACAACTGATACAAACACAGTTCAGACAGAATTTCGGCAGAGTTTTGTTACTATGGTCAATATCTCATCTCTGTGTTCAAATGAAACAGAGAGAGGTATTTATACTAAAACACAGACCAGACATGACGAAACTAAACAGTTACACGGCGAAACAAATCAAAGTGACGAAACAAAAGTGTTTCGTCACTTAAACATGCATTTCTAATTCTGTTTCGTCATTGGTGTTGAAGCCCAAATGCAGTCAAAGCCCACATAAGAATTACGGCCCAATGTTGAATAATCACGGCCCAGATTTGGTTTCTGTTGTAATCTTCCACTAAGTTTCAACAGAGGACAAATGTTATGACATCATCATGACATCACTAAGGTGATGTCATGGTGATGTGTTTGCGGGAAAGGCTTGCGGCGCTCCGTGCCTCACGTGTCGAACTCTGGGGCGCACGACTGAGGAATGTCGTGACGTCGGGCTTGAGCCGGACCTAACCGTGTCGAAACCAAGTCGAACTGAGCTGAGTCGAACCGAGCCGAGTCGTGTCCACATAAAGTGTACCAACACTTTCCATAATAATCCATAATGGACCAAGATTCATTCTGAGACCAGTTTGGGTAACGAATCATAAAACGCTGATTGTTTTATCCGTAAAGGCCCGTAAGACCCTACTATTTTCTACCCATCATCAACATTTAATCTAATGTACTCGTTTTCAAATTAGGGCCCTAATGATTAGTCTTAAATGGCATTTAATAATCAGTAATTAACCATCTTAACGGAGGATTATTCCATTCTACTTTGTAAATATAGAACGAACTTGGAGTTCGCACTGTGTGACAATAATACTTTAATCCGGCTGTATTACAAGTGTGAATACATTGTGTTCCGAGTGCAATTACAGATAAATAAAATACATTTAACTACTTTACGATGTAGGTCTGGTTGACGGATCGATGTTAACGTTAACGGGGATATCTAATCCTAAGTCCAATGTAAACCTAAGGTGCTAGTATAAAACCCTTGGTATTTGTATCACCTAATTCGTGCTTCATGTATTATACATGTTTAGCCATGTGATAAGTCGATTTACTTCGATATGCTTGTAACAAAATACTTTGAGCCAACTTTCACATGCACGCCGGTACCCCATTGTATTCATTATAGAAATGTGTCACAGACGCGGGGTATGGGCATAGCCTAACTGTCATTGTGATGTGTGTGATTGGTAGATCTTGCATTAGTCTAGATTAAGTTATGTGACAACATGTAAATCTGGTATATCAATTAGGCAAGTGCATTAGTCATACATGTTTTAGTACAACTTTGGTAAGTGTACTAATTAGGGGTTGAGGTGGTTGTCAATGATGAGCCTTATGTGTTAGACGATTCTATTGCGGAGGCAATAGATGGAGGTGATAGACATTTGCGGTCCAGATTATTTTGAGGATTGAAGCAAAATTTAAAATCAAGTATTTTTTAATAGCAACAAATAGATAAAAGAAAGGAAAACACAATATCATAGTGATCTTGATTATTGAGGTTGTTGTATATGACCAAGCACCAAAGATTGGTACTAGGAGTGAGCAACTTTTGGACTCAATATGATTAACTCGAGAAACCGTCCAAACTCGACCGATCCACCTTGGTATTTGCTTTAGTTGGGTTCACTTTGGTCCAACCCCGAGAAGACCTGAAAACCTAAATTTGGCATTAATTTTTTTAACCTAATACGTCGGATTAATGAGAACGTGAACAACAACTTCAATCATCTACTATGTGTTCAAAGAAAACAAAGTGTGTTTGGGATTGAGTTTGGAAATGACTTATTGACTTATTAGATTTTTGAAAAAGCCAATAAGTCATTTCCAAAAGTCAGGAAGTTGGACTTTTCCAAATGATTATTGACTTATTTGCTCCAATAACATTAGTCATTTCCAAACTCAATCCCAAACACCCCTATAATCCGTGACCGACTGCGTTAATCCATTCAAACAAATTAATCCTCTTTGTTTTTTTTCCATGTAGTCCAATCATTCTATCGTTTTCACCACTTAATTGGTTGTGTTCAATTCAATCAATTCCAGTGTTCATCAACTTTGATTTGTGTAGTTTTTAATTTGTTTGATTATGTTGATAGTTTTTGAGGAAAAATTAAGTTCTAATTTGGTCTACTTTACAATTCAGTCTTGACCCAACCCAACCCAACCCGACAAGACCAGTTCAATGAGTTTCGTTTTACTGATTTTGGTCCGGTTTTAAGCATCGCACAAACATAGATCAACATACATAAATGTAAAAATATATACAATTCAAGATTAATGGAAGACATGTGTTTGCCTAATATTTCTAACTTGGAAAGTTTTGTGCTGTTTGTCTTGTAGAAAGTTCAAGGGTCAAAGTTGCACTAGTAAAGTTGTAGAAACATGAAGATTGAAAGCTGGATTGTTTGAGCTGGATGTAAGCAGTTCAGAAGTTCAAGGGCTAAAATGGAAGATGCAAGTATGAATATACATAGAGTCTTCTCTTTCTAGACACACTTCGGTTTGTCCATCACAAAACCCTAGAAGCTCTCTCTGATTTGAAAATCTATATCATTACAGCTCAAAATTTTCTAGTCAAACCCAAAAAAAAGCACTGTTCCTTACACAAGAATGATGGTTAGTTTTCAACCAAAAGACAAGTATATATAATGATCCTGAAATAATATTCATAAGCCTATTAGACCATAATTAATTACATCCACACATCATGCAAACTTATTGTAGGTCCACCCGGAGGATCGAGTAACCTCTATTCCCTGTTTTCCGACAAACCCGAGAGTGCGGAATCCAAACGGGTAAGTTAAACCAAGTTACTAACACGAACACAAAGATTCAACGATTAACATGTTGGTTCAGTTCTGTTTATACATGAGGGAAAACAATAAAACATACCTGTTACAGCAGATAGTGCAGTGGAGAATCCAGTAATGGAGTTCGACATGCTTGTCATCGTGATCTGGTTCCTCCTTAGGGTGCTGACTGATGATGGGGACTTAGAAAACCGAAAAGGGATATCGGCTAGAAGAGGAGGTCGAAATTATGATGTTATGCTTATGGGGTGTGTCTAATTGTGTAACTGAGTAACCCTTTTAACCTCAACATAATTCTCCATATATAAGCACCCAGGAGGAAACCTAATTAGTTAATAAGGGTAATATGGTCCATCAACAATTACCAACTAATTATTTAATAGGTTATTATATATTTTGATCTATATTATGTAAATGATTATAATGGCTATAGATTAAATATTGTTACATAATATATTTAATCTTACATTCTCCCACTTAGCCGAGTAATCATTTACTATGAGTATTAGATAAGCCTGATCAGGAGTTAACACTCATTTTAGCCTTAAACAAGTACTATAGCAGAGAAATACAGCCGTTGAATCATCATGCGACTCAGGACCCCCATTAATCATACTATAGCCTTAATTTAAAACCTAATCGTTATGATCAAAATACGCATAAGCCCTTTGTTTGATTTGTAACTTTATTTGTCAATATGCCATTATACCGGTTGAACATATTCTAAGAGACATACAAAATCAAACTGAGGAAATTTCATTAACATAAAGCATAAGCTAGTACAATATGCTCAAATAAGGTCTTTACAAAATCCCATATTCCGAACATGTTCTTCATAAACCTTAGGAGGGAGACCTTTAGTCATCGGATCCGCAAGCATATCCTTAGTACTAATATACTCGATACAAAGATTATTTTCCTCAACTCGTTCACGTACGAACAGATATTTTGTATCAAGATATAAACCAGCTCCAGTCGAACTGTTACTGTTCGAGAAACTAACGGCAGCTAAATTATCACAATAAAGCTTCAATGGTCTAGAAATGGAATTAACGATTTTGAGTCCAGTGATCAGATTTCTAAGCAACATTCCATGACGGGTTGCGTTATAAACAACAATGTACTCTGCCATCATTGTGGAAGTTGTGGTCAACTGTTGTTTATGACTCTTCCATGAGATAGGGCCGCCTGCTAACATAAAGATATAGCCCGAAGTGGATTTCTTATCATCTTTGCACTTTGCAAAGTCAGAATCAGAATAGCCCACCACTTCTAAATGATCACTTCTTCTATAAGTCAGTTTATAGTCTTTCGTCCCTTGCAGATATCGAAGTACCTTCTTAGCTGCTTTCCAGTGATCTAGGCCAGGATTAGTCTGATAACGGCCTAACATTCCAGCAATATAAGCGATATCTGGGCGAGTACAGACTTGAGCATACATCAGGCTCCCGACTACTGACGCGTAAGGTATCTGGCTCATTTGCTCCTTCTCAACTTCTGTTGTCGGACACTGGAATGAACCAAAAACATCTCCTTTAACTACTGGAGCGACAGAGGGTTTGCACTGTTGCATGTTATATCGTGTAAGGACACGATCTATGTAAGCCTTCTGGGACAATCCTAAGATCCCTTTGTGTCTATCTCGGTGAATTTCGATGCCAATGACGTAAGAAGCCTCTCCGAGATCCTTCATGTCGAAGTTATGCGAAAGTAACCACTTCGACTCATGCAACATGTCTAAACTATTACTTGCCAATAGAATATCATCTACGTAAAGGACAAGTATAGTAAAGTTGCTCCCACTCATCTTGAGGTAGGTGCATTGATCCACTTGATTCTTCATAAAACCTTGTTTCTTCATGACTTCATCAAACTTGAGGTACCACTGACGTGATGCTTGTTTTAACCCGTAAATGGATTTCTTCAACTTACAGACTAGATGCTCCTCACCTTCAGGTTTAAAGCCTTCAGGTTGTTTCATGTAAACATCTTCGTCCAAATCTCCGTTAAGGAAAACGGTTTTAACGTCCATCTGATGTAACTCCAAATCAAAATGAGCTACTAGGGCCATGACGATCCTTAATGAATCTTTACGAGAGACAGGTGAAAACGTCTCTTGATAATCAATTCCCTCTTTCTGAGTGTAACCCTTTGCAACCAATCTCGCTTTGTAGCGTTCAACGTTACCATTCGGATCCAGTTTTGTTTTGAATACCCATTTACATCCTACGGGTTTGGCTCCGTTGGGTAATTCTACCAAATCCCAAACGTCATTTTTCTTCATGGATTCAAGCTCGTCAATCATTGCTTTATTCCATTCAGAAGACTGATCACTGCTAATGGCTTCATTGTAAGAGATAGGATCATTGAGCTTTCTAGGATCCATTTCAGTCAGGTAGGTAACATAATCATCCCAATTAGTAGGCCTTCTTTGCCTAGATGACCTCCTGAGTGGATTATCGGGTTCAACGTTGTCTTGGTTTTGAGCATTTGATGTGCCTTCGTCATGAGGTATAATGGGTTCTGATTGTAGAGGTAAATTTGGAGTTGGTGCAGTAGCTTTAGGTACAGTAGTTGCATTGGGTACAAGAGGAGTAATCGGAGTAATGGTAAGCGACGAGTCTCTCCCCCCCGCGTCTTGTACTTCTTGCAATTCTTCGTAAGGGTTGGTACTGCTCCCACTGACCTTGAAATCCTCCAGGAACGCGGCACGCTTGGTTTCAACAATACGGGTGACATGGGAAGGACAATAGAAACGATAACCCTTTGAATTCTCAGGATACCCGATAAAGAAACAGGTAACTGTTTTAGGGTCAAGTTTCCTTAGGAAAGGATTGTAAAGTTTTGCTTCAGCAATGCAGCCCATACTTTCATATATTTAAGACTCGGTTTCCTTCTTGTCCAAAGTTCATAAGGAGTTTTAGGGACAGACTTAGAAGGAACTCTATTGAGTATATGAACAGCTGCTTTTAACGCTTCAGTCCAGAGGAATAATGGTAAATTAGTGTTGGCTAACATACTGCGCACCATGTTCATAAGGGTACGGTTTCTTCTTTCAGCGACACTGTTCTGCTGAGGTGTACCAGGCATGGTGTATTGGTTCACAATCCCCTGGCCCTTACAAAACTTATAAAATGGACCAGGAGCTTGACCCACATCAGTATGTCTTCCATAATATTCACCGCCTCTATCTGATCTCACAACTTTAATCTGACGATCTAATTGCTTTTCAACTTCAGCCTTATAATCTTTAAAAGTTGTTAGAGATTCATACTTTTCCTTAATAAGATACAAGTACATGTAACGAGAATAATCATCAATAAAAGTGATAAATGAAGTATGTCCTGTTATGCCAGCGATTTGGTAGGGACCACTAATGTCAGTATGAATGAGTTCTAATAAATTAGAGCTCCTAGTGGCACCTTTCTTATTCGCTAATGTCATTTTACCTTTAAGACATTTGACACATGTTCCAAAATCAGAGAAATCGAGAGGAGGTAAGACTTCATCCTTTACGAGACGATTTAATCGTTCTTTTGAAATGTGGCCTAAACGCTGATGCCACAACATGGATGAAGTTTCTAAGTCTCGTTTCTCTTCCATCTTTGTGAGTGATTCATTAATGTTATATGACAAAAAAGATTTGGAAAAGTTATCTTCTAGTTCTAATCTATAGAGACCACCATCCAGAATACCAGTACCATAAAGAACAGAATCATAAAGGATAGAGAGTTTGCGATGACCATGGGAAACAATAAAACCGTCCATGTCTAACTTTGGTCCTGATACAAGGTTCCGAGTTACCTCAGGAACATATAAGGTATCATAAAGTTTAATACATAAACCAGTTTTCATAACTAATTGTAATGTTCCAATGGCCTTCACTTCTAATTCTCGATCATCCCCAACCTTAAGCGTTTTTTGGTTTCTTTCCAGCTTCCGGATTGAAAGGAATCCCTGAGTTGAATTGGTAACATGAACCATAGAACCAGAATCAAACCACCAAGAATTAGCAGGAACACTTAAATTATAGGACTCAAGTATCATAAAATAATCGTTACCTTTCTTAGCCAGCCACTCCTTAAAGTCAGGGCATTCCTTCTGCATGTGTCCTGTCTTTTTACGGAATTTGCAGCGGATACTGCCTAAGGAGTTCTTAGAGCTGGAAGGTGCACTTGTATTAGGATTAGGCCTTTGGACTTTTGAAGCATCCTTCCTCTGATAATTGTTCTTCCTTTTCTTAGAGTTGGAGGTAGTGAAGTTTGCAACATCAGCATGGCGATCCATCCTCATACGCTCTTCCTCCTGTACGCACATAGCGACCAGCTCACTCATCGTCCATTTGTCCTTCTGAGTGTTGTAATTGATCTTGAATGCTTCAAAGGACGACGGAAGCGAAGTAATGATGAAATGAACAAGGAAACCATCACTGATTTCCATTTCCAGCCCTTTCAGCTTATTGGCCATGTCATTCATCATCATGATGTGCTCGCGAATGCCGCTCCTCCCATCATACTTAGTTGTCACCGGCTTGAGAATAAGAGTACTAGCGTGTGCTTTAGACGTCCCCTTGAACTGCGCCTCCACATGTTCCAAGTAGGTTTTAGCATCTTCAGAATCAGGAATAGCTCCCCTGATTGCATTGCTTATGGACTGCTTCATAAACATGAGAGACATGCGGTTACACCTAGTCCACTTATCATGAGTTAACTGCTCAGCAGCAGTACTTTGAGTGGTAAGGTCCGCTGGCTTATTCTCTCTGAGAGCATAATCAAAGTCCAGCAGCCCAAGAGTAAGCATGAGAGCATCCTTCCATGCAGCAAAGTTATCACCAGTCAAAGGTGGAATCCCGCAATTTGGTGCTGATAGTGGAAATAAGATGAGCAAGTTATGATACTAATGAAGAAGTCCTAATGTGATCTAAGGGCACGTTAAACTAAGGCAGGCATAAATAATGACCATTTTACATTATGAAGCTGTGATATTGTCTATTACTAACATCAAAATAATAGACTTAGCTAAAAAATTCTACTTAAACGAAGACAAAACAGCTTTGGCCAGAAGTGTAATCATTTAAGCATATGTGCAAAGTGGTTGTAACAAATCAGCTTTGGCCAGAAATTGAAACAATCACTTTAGTTATGCACTTGTTGAGTATGCCATCTATGAATGAATTAAATCAGCTTTGGCCAGAAATTAAGACATTCATGCTTATGATGCACACACAACATAGCTTTCGTAATACTTGAATGATAAGTAGATGTGTCAAGTCAGCTTTGGCCAGAAATGATACATCAAAGGCTCATTCAAGTTAAGCTATTTTGGTTTTGTAAAACATTATCTGATTCTGATTAATTAACTAAGTAAATTACAAAACCATTTATTTAATAGCAAACCACCCGTTAGTTCACATTAAACAGCTTAAAATAATGAGGTTTCGAGTCACAACCTTGTTGTCTCGAGTCGAGACCATTGTCTCGAGTGATGACCTTATGGTCTCGAGTCGAGACCTTATGGTCTCGAGTCAAGACCTTTGTCTCGAGTCATGATCTAATGGTCTCGATTCATGAACTAATGGTCTCGAGTCGAGATCTAATGGTCTCGAGTCGAGACCTCTGTCTCGAGTTGTGAAGGTTTAATGTCCTGATGATTTCGAGTCGAGACCTTGTTGTCTCGAGTCGAGACTGATGATCTCGAGTCGTAATCTGATGGTCTCGAAACTTCCTGTTAACAACTGTGAATGTGGAAACAGAACTGAAATTCAAAATCTAAGGGATTATGTGATGATGTTTCCTATTTCAGTGCTGATCTAATTTTACCAAATATTTAGAAAATCATAATCTGTTTATCTAATAATAGTTTTCGAAAATTTTTAGAGGACAAAATCAGATCAAAACAGGAAAAAACACTTAATAATCCGAATCATATTCCAAAACATAATAGAATTTTTCGAATTTTCCTAAGAACATGATGAACCCTAAAAAAATAAAACATAAATTCTGGAACCCGAAACCTGAATTTTAAAGCTTTTCTTAAACAGATTTCGGTTATAATATTACCCAGTTGATTTCGAACGAACATATAATTGATCTTTTACGAAAACAATGGTCTCGAGTCGTCCTTTATGACTCGAAAATTGGCTGTTAGTTTAATAAGTTATCAAAATTCCATTTTCCAGATTTCTATCCCAAAATTGATGGATACGAAAACAGAACTGACTAATCAACATATGCTCTGATACCACATGTTGGTTCAGTTCTGTTTATACATCAGGGAAAACAATAAAACACACCTGTTACAGCAGATAGTGCAGTGGAGAATCCAGTAATGGAGTTCGACATGCTTGTCATCGTGATCTGGTTCCTCCTTAGGGTGCTGACTGATGATGGGGACTTAGAAAATTGAAAAGGGATATCGGCTAGGAGAGGAGGTCGAAATTATGATGTTATGCTTATGGGGTGTGTCTAATTATGTAACTGAGTAACCCTTTTAATCTCAACATAATTCTCCTTATATAAGCACCCAGGAGGAAACCTAATTAGTTAATAAGAGTAATATGGTCCATCAACAATTACCAACTAATTATTTAATAGGTTATTATATATTTTGATCTATATTATGTAAATGATTATAATGGCTATAGATTAAATATTGTTACATAATATATTTAATCTTACATAACACTCCATTGTATTAATGCGTATGAAACGGTTACAAAACAATGTTTACAAGATGCTCTCATAAACTCTCAGTGTGTGTGTGTTTACAGTGTTCGCTCCGAAATCTATTCAGACTTCCGTTAACTGTTCTGTCTTCTGTTTGTGTATATATACTAGATGAACGACGAAATCAAGTTCCTGACGAAAACTCATTGACGAAATCCCAGATCTCGACGAAATCAGGTGATTTCATCACCTATGGGGATTTCGCCTAAAGTGTTTTCCTCACAAGGGATTTCACCCAACTAGTGTTTTCGTCCAATGTGTTGGGCTTGGGCTCAGACTTCTCATGTATGAGCTTTGACTTGGGCTTCATCATGGACTAGAACAAACAAACAGACAATACTTAAACTTACACTAATAATGCAAACTGCACACACGCAGTTGCATTATCATCAATCGTTACAAAGTAACTAGCATACCGAGTCAAGACAGGAGGTTGTCTTGACAACGGCCTTCACTTCGTAGCCGAGTCAAACCGAGCCGAGCCGTATCCACATAATATGTATCAACAAACTCCCCCTTAGATGCTGCTCGCGAGGTTCGTAATCTCGTTCTCCATCTCTTGATGGTTCTTTTTCTCGGAAAGGATCTTCAAAGACTTCACGTGTGTTGTAAGTAGACAGTGTATTAACAAACTCCCGTTTTCATTTAGGAAGTGTATCAATAACTCCCTCTTTGATTATGCTTGTGAATCTTTTGATTTTCAATGCTTGAGATCCTTGTGGTGTTGATGATTGACCAGCGGCAACTCGATCATCTTTATCATTTGAGTGCCTTCACGTCGTGTCTTCATTCCGAAGCTTGTCATCGAACATGTTCTCCCTACCTTTAGCATCTGCACATGCAAGAAAGCTAAACGCGTAATGAGAACAATTGCTTGGAATATAGTTAATCATAAACAAACGAAGCATATGAGATCAAATCTCATTCAACTACCGTCCGATAATTTGTTTGAAAAGTTAACAGATTTTTCAATTTTCATTATTAACTTTCAAAAATTGCAAACTCTGGTTGTCAGTCATTTTGGTTTTCATCAGATTTCAGGCAACTAAGACTTGAGTTCCAACATCGGTTAATCGAAACTAAAGTAGAAATAAAATCTTTTTGATTTTTTTAAAAGTTTATATTAAAACACACCTAAAATCTTTTTGGCATTTTGAATATTTCAAACTTAAAGACTGAAAGCAGTAAATAAATATATACAGAGTTGCAAAAACTAAGAAAAGTAAATATATATAAACATTCTTTTTGCGAGTTTCGAGGGTAAGAGAATCATATCAGTGTACGGTCATGCCAAAACGCTCTTGTTGTTCTTTTTGTTAGCATTTAGATAAGCATCCTATAACAATTATCGGTATTGTTGTCCACATAAGCTCAACTTATCAGAAGTAATCATGGCGAGGGGATACGTTAAGGTATGATTTATACTTACCGACCGGTGTTCATCCACATCACGACACATTCCCGTATCAAGGTAAGCACAAGAGTTCATCTTACTGGTGAGTATACCATTTATCATTTGTTTTGCCGTATATGAAAATGTGAGAAACTCACTTATTTTGGATTGAAAACAAGCCCTATGTGATAGAATCACTTATTGATGAGGAACTTGATTTTCAGATGCATGAGGGCACATGAGCAAGTTCGTGAACAGGTCAGTACTTTCGTACAGCAAAGAGACGAACTTGACTCCCGGATAAATGTGATATATTATCACTTATTTTGAGGACATGTGATTGTTGATCACTTATTGAGGTCGTATGTACACGTATGTATGATATCATGGAAGATCTAAACTTCGTCTCTGTTTATTTTCGGTAAAAGAAACAACCATGATACCCAGATGATAAACAGCATAAAGACCACATATCTCAGAACCTTGGCAATCTCTCAAACGAAATTTCGGTACTGAGACCATATGCCAATGAGTGGTTCCCACCTGGTCTTCAGTCGATTTCAGTTTATATCACCCTGCACACTTTAAGATGATTGTGAGCCTACCGATACATCTTATATAGAGCTGCTTAACATTTTTCATTTTGCATTTTAGGTTTAAAGAGGTTTCGACAGACCACTGATGTACTATCATTTTCTCTTTTGCTCGCCAGGAAACTCATTTTTGTTTTTCTATTGTTTTTGAGATTTTTTAATGTTTTTGAATTTTTCAAATTTTGGAATTACTCCCCCTAAAATTAGGGGTGTGCAAAATTCGTTTCGAATTCGAAAAATTCGAAATTCGAAATTCGTTTAAATTCGATTTGATTATCTAGAATTCGTTTCGATTATAAGAATTCGAATTCGATTCAATTCGAGTCAAGTAAATCGAATACGAATTGAATACAAATTTATAATTTCAAATTCGATTCGATTCGAAATTCGAATAAAAATTATACATGTTTATTTATTATTTTTATATATAATACATATATAACTTTTATTAGGCTATACTATAAATTATTTTCAATTTTTTTCCAAGTATTAAAATTACCCATTACCAAACCCACTACATGGCCCGTAACTAAAACCTAAGTAACAAATCAATCAATAGATTTCTAAGTGTAAAAATATTAACTTGTAATGTGGAGTGGTTATTCCTGACTTCTCGTTTTGAATTTTAGACTTGTGGTACTTTATTTGGAACTTTTTAAAGTGATATCGTGCTTTATGACTGTTTTAAAATTTATATTTCACTTTGAAAGTTTTTTACATGGTTTTTAAGAATCTGAATTAAATTGAATTTATTCGAATTCGATTCGAATTTTTAATCGAATACGAATCGAATATGAATTGGTTTTTTTATTCGAATCGAATTTGGTAGGTTTTAATCGAATTCGAATTGAATACGAATTCAAGGAAAACTAAAAATTATTCGAACAATTCGATTCGAATAATTCGAAAATTCGATATTCGATTCGATGAACACCCCTACCTAAAATCAACAAACTTACAATAATTTTAAAAACACAAAGATATTTACAAAAACAATTTTCCGATGCGGATTACTCTTGCTTGACCTTAATGCCGTTTACCAAAATTAATTTTAATCAGAATTGATTTATCTAATTTTGGAAAAATCAGTTGGGCATGTCGGTAATCGGTGCGGACCATGACAACATTGACGAGTTTCATAGTGAAACAATCACGTGTGAAGTGATATTTGAGTTCAACGTGTCAGGTCAAAGAGTGTTGTACGAGATGACAATAATTCATAAAGCAGCTTAAATATCGACAAGTATAAGAGAGATTAGAAATTTAAAACCGTATCCTGCAACTGCTTCGTGCATTGCAAGGAATCTGAGTGATCTCCCAAACTGGATATCCACCAGGTGTGGATTTCAAAGTCGATTTTGTAGCTACTGAGAAATCTCTTCACAGCAACAAGATCATAAACCTCTAGGTCCGGCTGGTCTTTCACATTGTACCAGCGAAGGTCTTTGTCTTTCTCTTTGAGAAGTAGTGTGCGGTTGTTCAATCCACGCCAAGGCATCCGCACACCCGGTTGGTTTGATCTACAAACACATTTTCTTCAATCACACCGTGGAGAAATGTACACTGCACGTTCATCTTGTTAATTTTAACACTACGTGAAAAAGGGGCTACGGCCACACTTTTGGCAAAACCGCCCAGCCACAAATTTATAAAAATGTGTGGCTAAAGGTTATTCATAACATTTTAAAACATCTTTAGCCACACATTTTATTATTAATGTGTGTGTGGCCAAATGTGATCTATGACCACATATTTTTGTTTCATGTGACGAAAAAACATGTATTTGACACATTTAGCCACACTTTAAGAAAAAAATTGTGACATATATTTGCGACACTAGCAAAGTGTGGCTAAATGTTATCTACGATCATATTATATATTTTCCTGTGACCAATAATATGTGTATTCAAAACCTTTAGCCATACTTTAAGAAAAAACCGTGACATTTATTAGTCACACTAAAAAAGTGTGGCCAAATTTGATCTACGGTTACTGTATTTGTTTCGCGTGACTAAACACAAAACTATTCCAATCCTTTAGCCACACGTTAAGATAAAACATTCACATTAGAAAAGTGTGGCCAAATGTATTCTACGACCACATGATATGTTTAATAATGTGGCTAAAATCTAATACATATGGCCACATATATTATTTTATGTAACCAAAGGTTAGACAATAGTCACACTTAAAATTAAAAAATTTAATGTGGTTTTACATTAACATTCGTCACACAATTATCATTTTGTTTATTTTGTGTGACGAAATATTATCAAATGTCATTAAAAAAATGTGTGACCAAATGTTAAACTTACTACATCTTGAAAATTCCCCCCAAAATATTTAATTCCAAAACTTAAACTTCCACCTAAAATATTTCATCTTAAAACTTCTCTCCAAAATATTTCATTCTAAAACTAAAACTTACCCCCAAAATATTTTATCCTAAAATTTAATCTTCCCCCCAAAATATTTGATTCAAAACTTTTCTCTCAAACAATATTCTTATTTAAAAAAATTACATTATTTAATATTAAAAAACAAAAAAAAAAAACTTACTAGATATTTAATAATTCAAACTATTATTAAATATTATATATTTTAAACCATATTTGTTTTCTTCTAAATGATATATTAATGTATGCATATTAATAATGGTACCGAATTTCTCGTAGTTAATTGTTTTCAGTACTGGTACTTTCAGTTCGATACGATACCGATAGTTTACCGAATTTTAATTACTTTCATATAGCGTTGCGGCACGAGTACTGTACAGTACCATACCAAACATTTTTGGTACCGGTACCTGTACCCATATTTGATTATTTCCGGTATTGGCATTTTCGGTATCGTCATGTTCGGTACCAGTACCGGTAACGAACTCATCCCTAATCATATATGTGTTAATAGACCATATTGGTCTTTACTGGGTCACAATGGCCAATAGTGGTCATAGGTATGTTAATGAACCATATTGGATCACAATGGACAATAGTAGATCGCACATGTCTTAATGGACCATATTAGGCCTAAATGATAGTGGATCGTATATGTCTTAATGGATCACAATGCACAATAGTATATCATATATGTGTTAATGGGCCATATTGAGCCTATGTGGAACACAATGGCCAATAATGGATCGTATATGTCTTAATGGACCATATTGGGCCTTAATGGAGCACAATAGATAATAGTGGATCGTATATGTCTTAATGGACCTTATTGGGCTTTGATATGTCACATTGGCTAATAGTGAATCATATATGTCTTAATGAACCAGATTGGGCCTTAATGGATCACAAGGTCAATAGTAGATCAAAATTTCTTAATGGACTATATTGGGCCTTAATGGATCATAATGGCCAATAGTTGATAATACATGTCTTAATGGACCATATGGGCCTTAATGGAGCATGATTACTAATTGTGGATCATTTATGTCTTAATGGACCACATTGGATCTAAATGGATTACAATGGCCAATATTGGATCGTACATGTCTTAATGAGTTTTTTTTTAATTTGGTTGTTTTGGATTTATGTGCTTCAATTACCATGCTCTGTGATCATCAATGATTCAAAGTTAGGGTTTCTCAACATAGGTTTCTTCTGTTTCCAAAATATGAACCAAACGAGCCAATGAAAGTCTATCATTTGTTCATAATGGATCCATGGTTAACATGCTAGGCCATGTTGTTTTGATAACTTTTTATATAAAAATTATGCCATTATTATAATATTGTGAAATCACTTGCCATTCGTATGACTTTTCTTTTTATGAGCTTGTATTATTAAAATAGTTGAAATTTTAATTTTTGTATCCCAAGTTTTGACTTCCCGCTTATGTCATCCATTTTGCTACCCTAATTTTCCCCAAATTTCCATGGTTTCTCCTAAAGTTTTCATCTCCTTACGGTGTGGTAAACGCTTCCAGAATTCTTTTTCTTGCAAACTATCACTAGTACAATAATCATTTGTTGGTGCTATGGCATATTTTAGGGTGGAAGGAGTGGTCTCGGGGAAGGGGCTGCCAGCTTCAAATCGGTGAGTGGGGAGTGATGTTTGCGGTGAGTATACACCGATGTGTGGGAAGAGAAGATAGAGCGGGGAGAGAGGGGTGAATGGTGGACCCTAACCTCTTTTAACCAATTACATTTAAAAAAAAATTTGTTTAACATTCTCCATATGTTTGACTATTGCCAGTGATTGAGTGCAAAATGAGGAGAGGAGTGGAGTAGAGACTTGACATGCCATGATATTATTGGCTAGAAAATAACTTAAACACTCACTAGTGATTAACCACTCCCTCCACCCTTATGATGTTGCGGTTCAATAAAGAACCCCACCTCCAAATCAATTTTCCATCAAATACCAGCACCAATTTATTTATTGATGATGTGGTATTGCGGTTCATATTTTTTGATGAAGCAGCAAATAAAAAAAATCAAATACTCATTATTTTAGGAATTTTGGTGAAATTCCCTAAAAAAACTTCTAATAAAAAAATCAAACCGTAAATATATACACAGTCACGAACTTCCTTCCCCCCAAAACTTCCCCCAAACTCTTCCTCTCCCCTCGAACCCTAACGCACGCAGCAAAACTCACGGCGGCAAATCTCACGACGACAACCTCCACTTCTCACCTAACCGGCGGCAACCCTCTTCTCACCTATGTGGCGGCTACAATTGTGCCTTCTCCTCTCGAACCCTAATACCGGCTCTGATGGTGACGATGGCGAAATCGCCACAAGCAAACGACGGCTATAGCAGTGGAAAACCACCAAAGGTAAACCTTTTCCTAAAATTGTTGAACCCTGCTCTAACACAGTAACCTCAGGGCAAGATGATCGAGAGATCTGATTCGCTGTTTTTGTAAGTTGTTTCATTATACATTTGATTGTTTTTAAAAGCCATTGATCTGTGGATTTTCTGGGTTGAACGTGTTCTAATCATTTTTTTATTTGAATTGTGTGTTAGCCATCAGTCCGCACATTGTATGCATGGATCTCTCTTTCGTCTGTGTGGATCGGATCGTAACATGTTGATTCTTAATAGGTATGGTCAAATCAAAATGTTCATATCGTTATGTTTTATTCTTTTTTTAGATTATGAATATGTATTTTGAGTGTTAACATGCACATTTATTTCATACTTGGTTAATTTTCTGATAATATTAACCATACTTGTTAAAATCAAGTTATTTTGATGTTGAGTTATTCAGATTAGGAGAAATAAAAATCCAACAAAAAGTATCTTTATAATTCTGTTAAAATACTCAACTGTTTGGCACCTAGTGGTTTTTGTTCATCGTCAACTTGTTAATTTTTAAAAGTTATGGGTTGAAACTGGTCAAAGTTAGTAACCGGTCAAAGTTAGTGTCAGTAGCAGACTCGTATGAAAAAACAACCAACAGGATTATGAATTTATGAAATGTTTACTTGATAATAAGGGTTTTTATGTAAAACAAATAAGAGAGTCACAACTTCTAGTTCTAAATAATTTAATTAATTTGTTATTATTATACTATTTCACCATGTTATTATACCATTTCACCTCTCTATCCACTGGGATAGAGGTATGGTGGTTGTTGTAGACATGTTAAAATCAAGATATCCTCATCCTGATATAAAATTAATATTCAAGCTCTAGGAGGATTACTTGCAATTTAATCATGATTGATTGCCGTGATGAAGAAAAGGCAGCAATTGAGGAACTAACAAACTCTATCACACATCCATTTCCTGTTTTGTTCTCTTTGTTATAAATACTGAATATGGTACTTTTGGTTGAAACAGGGTGTTACTTGTTCTGCAAAAGGGTTCAAGTTTATGTATTTAGTATTCAAATTGACAATTTATGTATGGATTTTGGTTTACTATTGTTAATATTATTAATTTTGTTTTTTAGGTTTGTTCATCTTTGATATTGTTTTAATTCTAAGAAAAATTGAAAAAAAATTGCTAATTACACGAAAATGGCCACATAGCGACAACAATATATGTGACTATAAAATAGAAACGGCCACACTTACGGTAAATTCGTGTGACTGTTGATACCATTTGTCACACTTAATGGGCCATTTTCTTAATTACAACAACCTTTCTGTCACATTTTTTTAAAATTCATGTGGCTAAAACAAACTTTTTAGTGACTATATAATAGAAACAGACACACTTATGGTAAACTCATGTGACTATACAATAGAAATGGCCACACTTAAAATAAATTCATGTGGCCATCGATACCTTTAGTCACACTTAATGGACCATTTTGTTAATTACAAAAATCTTTTTGCCACAATTTTTAAAAATTTATGTGGTTAAAACAAACATTTTAGTGACTATATAACAGAAACGGTCACACTTACAGTGAATTCATGTGGCTATATAATACAGACGGCCACACTTACAATAAATTCATGTGACCATTGATACCATTTAGCCACACTTAATGGACCATTTTCTTGATTACAACAACCTTTTTTGTCACAGTTTTTTAAAATTAATATGGCTAAAACAAACTTATTGGTGACTGTATAATAGAAATGGCCACACATATAGTAAATTCATGTAGTTGTTGCTACCCGTTTAGCCACACTTATTTGACAAAATGATTGATTTTAACAAGACCTTTTAGCCACAGTTTAAGTTGTTATGGCCACACATAAGTGAATGTGGCCGTATGATGCCTACGATGACTTGACCTTTGGTCACACTTGAGCTGGAAAAAAAAGTGTGGCGAAAGGCGTATGGTCACACTTTTTTCATGTGGCAGTAGGCCTTTTTTGACATAGTGTAAACTTCAGACGTGCTGCAGGTGAGTACATTTTGATTGAAATCTATCCTGGGGACCCGATCAAAAACCATAACAACCAAATTTTGGCACATTTTTCCACTTGTCGAATTTTTCAACTTCATTCAACCACATTCTTTCACCATAATTCCTTCATCGGAATTTTTGTCTTCTTTTCTCCTCTCTCCATCAAAGGCAACAATATTTTCCTAGATGTAACAATATTTCGGAGCCTTATGTCGCCGATCTTGTGCATGGACGCTCCACTATCAACAATCCTAAGACTATCAATAGTTCCTCCTGGAACATCCTACACACTCATTCAGAGATTAGTTGGAGAGGGGGACCCAAGCCTTCACAGACTTGGGTCGTCCGTCATCATCGAGAATTGTAACATCCATTTCCCGATGATTCGGAATTGATGTAGCTCCCCCTGAAACGGTTACCAATTTTGGTTTCCAAATCTGTTTTTGTTTTTCATTTTTAACTTCTAACTTAACAGACTGTGTTTGGACAACCTTTGGTTTTAAAACCTTTTCAACTTCTTTTCGTTGTTTCTTTTTCTGTTTCATTTCCCGTTGTTTAACAAGACGAGGGTCCTGTTTTGGTGAAACAGATCTTTCATGGTATTTGTTACCACGGGGGGGGGGGGGGGGTCAACCTTTTACTTTCCCTTGGTGAGATATGGACAATTTCTGACAATGTGCCCATACTTACCGCATTCAAAACATGATCTCCGCTCAACAAACCTCGGAGTATCATAACTGTAAGAACTTGATGATGAACTTCGTGATCTTGAGGTACTTGGTCCTACATCACAACCGTTTGTGTGTTGTGTGTAATTGTTTTGACTGTTTCTTTTCAAAATTTTACTTTGTTTAACAAAATCCGTGTTGGATTTGTTTTCGAAAGTTTCAATTTTATCAGTCCCTCTAGATTTCACGAAGTTTACCTTCTGGATCGTCTTCTTGTCCTTTTTCTGAGTCTGTTTCTCTTGACCTTGAGTCGGTGATTTACCTTTTGGTTTGGTGCGATTTTGCTGAACTTTCTCAGTTGGTAATTTTTTATTGCCATTTTGTTTGCGAATTTCAACTCTTGAAATCGGAGGACACTGTGTTACCACAACGTGTGATCCTGTCTTTCCCAAGAACTTACTTGTTGAATCCTCAAAAATTTACTAATTAAAGATTGATTAACATTCTTAATAGGAAAATCTTTGTCAGAGTAGATTTTATTATCACCAACAAGAGTGTACAGCAAATTCACAATCTCAGACTCTTGTGAGGAAGTGGACGTGGACTTGGTCAGAACAGTCGTAGCAGGTTTTGTGGGAGGATCACATAGAATATGATTCTCGAGAGGTATGTTCTCGTCTTTGATTACCGCATCTGACTGTGCTGAGTCAGTATCATTAGATTCATCATCTGAAGAATCAACATCCTCAACAATAACTGGAGGATCCTGATTCTGTTCAGCAGAAGACACACTTGTATATGCTGATACATCCGAATCTGATGAGACTTCCGATTTGTAACCAAGTCCCGTCGCAAACTCCTCAAAGTTTAAAGGAACCGATGGCGCAAAATGAGTTCTATATTCTTCATCAGGCATTGCGTCATAATTGTGTTTAACCAGTGGTGGACATTTCTTATAGCCAATGCATGTGACATCAGATTTCTTTTTCTGAACATCAATGATGTGATCTAGCATATAGCTAGAGCTCAAATAACTATTTAGCTTAAGATTGATCGCCTCACTTTCAGTTTTTACACAAGCCATCTCTTTTTGCATTATCTCGAGCCTATTGATCAGTTAATGGTTGTTTGTTTTCTTGAAACCATTTTCGTTAGCTCGGATTTGTTTTCTCTTAAATTTTCAATCATTGTTTTATACCCGTTTTCATGGTTTGTATAAAACATGTTGGCTTCTGTGCATTTAGTAAGATCCATGATCAACTTTTGGTTGTTGATAAATGTCACATCATATTTGCTTTGCAAAGCCTCATGTTTGCTTTGCAAATCAGACATCTTAGCATTTAAAGAAACATGTTTGTTTTGCAAGTCAGACAATTCAGCATTTAAAGCATCATGTTTGCTTTGCAACTCAGACATATTAACATCTAAATCAGCACATTTATCACTTAAGCTAGCACAATTATCACAATTAACTACAGTTGGTTCATCGACACATACCTGGCTGGAATCACTCTCAGATGTTGACCTATCTGCATCAGAATCAACAACCTCCCTTGATGATTCACATTCAGATCCATCCTCGCTTGAACTTGAACTTGAAGTTGTAACATCTTCAACTGAAGTTGAAACGTCTTCAACTGAACTACTGTCATGTTCAGAACTGTCATCGTTTCGCGATGATTCACCATTGCTGGCCTCTTTGACAATTTTAGCATAAAACGCCGTTTTTGTTTGACTACAGTTCCTTGTATCAATAGATGATGGTGCTACAGTAGAACGTTGGCGCTGTGAGGCAACTGGTGGTAGTGGATTTCCATACAAGTCTGTGGTTGGAGCTGGCTTTACAGGAACTTGTATCGGATTGCCATACAAATCTGTTGTCATTTTCGGTTCACTTTGCTTTTTATTAGTAACCGATGCCCACATTTCTGCCGTAATAGAACTCGCTTTGGATGAAGACGAGGAAGTGGGAGATTCGGCCCATGATGGCGATAAACCCGTGCTTCTATACTTGCTCGAAGATGCGGGTGCGGGAGATTCGGCCAATGATGGCGATAAACGCGTGTTTATATACTTGCTCTCTGCAGTTGACGGAGTACCCGACCAAGCCGGATTCATTTTGAATGTATAATGACGAATACCTGCTCAAAATATAATGACGAATACCTGCTCAAAACACTCAAATCAAACAGTTAAATATGATTTAAAAAGCTTCTGTTAACAATATGAAAAGATATGTGACGAAAATAGGGGTTTTCGTTGCTGATATGTTTGATTTTGTCGCTGAAATGGTGATTTCGTCGCTGAAAGGGTGATTTCGTCGCTGAAATGGTGATTTCGTCGTTGAAAGGTGATTTCGTCGCGAAAGGTGATTTCATCGCTGAAAGGTGATTTCGTCGTTGATGTGCCTTTTATGACGAAATCAGGTGCTGCTTTCGTCGCTGATGTGTTGATGACGAAAATAAAGGGGGATTTCGTCCAGAATAAGTGTTTTCGCCCAGGGTGTTTTCGTCCAAGTGATTTCACCAGGAGGATTTCGTTCAAATGTAATGATAATATGGGGATTTCATCCAGCTTAGCTTGATATTGTTGACCAGGGTGTTTTCGTTGACAATATGTGACCAGACAAGTTAGATATTATCAAAATAGATCAAATCTTATCCTTCTGACAAGAAAACTTCTTTTTCAAACACATCATATCTTGTGACTTGTTTTTCAACGTTTCACCATTTGATGTCAAATAATTCAAACACAACAATATAATAATCATCAATAACAATTCAATCACAAATCAATTTAGAGTATGCAGATCAAACACAGAAACTTATGAAGAACCAACAAGAACAACTTGAAGATATCATGAACTTGTTGAGTTTTCAGGTGACCGATAAATTTTCAAACAATAATTTTTGCTAAAACTTTCAATAAAAACTCACAATAACATACAAGCATGTAATATAACAAGGTTTCCACTAAAACAAGAAGCAAAACATACTGATTTTCAAGGTTTTGAAAAGAAGTTTTTCAGAAAAATGATTTTTAACAAGAGCATAAACTGAAATACACTTCCAAAATCTATCAAAACACGAGAAAATCGACTTGGTTTAAACAAGGAATCGAGCCAATGCTCTGATACCAATTGTAGGTCCACCCGGAGGATCGAGTAACCTCTATTCCCTGTTTTTCGACAAACCCGAGAGTGCGGAATCCAAACGGGTAAGTTAAACCAAGTTACGAACACGAACACAAAGATTCAACGATTAACACTCCATTGTATTAATGCATATGAAACGGTTACAAAACAATGTTTACAAGATGCTCTCATAAACTCTCAGTGTGTGTGTGTGTTTACAGTGTTCGCTCCGAAATCTATTCAGACTTCGGTTAACTGTTCTGTCTTCTGTTTGTGTATATATACTAGATGAACGACGAAATCAAGTTCCTGACGAAAACTCATTGACGAAATCCCAGGTCTCGACGAAATCAGGTGATTTCATCACCTATGGGGATTTCGCCTAAAGTGTTTTCCTCACAAGGGATTTCACCCAACTAGTGTTTTCGTCCAATGTGTTGGGCTTGGGCTCAGACTTCTCATGTATGAGCTTTCACTTGGGCTTCATCATGGACTAGAACAAACAAACAGACAATACTTAAACTTACACTAATAATGCAAACTGCACACACGCAGTTGCATTATCATCAAACGTTACAAAGTAACTAGCATACCGAGTCAAGACAGGAGGTTGTCTTGACTACGGCCTTCACTTCGTAGCCGAGTCGAACCGAGCCGAGCCGTATCCACATAATATGTATCAAGACTTATAGAGCATTGAACCTTAGTTGCTTCCTAAACATTGCAGCTCATCATAATCGTATATATTCATTAACTAACATTATTATTAATACAAATTATCCTGATTAGGCTCACAAGTTCAGCCAATCTCAAATTTAAGATTGTTTGTTAAAGTTAAAGGAATAAAGGGAGTACTCATAGATCGTTTAAACTTGGATCGATACAAACTTTTAGCTAGATGATCTTAAGTAGCTTGGGAACGACTCTAGTATGAACTCCAAGTAGCTTGGGAACGACTCTAGTATGAACTCCAGAAGAAAAGTCTTAAACGATACTAAGAATGGAAAATTATATTATATGAATCATAAATGTTTTATTAAGAGGGCATGGGCCGCCTTAAGTTGAAATTAAGAATTCATTTGTAATTAGTTCGACTAATATCCATGTCAGCAGATCAACATATGTTCCCACTTCATCACCTCTATACAGTGTTGTAAGAATCGCTAGGCGCTAGTCGGGCGGTGGGGTACTGACTAGCGATTAATCGGGATTAATCGGAATTAATCGGATTGAGATTTTTATATGTAACTTTTAGTTACATATATACACACATTTTTATATGTAGTTTTTTAAAGTAGACATGTTTTAACCACTCTTTAACCCATTTTTTAAAGTGACCGGAAGGAATTTATATGGTTTGGTCAAAATTTGGCCGGCATCTAGCCAAAATTTGGCTAGAATAGAACCGCCATTGACTGCCTAGCATTAATCGACCATTAATCGGTGAACCTCCGATTAGTGATTAATCGGCGACTAATCGGAGACTAGTCGGGGATTTTTACAACCATGCCTCTGTAAATGGAATCCACCCTACCTCACCTTCATCATATCCTCAAATTTTCAAACTTACTAAAAAATGGAAAACTCTCTAAGCTCATGTTTCACGGTGGCCTTTATGGTGCTCCTACTATCGGCTGGGCACCTTCAACCGACTGAAGCACAATCTAGATGTGATTCAGTGCAGCTCAGCTGGTGTTTGCAGTCCATTGTCTCAAACATTCCACCGTCCCAAGAGTGCTGCCGGAGACTCAGGACTCAGGAAGGTTGTCATTGCCGCGAAATGAGGGACCCAACATTTGGTGGCTATCTTAGACATCCCGGTGCTAGGAGGGTAGCCACCGCATGTGGTGTAACATTCCCTAGATGTAACTGATCGAATTCGTGACCGACGATGGTATTTTACTGTAGTATACCACTTTTGTTGTTGTTTGTTTTCGTGTCTTTGTAATTGTTTCCGTCCTGTTGTCTGGGTTAATTGGTACGTTTTGTAATTATACATGTATGTACTATTGTATGTTATGATTGTTATTCTACATGTATGTACTATTGTATGTTGATATGATAATTAATAAATAATTTTTTTGAGTGTGACAAGAGTTTTGATGCATGTTGTGAGGTAGTGGTGCACAAATCGGGTTTTTTAAAAAACCGGGTTTCGGGTAGGATCGGGTTCGGGTAGGATCGGGTTTTACAAAATCGGGTTTTTTTTTAAAACCGGGTCGGGTCCGGGTCCGGGTTCTCTACCAAAAATGTATACCCTATATACCCGGGTTCGGGTCGGGTTTTATAAAACCCGGGTATTATAATACCCTATTTCCGGGTTCGGGTCCGGTTCGGGTATTCATCGGGTAGGGTTCGGGTATGCATCGGGTTGAGAAAAAACCCGCACCGGGTATTAAAAAAACCCGACCGAAACTATGCTTATAAAATGTATCAAACATAACTCTCACACATAGACATCAAATCTGTTGATAAACAGAGGCACAATTTATAAACAGAGGCACAATTTATAGTTCTTCATGTGGTTATTCTTGAACTTTATAAATAGAGGCACAATTTATTAAATACAAAAACTAATAATGATATTAAACAAACAAAGAAAATAGAAGGGCCAACATATATTGGCATATTTGTTTCCACTTGTAATGAAATATACTAAATAATTAAGTAGCGGTGGCAAATATCATTAGAAACCTAATAATTAAACAAGATTACATCAAAGTGCATACATAATTTTGTTAAATCATAAGAACTAGAAGTCTTAATGCATACATAATTAAACAAGATTACATCAAAATCGGGTTTTTTTAAAAACCGGTTCCGGGTATTTATAAAACCCGGTTCCGGGTTCGGGTTCGGGTATTTATAAAACCGGGTTTCGGGTATAAACCGGGTATAAAAAAAACCGGTTCCGGGTTCGGGTTTTAGATCAAATATGTATACACGGTCCCTACCCTACGGGTAGGGTCAGGTTCGGGTTCGGGTATAAAAAAACCCGAGTTTTATAATACCCGGTTCCGGGTTTTTTTTTCGGGTCCGGGTTCGGGTTTTTTGTGCACCACTATTGTGAGGTGTTAAAACATTTGAATGGATAAAAACTTAATTTTGTATAGAACTAGTAGATGCGCCGCCCGCGTTGCGGGGCGATGGCCGAATAATTCTCAACCAATTAAAAAAAGACTACTATAATTTTGCTAGAAAAAAAAAACAAAAACGATGATAAGACCGTAATTTTGGGCTCAGGGCAAAACTGTAATTTTTCAGAACTAATGAGCGAGTGTTAGGGAGCTCCTTGACACGAAAAAAAATTAAATCGAGTAAACCAATTAAAAAAAAACCTTTATAGTTTTGCTAAAAAAACTAAAACGATTGGAAAAACGTAATTTTTAACTGAGGGCGAAATCATAATTTTAATTCGGGGATAAATCGTAAATTAAATGGACCAACGGGGGAGTGCCAGGAAGCTGCCGGCACGACTGTAATTTTACATTGGGGGCAAAATTGTAATTTCACCAGGAAAACAAACAAAAACGATGGGCAAAATGTAAATTTAAGTTGAGGACAAAATCGTAACTTGGGTGTGAGAAAAAAAACTAATGGCAAAATTATAAATTTATACAGGGCAAAATCGTAATTTTGAACCGAGGGCAAAATTGAAATTTTTAGCTGGGAGCAAAAGCGTAAATTTATTTTTAAGTGGGGGTAAAAACATAATTTCGAACTGATGGGGAAATCGTAATTTTAAGGGAAAAAACTAATGACAACACTGTAAATTGAAACGGGGCAACATCGTAATTTTGAACCGGGGGCAAAATTGAAATATTTAGCTGGGAGTAAAAGCGTAAATTTATTTTTAAGTGAGGGAAAAACATAATTTTTAACTGATGGCAAAATCGTAATTTTAAAGAGGGATAAAATCGTAAATTTGTTGGGCCAATAGGGAAAGTTGTCTGGCACTATTAAAGCCCGGGTTACTTGTACTATAGGTCCCCCTGATATTCACAAACCAACAAATCATGTTCGCAAAAAATAAAAACCGTAACAAGTCACATTCACAAAACAAAAAATTCAAGTCAAAGTCACATGTTGTAATGGATTGCTATATGTGGAATGTGTTTAATTTAGCCTTCGCTAGCTAAGACAGAGAGGGAGACAAAGTGGTGAGTGATTGTTGAAGTATGTGATAGTGGCGTGAGAGAATGCAAGGATAGGCAGAGAAAGAGTGACTGCAAGTAGTGGAGTGACGATGACAACAAGCGGTGTATTACCATGGCCAAGTGACCGCGAAAGAAAAATAGTAAAAATGAGAATGAGCGACCGGCAATAGACCTGATGTTTACAATGAACTAGTTTGCACTATAGCAGAGAGTGGTTTGCTTGTATAAGAAATCAAACAAATTTGAAACAATAAGTTTGCACTAATATTACTAGTTAGCATATTAATTTTCGTTTTAGTGAGGGCGCTACTTTTTTGGAGGCCCTAGGCTCAAGCCTGGTTTACTTGTACTATAGGTCCGGCCCTGACATTCACAAACCAACAAGTCATGTTCGCAAAAATTAAAAACCGTAACAAGTCACATTCACAAAACAAAAAATTCAAGTCAAAGTCACATGTTGTAATGGATTGCTATCTGAGGAATGTGTTTAATTTAGCCTTCGCTAAGATAGAGAGGGAGACAAAGTGGTGAGTGATAGTTGAAGGGTGTGATAGTGGCATGAGAGAGTGCAAGGCTAGGCAGAGAAAGAAACCGGCCATGTGGCGTAAAGCGTATCAATGGCCTTATCTACGAAGAGGCACAAGATTTTTGAGGATCTTTCTTGATGATTTCATGTGTGATGCCATCAAATACACAGAAGATACTCGCCGGAAAACTATTACGGCGATGGACGTCATTTACGCTTTGAAGTGCCAATGATGTATAATTATACACTATGTTGATTTGGTTTGATTGTATGTATTTAAATTGTTATTTTAGGAAATGGCTTTATAGAAATCATGTTTGTATCTCATTCTTTGTAGCTTCCCATGAACATGTAATTTTGTTTCATTATGCTTGTAGATTTTATACATTTTTTTGTTTGTATAGTTTTTTGTTTGATTTGCCTTTGTATTAGATCTTGCATGTTCTATAAATAAAATAAAACTAAAAATCACTTGTTCAAATAATGTATATTTTTACGGACCGGTTCATAATAGAGACTTATGGTTTCTATCATTGATTTTTTGGTGGTGTGTTTAGAGATTTAATGGTGGACTAATTTGGTATTTGGTAGTTTAAAGATTTAATGGTGCTCTTATTGAGCAGCACCAACAAATCCGATTATTTGGTGGTATATTTTTGGTGCTCTCTCAAAAAGCTCTCAAAAAATGCATAAATCCCAGCACCTAAAAACTGCTTTTGTACTAGTGTTTGTTCCTTGGTTTTAAGTTTTAAAATTTAGTTTTAAGTCACGAACCATAGAACATTCTTTTGTTACCTGGTTCGAACTAGGATTTCATTTATTCATATGACACCTTATATGAGATGCACAGGTAATAAATTTAAAAGATACGTATAAGAGATAAGAAAAGCATACACTCTTTTTTACTTCATACCCTGACTTTAAAAAACAAATAAGAATTATAGAAAATTGTATAAATATATTTAAATAATGTATGTGCCGATTCCCTAATAAATGATAGCTTCCAACAAAACAATATCTGAAAGCTCTCGAAATTCCCGCCGCCCCACGCTACGCGGCGGGATTCATGTATTACAACAGAAACCCTCAGGTCTATTACAACAGTTAGAAATGCCAGTTTGGAAATGGGAATTGATAACAATGGATTTTGTTACCAAATTACCCAAAACAAGAAAAGGTAATGATACAATCTGGGTGATTGTAGATAGGCTAACTAAATCAGCTCACTTCCTACCAATGAAGGAAACTTTCAGTATAGAACAGCTAGCTAAATTATATGTTAATGAAATAGTTTCTTTACATGGAATTCCTCTATCAATTGTTTCTGACAGAGATAGTCGTTTTACCTCTCATTTTTGGACAAGTTTCCAAAAAGCCATGGGAACCAAGTTAAATCTAAGCACAGCTTATCATCCTCAAACGGACGGACAAAGCGAAAGGACAATTCAAACAATGGAAGACATGCTTAGAGCCTGTGTAATTGATTTCGGAGGTAATTGGGACGATCACTTACCATTGATAGAATTTTCTTATAATAATAGTTATCATACAAGTATCAATGTTGCACCATTCGAAGCACTTTATGGACGAAAGTGCCGAACCCCAGTCTGTTGGGCAGAAATTGGAGAAAAACAACTATCTGGACCTGAGATAGTGCAGGAGACAACCGACAAAATCATTCAAGTCAAGGAATGACTGAAAGCAGCACATGATCGACAGAAAAGATATGCGGACAACAGGCGGAAACCATTGGAATTTCAAGTAGGGGACCAAGTATTGTTAAAAGTCTCTCCTTGGAAAAGAGTGGTAAGATTCATCAAAAGGGGAAAGCTAAGTCCCAGGTATGTTGGACCTTTTAAGATTATTAGAAGAATATGACCTGTAGCCTATCAGCTACAACTGCCAGAGGAAATGGCAGGAATACATGATGTATTTCATGTATCTAATCTCAAGAAATGCTTAGCCGATGAATCACTTGTGGGTCCTCTTAAGGATATAGAGGTAAATGAACAACTCAAGTTCGTAGAAATGCCTCTACAAATTGAAGACAGGAAAGTCAAGAATCTCAAGCACAAGAGGTTAATTTTGGTCAAAGTGAAATGGGACTCCAAAAGAGGACCAGAGTACACATGGGAACTTGAATCAGAAATGCAAAGGAAATACCCACACCTGTTCCAGTAGACCTCGATGACGAGCTCTAAAACAAGGTGGGGATGATATAACAACCCTAAAGTAAACTGACACCCTCCTAAATATTTTTCCGACTCCCCAATATATTTTAAAATATCCTAATATGTCCTAAAATACACCCCATACGTGAAAACGGGCCCCGAATACCTTAAATATCATTAAAAATAATTAAAAATCAATTTTTGGGTTTTAGGCGGGCCGCGTAAGGCGCCCCTTAACCCTTACGCGGCCCGCTAGAGGTCGAAAACGCGGCAAAACCTGGTGCTGACACGTGTCTGACTCGTGTTGAACCTACTAGGTGACCCAGATCACCTATGCTGTTGACCATCTTTGACGCGGGCCGCGTAGGCCTTAGCCTACTTTTACGCGGGCCGCGAGAAACCCAAACTCAGCCCCTATAAAGCTGGAGCTTGGGCCTTCAGTTTACGTCGCTCAGATTTCTTTTCTCAATCTCAAAACTGAAGTGTAGGCATTATATACGGGTATAATACCCCCCTAATTAGCGATGTTCTGCTCCGTTGTAAGTATTATAACCCTGGATACGTATTAGGTACTCTGCCCGATTGATCTAGGGTTCCGTAACGGCTGTCGTGGTTCTGCCCGACGTAGTCGTTGGAATGCCGTCTCGGGGAGGGTATTACTAATGTTAAAATGGGTTATTATACTAACACGTGTGCATTTGTGTAAATTATAGATTGTCACCAGGAAATCCTAAAGAATAATCTAAGACAGCAATGTGAGTAATCTCCTTTTTGCAAATTGTTTTTACAAAACCTCACTTAATTAATTATATAATAAGCAGTTATTGAGTATTTGTAAGAATATAATTATCGTCAGTATGTTGGGGTTTTTTATACAAAATTAGTTACTGCCTTGCGAGGAGTAACTTTTCCACAAGTCGGGTTTGACAGTACCGCGGGTGATAATTAGTATAACTTGGAAACAAATATAATTGCGAGATCGCCCTCAATACTGTACAATGGGTTTTTATTTAAAAATTGATTGAACTGGGATTCACTCACCAGTATTTCCCACTTACAAAATGTTTTTAAACGCGTTTCAGGTAACAAAATGTGAAAGCCAATTAAAAGCCAGCTGGACAGCACTGAAGGCTTGGAAAAGTGGCAATAACGTTACCTAAAAGAAATAGATGTTTTTATTAAATAAAATTTGGATTTATTCCTATGAAAATGTGTGTACTTAAACTTGGGATTGTTCCCGTATGTTTAATATATTAAAAGCGTGGTAATGTTTGATCCTGATGTAAATTCCGCTGCCAAAATTAGACAATACCAGATACCACCGAAACTGGCTCGCGTCCGCCCGTTCCCAAGAAAATAGGGATCAGGGGTTGTGACACCGGGGCTTCGTAATGTTTGATTATACTCTCAAGAATATCTGATAATGAATTCACGAGGTTTCGGAACCATTAGACGATTAAATCAGCAAAATTCCAAGAAGAGGGGTTGAAAGTGTCAATATGATAATTCTACTCCCGAGAGACATTTTTAACAAACTCAGAGCTTAATGGTACTTGATTATACTTCCAAGAATATTTAAAACCTAATTTGAAGGGCCCCTAGTGCTGGATATGAAAGAAATGAAAGTTACATAAGTGCAGGGACTAAACTTGCAAATAATCAAACAAGTTTTTGATTTTAACCTGCCCCACATGTCGCGCCAGACTTTCCTGCACCTGGCGCGTGTCGCGGCCGAGACCATTTTTCAATAGAACTGGACAGCTGCCAGCATGCAGCCTTGCTCCCCACACAAACCATCTCTGCACTCTGAATTCGATACCAACAGCTTGTTAACGGATTTTAAAAACCTCTTGGACACTTGGAGACATCTTAGAGCACCCTATAACACATGGATTGATCTTGGATCACCTCCTTTAACTATAAATAGGGGCTTCAAGTTCCTCATTTACTTGCTCTTTCATAAATTTCATCTCTCTCACTCTATTCTGAGATTCCTGATACAAAAGGAAGCTCTCTCTAGTTCAAAGTTCAAGCTATGACCCTTTGTAAGTGTCCTTAGCCACCTTAGTTCAGTTTTTGTTTATTTAAAGACCGAAAGGCAAAGTTGTCGCAAAACGGCTTTGACCTTCGGTTTAGACCTAAATGGTCTAGCCATTGTTCGAGGCGAATATGGCTACGTAATCATAATTAGGTAGGTGTTAATCCCTCAAAAGGGCATCTCCTAATTATCATGTTTACTTAGTTAATTGTCGGGTTAAAAGAATTAAATAAAAAGTCAAACTAGTCAGATTTTTAAATAAAAACATAATCTGATAATGTAGAGGATATAAATCATGTTTTGTCACTTTAATAACTTGGTAAATATTATTAGAACATGTCTAAACATGTTCAACCCGACAATTCTAAGTTTAAGCTCGGTTCACAAGCGAAAGTCGCAAAAGCTTGACTTTTGCTTTGACTTTCAGTTCTGACCTAATTAAGATTAATTCCTCTATGTTTTAAGCTTCCATAGTGACCATATAATGTTGTAGTATAACTCTCTGAGGTTATATTACATGGTCATTTGGAAATTCTGAATTTTATGCATGTTTCCGTTATTATGCTTAATGTTGACCGATATGCCCTTATGGTCTAAAAATGAGATTTTTGAATAAATGAACATACAAATGAGTTAGGTACTGATTTATAAAGATGTCTAAAATATTTTGACATTACATTCTGGTCTTCAAGTGATGTTATGCAAAAGATCATAAATTTAGCTTTAATAAAGACTAAATTAACCCTTAATGTACGAATCATGCTTAAACATAAATTTTGACACAAAACTCTTCACCTACTGTTATGATATCATTTTTATGAATTTTTGGAATGATGGGTCAGCTTAGATACTGACCTTAACATTTGAGTTCTTGTATAAATTCTATAATTGGCGATAATGCCCTTTTTGCAAATAAAATGTGTTTTTCATATGATTAACATGCAAAACCTTTTCCTACTGATCTAATATGAAAAATAAAATATTTTGACCAATCAAGTCTGGTCAAAATCTCAGAATCACATAAACTTTGCAAATATTGTCAATTATCGACTTTTACGCTAATTAGGTGCATAGTATGGTTTAAAACCATATTTAGCACCCAAGACTTGTTACCTACTGAATTTATAAATGTTTTTTAATATTTTTACAGTAGGTATAATTCATGAACTCAGACTTCTAATTATGTCCTTAAAAGCGTATGTGAAATGATCAAAATGCCCTTTCGGCGCATAATTTGGCCATAAATGGTAAACCACACATATGCATGATATCCTACTGTTATAAAATCATAAAATAAATATTTTTACAGAATATTTTAACCAGAACATCAGTTTACTTTTAAACCTCTTTTATAAATCTTAAAAGGACCAAAATGCCCTTATGGGGCTTAATTCGGTTTTAATTTCTTTTTGGGCATATACTTTAACATGTTACTGATTTCTTAACATATTTTAAGCATAATAATATATGGTACTTGTATATGTTTCATTCGGTAACCCGTTATGCTTATACGCATTCGGTTCGATTTATGTAACTAGTTTGCATAAATTAGCCGAAACGGGTTTAACCATATCATTTAACTTCAAAATCCAGAATGTGTTTAGTTTACCCATATTATACAAGTATTCAAACTTGTCGGGTCTAAATCACATTCCATTCCGGTCTCTGCTTAATCTAGCGTTTTGAACCGTAAAATATTCCTTAAAACTAACCGGTCTAAGTCTTCGACTTAAATAAGACCCGTTAGTATCCTAATAGGTTAATAAAACCTTCCTTACAGATTAAGTAGCTTCGGTAGAAGATATTTGCATAAGGTCTTAGGAAACATACGGCTGAGTAACATAAATACTTTTAACTTATTTTCCCGTATACAGGCTTGGGATACGGTAAATTATTACCGCTTGGTCGGGTATGAGATCATTTAATCGGATTGTGATTTAATAAATCTGCATAACCCGTTTTAATCTGTTTTTTTTTTGATAACTTAAACATTGGCGGTTAACGACCGTGTCCTGTATCATTTAATCCAATATTCCTTTATTTTTTGATTTTTCACCAAACAAATTTTGTGCTTATTCTTTGTCGGAACTATTATTTATGTGAATCGATGATGCATCGTAAGCGAGTTCTTCGTCGGATAGGGCCTAGGGGAGAACTTTTTCTCTCATTCACCTCTTTCTCGTGTATTCGCCGTCCAACTTGTATTTCATCTTCGAGACTTTATATATGTTGTAAGCAAATGCACATATCTATCACCGCTGGAGTGAGTCTTGTTCTTCTTCGTATTAATAAAACCATGCAACTAAGAAAGTATTTTGAAACTAACGTAGAAACTTGGACGGTTAGTGACGAGGTTGGAGAATATCTCAAATCAACATTGTCAAGCTAGGGTTGCCGAAGTGGAAGTGCTCGAACGATAAACCTTCTTTGTATTATTAACTTTACCAATCATTCAATCTCAAATCTTATTTACGTCATAATTAAAAATGCAACCTTCACTACCATTGATGCTTGACCATTAGACGGATTTGCTTTCAGCGCCTTGCAATATTTTGTCATATGATTTTTTAAAGTCAAGTTTGAGGTCCCTATAAAAAACGTGCCACAATTTTTGCAACGAGCCTTTTGAGCATCGTTAGACCTTTCACATAGCTCGAGGGTTTCCGGATCATTTCTAAAAAAATCAAAACGGTTGGCTCGTTTGAGGATGCACCATCACCAACTGATGATTGTGTAAGAGAACTTTGGGAAGCCATAGCGTTTGTACATGAGAACGTTTTTGAGTGCATTTTTTTAGTGTAGTGATCAAACCAATACATCAATACTTATTTATAATAACATATGGGGCCGGCATGGTCCATTAAAATTGAAAAAATAACGGTAAAGAACACGCTTGTAAGAACTAGAAAGTCGTTAATAAATGGTCAATTTGCTCCCAACGGCTAGAATCCGTTTAAACTGCTTCGGTTTGGGGATCGATTTTGCATAGAAACAGGTTTGGACATGGCCATCTCCAACACCATGGGGGAAATAATCTGACTCATGGGCGAAGTTTTTAGGGGCAGGAGGGGGCGACCGACCCCCCGAACTTTTCGTTCAGTAGTGGAGAGTAAGTAGTTTTCGTATAGAAATTTTTGGGTATATACGTTTTTCGACCCCTCGGTTTTATAGAAACTTTTAGGTCCGGTGACTTCCGCCCCCCTCGGTCGGAAATCTCAAGCTTCGCTACTATACCCGCATGCATAACCCAAAATCAATATGGCAGTCCAATATGGGGGAGTTCCATCTGTGACAACTACTCAGTTTGATGCCTGGAGTTACACTAACATCAGTGTTGCCACGCAAAACATGCAGCTAACTCTTACGGATCCCACGTTGTATATGACAATCGTGCTTCTAGTCGCATCGCAAGTATGATTCACTCTCTTTTGTCGCCATCTCCGATAGGTTCTATTTTTGTTGGTAATGGTATTTCTTTGCGCATACATGGTTCTGGTGATACTTTACATAGGTTACATTGCCATACCCGAGGAAAACCCACAGTCATCTTAACTTACCGTTTCACTTCTCCGAGACTGCTTATCAAATTTCGGGACAAAATTTCTTTCAAGTTGGGGATGATGTGACAACCCGCAACTTCAGGTTACTGCTTTAATCTATCCACAGTTAATTTAGACATACCTTCATAGCATTACATTTAACTAGGGTTAGTAAATGAGTCTACGTTGGTAATTCGGGGAATTACTAGAACACACACATAATAACTCTCGAACGTTGGTGATTGACGCGAATAATAATTATAAATGGAAGGTTTACACGAAACTTGTGTGCTGCATGTCAAATACGTGAACTACATGCTTTAATTGTAAATTACATGAATTATGTGCTTTACTATAAATTGTACGATATTATGTGCTCCTTGTATGAAAGTTGTATAGTTCGCGGGGTGTTTAGTATATTTGTGAAACTTTAATAGGCTACTTCAAACCCTAAAACCTGTCACAATCATTGTACGACAGTTTATTCTTCTCAAATCATTTTCTAATAATTTTGGGCTTTGCAACACAACCCACCATCCTCAATCTTGATCTTTCCAATTCTCCTAGAACAATCTCTATATCAATCTAAGGTAAGTGTTCATGCTTTATGTTGTGAATCTCGTTCTTTTGATTCCATGAAAAACCCTAGACATCTAAACAATTTGTGTTTTGTTTCATGATTGATGAATGTGTGATAATTGCTAGATTGATTGAATTGTATGTTTCCTGCTGGTCATTTTAGATGCTATTTGATATGATATGAATGCTAAACTATTGCCTTGATTCATGATATAATTGATTACTGCGATTGGGGGTTTTGGTCATAGGATTGTTATTGAAAACTGTGATATTCTCTGTGGTATTGATTTGGGAAGAAATGTTAGTCCGTAGATAACTGTCAGACCTTGTGAAGTCACAAGGGTCCGCACTTGTTAAAATACTAAAGGGTCTGCACATGTTGTCCGTACTTGTTTAAAAACAAAAGGATCCGCACTTATGAAAAATTACATAGTCCGCACTTAAAATTATGTAGGTAAGCACTTATGAGAATCCATGGTCCGCACTTATGAATACATGGTCCGCACTTATGGTGTTAAAGGATGTCTGCACTTGTGGTATTAAAGGGTGTCCACACTTGTGGTGTTAAAGGATGTCCGCACTTGTGGTATTAAAGGGTGTCCGCACTTGTGGTGTTAAAAGATGTCTGCACTTGTGTTATTAAAGGGTGTCCGCACTTAGACAAATAAAAGGGTGTTCTCACTTGTGCAATTAAAGGGTGTCCACATTTAGGTAATAAGGAGTGTCCGCACATGGGGGCGGGTTCTTTTAATTATGTCCGCACATGTATAGATGGTCGGATATTTCTTGATTTCATGTTCAGAATGTATGCCTTGTAATCTTCAAATGAGGTAAGTAATTTCTCAATGTTCCGAACTTAACTACATTAACATATGGGCCACACTTAATCATTGTAATGGGTGTATATTATGTGCTAACTGAATATAGTGTGACACATGTTGTTGAGTGAAATCATAATACATGCTATCTGAATATATGACTTACGGAATGTATCGAGTTATTAATTAAATGACACATCCAAGGTTCTCAGCATCACACAACGTGCCACCAACTAGATTGCTCGTTACTGTGAAACTTATAAACCTGATCACAGTAACATTGTTGTTTGGACACTTTGGGTATTGCATGTGTAACACCTCGAAAATTCACGTCCTATAATGTGTTGACACGTGTCATAAAGTTTGAACGAGTGAAAGAATGTTATAAAAGGACTAAAGTTGACAAACATGGAAAGTATGTGATTATACGGGTTCTAAATGTCAACAGTGAATAAATATACTTCATAATAACCCTACATGATGTTTATAACATCAAACGAATAAATCATGGATCATACGAAGCAAAAAGTGAGAGATTACAAACTACAGGGGTTAAATGTGTCAACATGTTTAAAGATATACCTCTGAGTGACCTTTTGACAAACCCGAAGCTTTGTAAATGTTAATTATGCTCACTAGAATGCACGATTAAAATTTCATAAAGTTTCATTATCGTATGAGAAAGTTATGACCAAATTCGTATGCGAGGGGTTAAAGTGCAAACATTGAAAGTTAAGACTTTTCGGGTTAACCGGAAGTGTTCAGGGACTTGGCAAAGTGGGTATAAGTCCTAAAGCCCTTGTGGGTAAAGATAAGGGGGTCAAAATGCAATTAAAAAGCTTGATTGCCCTTTCAAATAAACCAAGGGTCAACTTTGCAATAAATAGAAAATCAAAAATCTGATTCGCAGGCCCAGGCGGCCCGCGTGAAGATAGGCTAAATGGGAGGCGGGCCGCGTCAGGCGCCCAGAACCAGAAAACGTGGACAATTGCCTGTAAACGTGGAGAACCGATCTTTAAACGACATTAATGCAATGTGGGCGACCCCTAAACAGTCCTAGACACTAGGGACACATGTTAGATGGTTGTGGTCAGCTGATAGACTTGTGTGTCCAAGAATTGTGGTGGAATTTTCACTATAAAAGGCCTTGTAGTGCATCATTGTTCTTCACATCATTCAAGTGCATTTCTGGTCGATTCTGGAGCTCAAGCCTGCTTCCAACTGATCATAAGTCGTGCATAGGACTCTTGTAAGTCTGCTAGTCCTTCTTTAATTGAGTTTAGCTTGTTTAATTAGCTAAAAGTCAAACCGTCGTAATTACGGTTTGACTTGGAGATTAGTCAACAATTGCTCAGTCATATCTCGAATTAAAAGTAGTTATAGCTTGGTATTTATGTGGGTAATAAACCTCAAAAGGGTTTCCCCTGATCACCACTCTAACCAGGTCAAAAGTCGGGTCAAACTAGTTTAGAAAAAGTCACCAGGAAGCTTAAAATGTCATTTATGCATAATTAACATTATAGACCATATAAAACCTGTTTGATCATTGTTATAACTTAGTAATAAGTGTAAGAACATGTCTAAACATGTTCAACCCGACAATTTCCTGTTTAGACCCGGTTCGGAACCGAAAGTCACATAGTTTGACTTTCACTTTGACTTTCAGTTCTGACCCGTTAAGGCATGTTTTAGAAATGCCTCAGAGCTTTAATTGGACTAGGTTACATGTTAGAGCAACCCTATGTGATTATACACCTTGGTTCATTAGTTATCCAATTAATATGCATGTTTCCGTTAATTGCACATATGTTGACCGTTATGCCCTTATTACCTTAAAACGTGATTTATGAAAAAGTAAAAGTGTAGAGACCTTAAATACGGATATATAAACTTGTATGCAAAGTTTGACATCAGTTTGACTTGTAGATTAAGAGTTATGCTCAATATCGTAAATTTAAAGCTTTTTGTTAATTAAACGGCATAATTAGCGTATAGCCTAGTTAAGCCTACTTTTTGGTATCAAACTTAATACCCACTGATGTAATATATTATTTTGGGCTTTTTAAAGATTTTTAATTAATTTTAGGCTGAGCATAACTAGTAGTCGTAGGCTTAATCCGGTAATTGTCGGTTTTGCCCTTACGGGCCATAAAATGAGTTTTACCTATCTAAACGACTCCAAACCTTTTTCTACTGATCACATATGATAAATAAATTATTTTAAGCCTTCTGGAAAGATAAAAATATCAGATTTAAGTATCGAACCCGGAAATGGCCTTTAAGCGCCTTATTTAGCGTTTTTAACGCATAGTATGTATTAAAATCATATTGAACATACCCGGATTGATACCTACTGATATATTAGGCAAATTTAAATATTTTAACAGTAAGCAAAGGTTGATAAACTCACACTTCAGTTTTGAGCTTTTCGGCTTATGTGAAATTACCAAAATACCCCTACGGAGCATAGTTTGGTTAAAAATGATAAGTTTCACATATATGCCTTAACTTACTGATATAACTTAGAAAGTGGAGTATATTTACTGATTACATCAGACCTGTAACTCAGTTAAACACTTAAACGCTTTTATAAACTTTTAAATGACCAAACTACCCCTACGGGGCCTAGTTTGTGTTTAAACGCGTTTCGGGCATAATGAAAGACATCTTACTGATGTCACAACATATTTGAGGCGCAATTAACTTAGGGAACCTGTATATAGCTCACATGAATACCCGTCACGCTTATTACGCGTACGGTTCGATTTATGTAACAAGTTTACATAAATTAGCCGAAACGGGTCAAACCTTAACGGTTTTATCTCAAAATCCAGAATGTGAATAATAAACCCATATTAAACAAGTCTTCAAACTTGTCGGGTCTGAATCACATTCTATCCGGTCTTCGCTTAATCGTGCGTGCGAACCGTATCTTGAAACTAGCCGGTCTAAGCTTAAGCTTAATAAAAGGCCCGTTAGAATTCTAATAGGTTATTATAAACCTTCGTTCCAGATTAGGAGGACCAGTAAAAGCTACGTGCATTTTGCTTATTGTGATTAATACTTACTCAGGTAAATACTTTTAACTTATTTTCCCTATACGGGCTTGGGTTACGGTATATAGCATACCGCTTGATCGAGCATCGAATCTCCACAGTTGAGTGGGTAGTTGAATATTTTGATCGGCTCGTTTAAACAGTCTTGTTTACTTAAAGCCTTTGGGGGGTTAATGACCATGTCCCGGATATCCTTGGCATCATCTTACGAGAAGGCCACGACCTGAGCACGGGGTGTAGGCGTACACCTGTCAGTGTATAACTCTATATTGTGGTGTGTCTATTGATCTTTAACCCGGAAAAGATCCGGGCTACTGAACGCACAAGTAACATGTAATTCGTTCACAAGATTATAATATTAAATAATTCTCCCAAGTTATAAAAATGTTTATGCCATGTGCATCCAAACCAATTTCCAATCATTTTCCAAAATGAGTCAGTTGAATGTATTTACCAGTGTAAACTGACGTATTTTTCCCAAAAAGATTAAATGCAGGTACTAAGCGAAATTGGCTGGGATTTCTCCTTAGCATCGTTAGAAGTCTCGCAAGCTTAAGATGCCTGAAGTCTGTTGAACCATTAATATTATTTTGTTTCGATCCTACTGTGGATAAACTTCAGGATATTGTTACATTGATAAACAATATTAAATTCGGTTGTATCATATTTTAAATTTGCTTCCGCTGTGCATAATAATATTGTGTTGTTTGACTATTACGTTGCCAACCACGTCACGATACTCCCCCACCGGGCCCACCGGTGAAACGTGGAAATCGGGGTGTGACAGGTTGGTATCAGAGCCAACTCTGAGTGAATTAAACACTAGCCTTTTGTGTTTAATCTCAGTACACAATAGCACATTCTAAACTTTCGAGTCTAGACATATAACATAGGACAAATTCTATTTTTGTTCATTTTTGTCTTATTCTTTATTTTTATATCTTGTTGTTGTTATCTCATGAAATATTGACTGGATAAAAAATGCCGCCAAGATTCTTTAGGAGACGAGGACGAGGCAAGGGGCCAGTCACCGCCCCCAACGATCATGAAGCTGGACCTTCGCAACGGTGAGCTCCATCCACCACCGAGAGTGACAACCCTCGGGAGAACCGGAGAAACATGTTCGAGCCGGCCAGACGGTCGGTTTCGCATAGTTCAACACCTCCTGTTCTCAACCCTTATGAACCCAATAACCCTCAACCGTCCTACATACCACTTCAGCGATCCCTGTCTCATCATTCGTATGGTGACCCCACACCCATCTTTAGAGGCCAATTTAATCCGGCCAATTACTTACCAGAACCCGTGGGTTTCAACCCACTAGGGCCAGACGATCACTTCTCTGGCGATCACGCTGACGACATGGATGAGGATACTGACCCCGTCGAACCTGCTAGTGGCACTCCAAACCATCCGATCGAGATCTCCGACGGATCGTCTTTCCACAGATCACCCTATGGTGGTCCAGACAGCTTCCAAGCCATGTTCACTCGGCACGAGTGGTACTACACACCTTCTCACCACTCGTCGCCTCATGAGCAGCAGCAGCATCATCAAGATTCCTTTGAGGATCACCGATTTGTGGCAGTTACGCCACCACCTCCACCGCCACCAGTTCAGCCGGCACCTCCTCAACCGCCAAGGCGTAGGAGAACCGGTGCCCGCATGTCGGCACGAGCAGGGGACTTCCATTTCAGTTCCCCACGTCAGTCAAGTGCCAGCCACTACCCGCCACATCAGGAGGACCCGCAAATGGGTGGACCTTCCAACCCCGCGATGCCGCAGCCGCCGCCAATGGGTTTTGATAACCCAATCCCAGCGTATACGGGTTCCATGGCTTATAACCCGTTCGAGCCGCCAGTCCACAACAACTACGGGTATGCAGAGGCCGACCCCTACTTGGTGGCAGCTAACTACAATGCCCTGCACCCAGAAGGACCATACGGAGCTCCATGGGGAGTTGGGTACCCAACACAAGGGTACCAGATACCACCTAGGCCTATCATACGGACTCAATCGCAGCCGCCTAGGTTCTCCCCACCTGAGCATGAGGAACTCCTTCAGAGGCTGGATCAGGTGGAACGGGAAGTGCACAGGGACCGTAGGGAGAGACAGACTTTCTTCCAAGGATTAGTAGGATTTATCAAAGGGAAGAACAAGAAGGATCATTGAATCCTTCCATTTTCTGTATAAGCCCCTGCGTGGGTGTATTTGGTTGTTAAGCCCCTATGTGGGTATGTGTGTTGGTATGTTTGCCTTGAGCCCCTGCGTGGGCCTATCTTTCCATAAACCCCTACAAGGGTATATTGTTTGTGTAAGTCCCTTCGTGGACAATTATGTTATTAAGCCCCTGCGTGGGCATGTGTGTTATTAAGCCCCTGCGTGGGTTAGTACTTGTTTGACCCCTGCGAGGGTAAGTTTGTTATTTGAAAAGACCCGTTTAGGGCAGTGTATAATATTTTGAATAAATCAATGGAATGTTTGTTTTATAAATTTCATGTTTGCCATTTTGCACATAAATAATTTATACATGAAATAAATAAATTAAGATCATTCCTTTTAAATTAATCTGCCTATGTAATTATTTAATTAAGAGTCTTAAAGTGTGAAACCTAGCCTCGTGTCAAATATAAGACCGGGCCAAGATGGTAAGACCTGTTTAAAAGATTCAAATCCCTGTTAACATCTTAAAACATGTTAACACTCCTGGCAGAAGTGATTCGTTAAAATCACATGTCATTCTTATATGTATAAGGATTCTTTAGAAGATTCCAAACCCAATTATATGATCTCTGAATCATGGGTTAAGATCATCAATTAAGATGATCATATTTTACCATACGTGGTAATATGATGCCTACGGGCCCAGCTCACTTCCATATGAGCCAAAAGACAGTGGTAGCTATAACTCCCTGTCAAATAAAAGTAATAAACTAGGTTCAAACCTTAAAAGTCTTGATTCTCTGAAATCATAGCTTATAATTTAAATTGTCCATGTGACTAAGCCTTATGTGCTAATATATATTGTTATTGTTGATAATCAGGATAAATTTTAATTGAAATCCTAAATTAATACGATTAATAAGTTAACCAAATGTGGTCTCTATTTACCATGGTTAACGAGTTACCCTAAGGGGTAATTCAATAATAAACTCCCAAATAAAATATTGTCCTTGTTTTCTGCAACAGTTCAATTCAAATGGCTGACTCAAATGAAATAAATAGCCATCCAGTGGAGCAAAATTAGAACGCCCAGATTACGTTAACGGGTGCTGAATTAAAAGCGATCATAGACGGCGCTGTTACACAGGCTTTGGAAAGGCAGTATGAAGAGTATAGTGGGACTCGTAGTAGGACCCAATCTACACAGCCTTCAAAGCCACAGCCCAAGAAGGACGACCCGAAGAAAAACGATGATCGACGCTCCTCGAACCACAATGCTCCATCTCAGCAGGTTATACGGAATCAAGGGCCCCGTGACAAGGGTTGCTCGTATAAATATTTTGTTTCTTGCAAGCCCCGGGATTTCACTGGGGAGAAGGGAGCCATTGACTGTATGACATGGCTGGATGAGATGGATACGGTTGTAGACATCAGCGGATGTGCGGAGAGAGACGTGGTCAAGTTTGTGTCACAGTCTTTTAAGCGTGAAGCGTTAGCATGGTGGAGATCTCTGATTGAGGCCACCGGAAAAATCCCATTGTATAATCTGTCGTGGGATCAATTTGTTGCCCTAATCAAGGAAAATTTCTGCCCTCAACATGAGGTGGAGAAGATAGAATCTGACTTTCTATCCTTGGTGATGACAAACCTCGACTGTCAAGCTTACCTGACGAGCTTCAATACGATGTCCCGGTTGGTTCCTTATCTGGTAACCCCGGAGCCAAAAAGAATCGCTCGTTTTATCGGAGGTTTAGCCCCGGAAATCAAGGCAAGCGTAAAAGCTTCTCGGCCAGCTACCTTCAGGTCTGTAGCTGACATTTCCTTATCCCTCACTCTGGATGCGGTCAGGCAGAGATCGCTGAGGAATAAGGAGGCTGAGAAGAGGAAGCGTGAAGATGATGGTTCACGAAAGTCGAACAAAAAGCACCGTGGGAACGGTGACAACAAGAAAGGGTCGGAATCGAGGAAGGATGGGCATAATTCTGGTGAGAAGCCCAAATGCAAAATTTGCAAGAAACAGCACTATGGAAAGTGTAGACTTGAGTCGAACTCACAGACTCAGTCAAAATCTTATGCTTGTGGCATTTGCAAGTCCACGGATCACAAAACCTTGGATTGCAAGAAGATAAAAGATGCAACGTGCTACCGTTGCAATGAAAAGGGCCACATTAAAACCAACTGCCCTAAGTACAACAAGAAGCCTGAAGAGGCTAAGAAGACTAATGCTAGAGTCTTCAGAATGGACGCGAAAGAAGCTGTGCAAGACGATAATGTCATAACAGGTACTTTCCTTGTAAATGATGTCTTTGCAAGAGTACTTTTTGATTCAGGCGCAGATAAGTCTTTCGTAGATAACAAGTTTTGTAAATTGTTGAATTTACCTGTCAAAACCTTAAGCGTAAACTATGAAGTAGAGTTAGCAGATGGTACCATAGAAACCGTCTCCACTTTGTTAGATGGATGTGTTATATCCATTAAGAACCATTATTTTCCTCTGTCTCTACTTCCCTTTAAGTTGGCCGGTTTTGACATAGTTCTGGGTATGGACTGGTTATCTCATAACCAGGCCCAAATTGTCTGTAACTAGAAACAAGTGGTAATAAAGACTCCGTCTGGTGAATCACTTACCATTCGGGGAGATACCCAGTATGGGCTGCCTGAGCAGGTGACTATGCTCAAGGCTTCCAAGTGTTTGAAGAAGGGGTGTGTCATCTACATGGCGCAAGTGATTATTGATGAGCCTAAACAGAAGATAGAAGACATCCCTGTCATTTCAGAATACCCAGAAGTGTTTCCGGAAGATCTACCTGGTTTACCACCAGATAGACAAGTAGAATTCAGGATTGATATCAACCCCGGAGCAGCACTAGTTGCTAGAGCACCATACAGATTGGCACCCACAGAAATGAAGGAGTTACGGATGCAGCTAGATGAATTGCTGGCTAAAGGTTTCATTAGACCTAGTTCATCTCCTTGGGGGGCGCCAATCTTGTTTGTCAAGAAGAAGGATGGGTCGATGCGTCTGTGCATCGACTATCGCGAGCTTAATAAAGTCACGATCAAGAATAGGTATCCTTTGCCCAGGATCGACGATTTGTTCGATCAGCTTCAAGGGGCAAGTTACTTCTCGAAGATTGATTTGAGGTCAGGCTACCATCAATTGAAGGTCAAGGATGAAGACGAGCACAAGACTGCATTTAGGACTCGTTATGGCCACTACGAGTTCCTAGTGATGCCTTTTGGGCTCACTAATGCACCGGCCGCGTTCATGGATCTCATGAATCGCGTTTGCAAGCCATACTTAGATAAACTCGTCATCGTTTTCATAGACGACATTCTTATCTATTCGAAGAATCAAGCTGACCACGAGAAACACCTCCGCTGTATTCTCAAGCTCCTGTAACAGGAGAAGCTCTATGCCAAATTCTCCAAGTGTGAATTTTGGCTTCGTGAAGTCCAATTCCTTGGACACGTGGTTAGTGAGCGTGGTATCCAGGTGGATCCCGCTAAAGTTGAAGCAGTTATGAACTGGCAAGAGCCAAAGACGCCTACGGAAATTCGTAGCTTCCTGGGATTGGCAGGATATTACAGGCGTTTCATTGAAATTTTTTCAAGGATTGCTGCACCCCTAACCTCCTTAACTAAGAAGAAGGTTAAGTTTGTTTGGGGCCCTAAGCAGCAAGAATCCTTTGATATTCTGAAGCAAAAGTTGAGCAACGCCCCAGTACTGACATTGCCAGATGGAATAGAAGACTTTATGGTTTATTGTGATGCTTCGCACACTGGCATGGGGTGTGTGCTTATGCAGAAAGGCAAGGTTATTGCCTACGCTTCACGACAATTGAAAGTGCATGAAAAGAATTACACCACCCATGACTTGGAGCTGGGTGCCGTTGTATTCGCACTGAAGCTTTGGAGGCACTATCTTTATGGTGTCAAATGTGTGATTTATTCTGATCACAAGAGCCTCCAACATCTGTTTAATCAGAAGGAATTAAACATGAGGCAACGCCGTTGGATGGAAACTTTAAATGATTATGATTGTGAAATCAAATACCATCCCGGCAAGGCGAATGTAGTCGCCGATGCCTTGAGTCGGAAGGAATGGGTTAAACCCATCCGAATCAATGCCAAGCGCATGGAAATAAAGAACAGTTTGATGGAAAGGTTGTTAGCTGCACAGAAGGAAGCTGTGTTGGAAGCTAACTATCCTAATGAAAAGTTAGGAGTAACTGAGGAGCAGTTAACTCTTAGCAAGGATGGACTTCTGAAATTAAATGGACGAATATGGGTTCCAATTTTTGGAGGACTTCGTGATGTCATCCTCCAGGAAGCCCATAGTTCCAAATACTCCGTTCATCCTGGAGCTGATAAGATGTACCAGGATCTTAAGGCAAATTATTGGTGGATAGGCTTGTAGAAGTCTGTAGCCACCCATGTAGCTAAATGCTTGACATGTGCGCAAGTCAAAGCCGAGCATCAAAAGCCGTCAGGCTTGCTACAACAGCCTGAACTTCCTACGTGGAAGTGGGAAATGGTAACTATGGATTTTATTACCAAGTTACCCAAGACAAGGAAAGGAAATGATACAATATGGGTTATAGTTGATAGACTGACTAGGTCAGCATATTTCTTACCCATCAAGGAGACTTATAGCTCCGACATGTTAGCCCAGTTATACGTTGATAAGATTGTAGCCTTACATGGCATACCTGTGGCTATTATCTCTGATAGGGATACTAGGTACACGTCGCATTTTTGGAAGAGTTTCCAACAATCTTTGGGCACACGTTTGAATTTTAGTACGGCTTATCATCCTCAGACTAACGGTCAGAGTGAGCGTACTATTCAAATGTTGGAAGACATGCTACGTGCATGTGCGATCGATTTGGGTGGTAGCTGGGATAAGAACCTACCATTGATCGAATTCTCCTACAACAATAGCTACCATACCAGCATAAAGGCTGCGCCTTTTGAGGCATTATACGGTAGAAAGTGTAGATCGCCTATTTGTTGGGCGGAGGTTGGAGATGTCCAGTTATCAGGACCAGAGATCGTGTTCGAAACGACGGACAAGATTGTCCAGATTCGTGACCGTCTCAAAGCTGCCCGGGATAGGCAGAAGAGTTACGCTGATCCGAAGCGTAAGGATTTCCACTTCGAAGTAGGTGACAAAGTCCTACTTACAGTGTCACCCTGGAAGGGAGTGATGCGGTTTGGTAAGAAAGGCAAGCTAAGCCCGAGATACATAGGACCTTTCGAGGTTATCGAACGTGTCGGGTCAGTTGCATATAAGTTAAACTTACCGGAAAAGCTCAGTGGAATTCACAATGTGTTCCACATCTGCAATCTGAAAAACTGTTTCGCTGACGAATCACTGGTTATACCACATACAGATGTGCATATAGATGAGAGCTTAAGATTTGTTGAAAAACCCTTGTCGATTGAGGATAGACGGGTTAAGAAGCTTCGAAGGAAGCATGTGCCTATTGTTAAGGTCAAATGGGATGCCCGTAGAGGTCCCGAATTCACGTGGGAGGTTGAATCCACGATGAAAGAAAAGTACCCTTACTTATTTCAGTAAATCTCGGGTCAAGATTTATTTTAAGGGGGTGAGGATGTAACACCTCGAAAATTCACGTCCTATAATGTGTTGACACGTGTCATAAAGTTTGAACGTGTGAAAGAATGTTATAAAAGGACTAAAGTTGACAAACATGGAAAGTATGTGATTATACGGGTTCTAAATGTCAACAGTGAATAAATATACTTCATAATAACCCTACATGATGTTTATAACATCAAACGAATAAATCATGGATCATACGAAGCAAAAAGTGAGAGATTACAAACTACAGGGGTTAAATGTGTCAACATGTTTAAAGATATACCTCTGAGTGACCTTTTGACAAACCCGAAGCTTTGTAAATGTTAATTATGCTCACTAGAATGCACGATTAAAATTTCATAAAGTTTCATTATCGTATGAGAAAGTTATGACCAAATTCGTATGCGAGGGGTTAAAGTGCAAACATTGAAAGTTAAGACTTTTCGGGTTAACCGGAAGTGTTCAGGGACTTGGCAAAGTGGGTATAAGTCCGAAAGCCCTTGTGGGTAAAGATAAGGGGGTCAAAATGCAATTAAAAAGCTTGATTGCCCTTTCAAATAAACCAAGGGACAACTTTGCAATAAATAGAAAATCAAAAATCTGATTCGCAGGCCCAGGCGGCCCGCGTGAAGATAGGCTAAATGGGAGGCGGGTCGCGTCAGGCGCCCAGAACCAGAAAACGTGGACAGTTGCCTGTAAACGCGGAGAACCGATCTTTAAACGACATTAATGCAATGTGGGCGACCCCTAAACAGTCCTAGACACTAGGGACACATGTTAGATGGTTGTGGCCAGCTGATAGACTTGTGTCTCCAAGAATTGTGGTGGAATTTTCACTATAAAAGGCCTTGTAGTGCATCATTGTTCTTCACATCATTCAAGTACGTTTCTGGTTGATTCTGGAGCTCAAGCCTGCTTCCAACTGATTATAAGTCGTGCATAGGACTCTTGTAAGTCTGCTAGTCCTTCTTTAATTGAGTTTAGCTTGTTTAATTAGCTAAAAGTCAAACCGTCGTAATTACGGTTTGACTTCGAGATTAGTCAACAATGGCTCAGTCATATCTCGAATTAAAAGTAGTTATAGCTTGGTATTTATGTGGGTAATAAAACCTCAAAAGTGTTTCCCCTGATCACCACTCTAACCAGGTCAAAAGTCGGGTCAAACTAGTTTAGAAAAAGTCAACAGGAAACTTAAAATGTCATTTATGCATAATTAACATTATAGACCATATACAACCTGTTTGATCATTGTTATAACTTAGTAATAAGTGTAAGAACATGTCTAAACATGTTCAACCCGATAATTTCCTGTTTAGACCCGGTTCGGAACCGAAAGTCACATAGTTTGACTTTCACTTTGACTTTCAGTTCTGACCCGTTAAGGCATGTTTTAGAAATGCCTCAGAGCTTTAATTGGACTAGGTTACATGTTAGAGCAACCATCTGTGATTATACACCTTGGTTCATTAGTTATCCAATTAATATGCATGTTTCCGTTAATTGCTCATATGTTGACCGTTATGCCCTTATTACCTTAAAACGTGATTTATGAAAAAGTAAAAGTGTAGAGACCTTAAATAAGGATATATAAACTTGTATGCAAAGTTTGACATCAGTTTGACTTGTAGATTAAGAGTTATGCTCAATATCGCAAATTTAAAGCTTTATGTTAATTAAACGGCATAATTAGCGTATAGCCTAGTTAAGCCTACTTTTTGGTATCAAACTTAATACCCACTGATGTAATATATTATTTTGGTATTTTTAAAGATTTTTAATTAATTTTAGGCTGAGCATAACTAGTAGTCGTAGGCTTAATCCGGTAATTGTCGCTTTTGCCCTTACGGGCCATAAAATGAGTTTTACCTATCTAAACGACTCCAAACCTTTTGCTACTGATCACATATGATAAATAAATTATTTTAAGCCTTCTGGAAGGATAAAAATATCAGATTTAAGTATCGAACCCGGAAATGGCCTTTAAGCGCCTTATTTAGCGTTTTTAACGCATAGTATGTATTAAAATCATATTGAACATACCCGGATTGATACCAACTGATATATTAGGAAAATTTAAATATTTTAACAGTAAGCAAAGGTTGATAAACTCAGACTTCAGTTTTGAGCTTTTCGGCTTATGTGAAATTACCAAAATACCCCTACGGAGCATAGTTTGGTTAAAAATGATAAGTTTCACATATATGCCTTAACTTACTGATATAACTTAGAAAGTGGAGTATATTTACTGATTACATCAGACCTGTAACTCAGTTAAACACTTAAACGCTTTTATAAACTTTTAAATGACCAAACTACCCCTACGGGGCCTAGTTTGTGTTTAAACGCGTTTCGGGCATAATGAAAGACATCTTACTGATGTCACAACATATTTGAGGCGCAATTAACTTAGGGAACCTGTATATAGCTCACATGAATACCCGTCACGCTTATTACGCGTACGGTTCGATATATGTAACAAGTTTACATAAATTAGCCGAAACGGGTCAAACCTTAACGGTTTTATCTCAAAATCCAGAATGTGAATAATAAACCCATATTAAACAAGTCTTCAAACTTGTCGGGTCTAAATCACATTCTATCCGGTCTTCGCTTAATCGTGCGTGCGAACCGTATCTTGAAACTAGCCGGTCTAAGCTTAAGCTTAATAAAAGGCCCGTTAGAATTCTAATAGGTTAATATAAACCTTCGTTCCAGATTAGGAGGACTAGTAAAAGCTACGTGCAATTTGTTTATTGTGATTAATACTTACTCAGGTAAATACTTTTAACTTATTTTCCCTATACGGGCTTGGGTTACGGTATATAGCATACCGCTTGATCGAGCATCGAATCTCCACAGTTGAGTGGGTAGTTGAATAATTTGATCGGCTCGTTAAACAGTCTTGTTTACTTAAAGCCTTTGGGGGGTTAATGACCATGTCCCGGATATCCTTGGCATCATCTTACGAGATGGCCACGACCTGAGCACGGGGTGTAGGCGTACACCTGTCAGTGTATAACTCTATATTGTGGTGTGTCTATTGATCTTTAACCCGGACAAGATCCGGGCTACTGAACGCACAAGTAACATGTAATTCGTTCACAAGATTATAATATTAAATAATTCTCCCAAGTTATAAAAATGTTTATGCCATGTGCATCCAAACCAATTTCCAATCATTTTCCAAAATGAGTCAGTTGAATGTATTTACCAGTGTAACTGACGTATTTTTCCCAAAAAGATTAAATGCAGGTACTAAGCGAAATTGGCTGGGATTTTTCCTTAGCATCGTTAGAAGTCTCGCAAGCTTAAGATGCCTGAAGTCTGTTGAACCATTAATATTATTTTGTTTCGATCCTACTGTGGATAAACTTCCGGATATTGTTACATTGATAAACAATATTAAATTCGGTTGTATCATATTTTAAATTTGCTTCCGCTGTGCATAATAATATTGTGTTGTTTGACTATTACGTTGCCAACCACGTCACGATACTCCCCCACCGGGCCCACCGGTGACACGTGGAAATCGGGGTGTGACAGCATGTCCCTACACATGTATGTACTTACATTATTTAAAACTTAGGTCACGTGTAACGGACCTAACCACTAATTAAAGCTAGAAGCACGTTGTCGAGCAAACTGAGGTAAGTTCACTACTCTTTCACAAGCAAGCGTCCCCGGGGGACAAAAAACTTATATTCCTGGGAGGAATACTTTTAAATGCCTTGGTTTAATTTCGATGTTAGTTAACAAACTCAACTCTATCACGAAAGTTCCTACTTACATACCGAGCTAGTTGCCTGGGAGGCAACATGGTATTAATTGATAGCGCTATTAGGCCTGACAAACCTCACACCGTGCTGGGAGCCGGGCGTGAACTAATGACCTTAAACACTTTGATAAATGATGATAGACATTGATGATGGCACCAAAAACAGAACAGTTAATCGGTATTGAGTTTATTATTCGTAACATGTCTTTAAACTAAACACTTACATGATTTACGTAAACAAAACTGTGAACTCGCCAACTTTATGTTGACACACTTTTTCTGCATGCTTGCAGGTCGATAGATACATCATGCATGGGAACTTGCAGTCTAAGGAGTTTGAAGTGTCATGGGCCGTTTTACTTGATTGCAAACATTAATATTTTACGCTTTAAAACATTTTGATTTCAATTGTTTGGGATGTTTACATTGATTCCGCTGAACACATACTATGTTTGAAATGTTTAATTCGAAATCACTAATCATGTTGGACATGATGACTTGTTTTATATTATTCAATGTTAGTTTGAAATGATTAGTGGCTAGATCCTGGTACGTCACACACCTCGCGGTGAAATCCGCATGTGGTATTTTGGGGGTGTGACATACATACTACATTATCCGGGTTCACAAGTCTTAAATTTGCTTTGTAGTCGAAATTTTCAAGGGGTAGACCCATGCATAATGAGTAAAGTTATCTATTAAAACCATGTAGTATTTGTAACCGGTTTTACTTCAAACAACGAGGTCCATAGGTCACAATGGATAATGTGAAAAGAAGCAAAAGCCGGTTAAGTGCAGTTTTGCGTTTGAAAGGAATTCTTGGCTGCCCTTGAAAGTTAATATTTTTGCATGGAGAGCGGAAATGGACACGAAATCTGTTGACCATCTCTTTACTTTTTGTCACATCACGACGATTATCCGGCAAAAAATAGCCTTTGGTGCAAGATTCCCCCCATCTTATCGAGCTTATCACAAAAAATACCAGGTCCAATGATGCCAAGAAACGATTAATCCATACGATTATTCTTTTGGCTTGTTGGTGTATTTGGAAAACCGAAATGAGGTCGTTTCTAAAGGGACAGCCGTTTTCATAACAAAGTTGTTCGAACAATTGCAAGGAGGTGGCTATTTATGGGTGAAAAAGAGGTCTAAAATTCAGTATTTGGATTGAGAGGCTTGGTGGTAGAGGTATACAAATAAACCGGTTGGGCCCGTCAAACCGGTTCAAATAGGTTTGGGCCCTGACCTAGCCAGGTGGTTTGACCCTAGTTTGAGATTTCATATGTATAAACCTATTTGAGCCTGTACCAGTTCAAGGAGCTAAAAGAACTACATGAAAAACAAGTCTTTTTTGGGCTAAACCGGTTTTGAACATGATCCAAATTGGTTTGAGCATGTTAGGTTTTTCAGCTCTAAAATATGTTCTCAACCCAGACCAGTTTGGGGCAAACCGGATTAAATCCAACAAAAAAATGGTTCGGTTTATACATCAAACCGGTTTGGGCCCAAACCGGGATTTGTACACCTCTAGTTGGCGGTCTTTTAACTTTCGGCCCTGTAAGTTGTTTTGTTTCCTGTTTGTTTTTCTTCTTTGTATCTTGCAAAGTTCGTTGCCGTTCCCAAAAAAAAAAAAACTATTTCCGCATTTCATTTCTTTTCTGGCCCAGCGAGCCCATTTTGTTTCCTGTTTGTTTTTCTTCTTTGTATCTTGCAAAGTTCAGTCCTAAAATATGTTCTCAACCCAGACCAGTTTGAGGCAAACCAATTTTGTAAATCCAACAAAAAAATGGTTCTGTTTATACATCAAACCGGTTTGGTACACCTCTAGTTGGCTGTCTTTTAACTTTCGGCCCTGTAATTTGTTTTGTTTCCTGTTTGTTTTTCTTCTTTGTATCTTGCAAAGTTCGTTGCCGTTCAAAAAAAAAAAAAAAAAAAAAAAAAAAAAACTATTTCCGCATTTCATTTCTTTTCTGGCCCAGCGAGCCCATGTGAGCCTTCCTAGCATTTTCTTTTAATCTGCAATGGCCTAGCCCAACAGGAATCAACTCAGCCCAATTATATTTGATTATTTGTCATGTCCAACCTTTTATTATATAACTTTCACGGTAGAAGTTAGAACCTCCATGAAACAATATAAACAATTGAACTGATTACCTCATTGCTATATATGACCTATGAATAGGGCTGGCATAACGGGTCAACCAGATCTGTTAAGACACGATAAGACACGAACTCGAAACACGTAAACACGAACACGACACGAAATCTTATCGTGTTAGATTTTCGAAACACGAACTGTTAATATACAGGTTACACGAAACGACCTGCTAAGACACGGAAAAATTACCAACGTATCATACGACCTGTTTAAGACATGAACACGACCAAATCGGGGAAGTTGTGAACCGAATTGGGAATGGTGGTGTTTGTAAGAGAGATTTAAAAATTAGGGTTTGGATTGTTGGAAAAGAACCGCGTATGTTTGTGAATAATTCATCCCAGGTCCCACGACTGATGACCCCATGTCCACACCTACATATAATATTTTTTAATTTTTATTTGTTAACATGTACTTAACGGGTCTTAACAGGTTTATAGGTTTTAACCTGTTTAGACACGAAACCTGTTAAGGTCTTATCGTGTCGACCTATTTTAGACACGAAACCTGTTAAGGTCAAACACGAAACATGATAACTTCTTGTAGGTTCATGTCGTGTTATCGTGTTCGTGTCAGAATTGCCAACTCTACCTATGAAAGAAGAACTTTATACCCTCACTTTGTGATTTTTTTGTTTAAACTGACGGTGCTTACTTTTTTTTTCTTTTCAACTGAGACGATTAAACAGAAGAAACCTACTGACGCGTGTATTTCACTTGTACTTTATAAGAGTTACAAACGCAGACGACCAAATGGTTTTTGTGTCGTGTTGCTCGTTTTATAGGACACACAACAATCATGTATGTAACGAGGTTCGCCATACGTTGTTAAAACTTTGTCACCACTTGAAGACAAGCGCTTTTGAAGATTCATGAGAGGTAGTTTTTGCCACCAGTGGAATCACCCGATCATATCCATCTCCACTAGGCAACAACGTCTATACATCAATTCAGGAGAAAATCCAATAAATTGGAGAAAAGCCCCCTTGTGGGAATCGAACCCAGGATCAAATGGTCTCTAAGACTTATCTCATGGGCTTGAAAGACAATGGTTGATTCGTGTTCAACGAAAACTGATCATCATGACATCTGAAAAGAGGAAGATCAAATGCATATTGTCAATTCTCGAAACTTTTACGTATTTTTTTATTTCATGTTTTAATATTAAGGGACTAAGGGTCACATAAAATAACTTTGTATATAGCTTTCATGAATCAGGACGTCAACGTTCAAATATATTTCAGTTATACGGACTAAAGTTGGGATAGTTTGGGTCTGTTGTAATTTTTTTGACTCGAAATGGGCTGTATATGTAATACAACTATAATAGATAAAAATACATTAGAATGGGCATAGTTGCCTCCACCGCTATCTCCGACATAAAATACATTTGGCATCTAATACTAATAAAAAAGTCTACTTAATATGCCACATAAGACATTCTCATACTAAGGCTGGAGGGTGTAGGAGGGGCTTTATCAACGCCAAGTCACACACATGGGATTTAAGGCCTCTCCCCTTGAAGAGTGTGGGATAAAGCCCCTTCAAGCTATAGCCCCCCCCCCCCCCCCCCACTCCCGCGCCCCCTCCTGATTTAACCAATCCTTCATCGATAAAGCCCCCTTGTCTCCGTTACCATGTTGGTGAAACCACCTATGGCGCCCCTAGTTGAATTGGTGGGTGTGGGTCGATGGCGCCTCCATACCATCCGGCCTAATAAATGAGTCTAGTTAATGCCACATGACATTTTTTCCTTGCATTCTTTATTCTTTATTCTTTATTATTATTATTATTATTATTATTATTAATTAATTAATTAATAGAAAACAATGAAAAATTCCTTAACAACTTAATACTAATAAATATTTTATTCTTTAGTTAGATATTAATCATTTACTTTTGATTTATCTATAATATATAATTAGTTATTAGTAACAATTCTACTTAGGGGTGTTCAAGATTGGATATCCGATTTTCGGATATCCCAAACGGATATCCGAATTCATAAAAGAATTCAAAAAATTCGTTTCGTGCATAGATTAAAACTTCGATTTTCTAAATTTTCAACGTTAGAAACAACGAACTTTTATAAATCCACATCCGAATTCGATTATTTACTATTTTTATTATATTTCAAACTAAACATAATACTCATATAGTATATATATATATATATATTTAAAAAATATATTAGTTTTCGGATATCGGATAATCCGATTATCCAAAAATTTTAGAAAAGTGTTTTAAAATTTTAGTTAACATATAAAGTGCCATTAAAAAGTGTTCTAAAATTTTAGTCAACATATAAAGTATCATTAAAAACTTGTTAAAAATGTAAAAACTTAAGTGATTGTAACATTACTAAATGGGTTGTTTATGGGTTGATGGATTCAATCCACCCGAGCTCAAAAATTTTTTATGAACCCGAAATTATGTCAGACATGTGAACCTAAACATGACATGAATGTTAGTTGGTTAACGACCTATATAATCTATTTTTTACATATCAAATATTTTAAATTAATTAATATTTAATAAAAAGGTACAAATCTAAAACAACAATCACATTTAATTATAAAATATTGTGTCAGTTTCTTTTGTAAGCTATAATTATGGCATGAAAAATCCATTTATGACATAAAACACGCATATTAAAAACTAAAATAAAAATATTATGGTTAAAATATCAACCAATTAGGTTAATACGAACCTGACCCGTTTACCTAAACATGCATACAGGTTTAACCCAAAACACATCTGAACTCATCTATACCAAACTCACAAATTTCGTGTTAGGTTCATGTCGTATTTTCGAGTCATGACATAAATTCACACCTCTATTTAGTGGCATAAACAAAGTGCTATTAAAAACCAATTTAGTGGCAGAAAAGGTAAATGCCACTAAAAGTGGGTGCTAACAAATATGGCATACGCAAAGTGCCGTTAAAAACCTAATTTAGTGGCATAAAAGGTAAATGTCACTAAAAGTTGATGCTAACCAAATAAGGCATACGCAAAGTGCCATTAAAAACCTAAATTGGTGGCACAAAAGCTAAATGCCACTAAAAGTGTGTGCCACTAAATGGCATTTTTTTGTAGTGTTAGTTTTCTCAGTTAAGTAGGTGTGTAATGACAAGAATGCCCTTTATAAAACTTAAACCCAATCCCATCTCCACCCAAACCTACCTTTCTCTTAAGATCTTCATCTTCTCCATGTCCATTCTACCAAATCGTAAAATCCACACCCCATGTACACTTCAATCACCCACACTTGTTGCACACTTCAATCCTCGGCCGCTACAACACACCACCACACTCGCTGCACACTTTAATCACCCAAAATCCGTAACCTTTCATCCATCAACAACACCGAAGCCTTAGAGTTAAAAAAAAAGACAAACCTTATTAATTGCCTTTGTGTTTCCAATGATGATATCACTCGGATGCAGTGCCATCCTAATGAGTTCTTCTGCACTTTGGAAAAGCTCCCCGACAAAAGAAACTACTAAGTTGGCCCCATTATCAACTTCCTCCTGCTGTGCTTTCCCTGCCAATACCAAAATGTTAGCTGCAGGATGCTGAACCTCAAGCTCGTTCACAATGGTTGCAGTATCGCTTGTCACAAATAGCTTGTCCAGATGGTTGATAACCATTTTATTCATGCCTAACACACAACAAATAAGTTATAAAATAAAACAAACACTCTGCAACAAACTTAGTTACAATACCATCATATTATACATACAATTCGTGCAAATAATCTTATCTTACACATCATAATAAGCTTACCCTTTTGCTTTCTTTTTCAATTGGACTAATGTATCTACATTCAATAGTGGTGGTGGTACAACGGTGATGGGCTTTGGAGTGGAAGGTGAAAAGTGGATGGTGTGTAACAAAGGTGAAAGGTGACGGTGGAAGGATGGTGGGGAACGGCGGAGGAGGTCAGAGGTGGGAGGTGATATGAGGGAGGGTGTAGAAAGAGGTTGGATGTTGCAAGTTGCATTGAAGAAGAGGTGGGGGTGGGGCCATAAGGCTTTATTTAATTATATTCTTTTATTTATTTATTAGTTTTTTAATAGTAAGGGGTTTTTAGTCATTTCATTGCCACTTAACACCAAAAACTAACCCCCATCCACGCTAGGGACTATTCGAGAACGAATTTGCAAAACTTGAGGACTATAGCTGTAATTTTAAAAATATAGGGACTATAGGTGAAATCTGGGCAAACCACAGGGACTATCCGGGCACTTTTCTCTTTAAAACATCTATTAAATAAATTATTATTTTATATTATAATAATAAATATATACAGAATAGGTTAATCAGATACTTGAAAGCCGGTTTACTTCCATGCTTTGAAAATACTTTTAATGTTGACAGATCCATGTAATACACGGGATTAAGGATAAAATATCTTCATAATAATTACCAAAGGCTTGCCAAACTAGATGTTTTAACTGTTGGCCTTAACTGTTTGATCCAAGTTTGATTAGAAGATACGGGTCAAAAGTGTAAATAGTTATTAGTCAGTTTATGATGCAAATAGATTAAGTACACAAGTGTGAGGACTAGATGTGACTAAGCGAAAGATTGTAACCTACATATTTGATGGATCGATGTCTCCCTAGAGACGTACCTGTTCAGAATGGCGCCAACACCACAAATACATCAGAAGCGACTCTTCGCAAGGAGACATGTCCATTCATCGCACCTCTTCAGTATGTATAAATATGATTAGGGTTTCAGTTTGTTTTTGCACCTTTGAAACAATCAGAATAAATTGTTTAGTTTATTAATAAGATTGTGTATTACGGTTAATCCCTCTCTTCTTGTTCTTTGTTCGATTGTTATTTTGTTCTTCATTGATGGGTTGAATTCATGGTCTCCTGGGATCTATACAACATACAAGAATGTAAAAATATATACAATTCAAGATTAATGGAAGACATGTGTTTGACTAATATTTCTAACTTGGAAAGTTTTGTGCTGTTTGTCTTGTAGAAAGTTCAAGGGTCAAAGTTGCACTAGTAAAGTTGTAGAAACATGAAGATTGAAAGCTGGATTCTGTTTGAGCTGGATGTATGCAGTTCAGAAGTTCAAGGGCTAAAATGGAAGATGCAAGTATGAATATACATATAGTCTTCTCTTTCTAGACACACTTCGGTTTGTCCATCACAAAACCCTTGAAGCTCTCTCTGATTTGAAAATCTATATCATTACAGTTGAAAATTTTCTAGTCAAACCCAAAAAAAAGCACTGTTCCTTATACAAGAATGATGGTTAGTTTTCAACCAAAAGCCACATATAATTAATGATCCTGAAACAATATTCATAAGCCTATTAGACCATAATTAATTACATCCACACATGATACAAACTTATAGAGCATTGAACCTTAGTTGCTTCCTAAACATTGCAGCTCATCATAATCGTATATATTCATTAACTAACATTATTATTAATACAAATTATCCTGATTAGGCACACAAGTTCAGCCAATCTCGAATTTAAGATTGTTTGTTAAAGTTAAAGGAATAAAGGGAGTACTCATAGATTGTTTAAACTTGGATCGATACAAACTTTTAGCTAGATGATCTTAAGTAGCTTGGGAACGACTCTAGTATGAACTCCAGAAGAAAAGTCTTATACGATACTAAGAATGGAAAACTATATTATATGAATCATAAATTTTATTAAGAGGGCATGGGCCGCCTTAAGTTGAAATTAAGAATTTATTTGTAATTAGTTCGATTAATATCCATGTCAGCAGATCAACATCTGTTCCCACTTCATCACCTCTATAAATGGAATCCACCCTACTTCACCTTCATCATATCCTCAAAATTTCAAACTTCCTAAAAAATGGAAAACTCTCTACGCTCATGTTTCACGGTGGCCTTTATGGTGCTCCTACTATCGGCTGGGCACCTTCAACCGACTGAAGCGCAATCTAGATGTAATTCAGTGCAGCTTAGCTGGTGTTTGCAGTCCATTGTCTCAAACATTCCGCCGTCCCAAGAGTGCTGCCGGAGACTCAGGACTCAGGAAGGTTGTCTTTGCCGCGAAACGAGGGACCCGACATTTGGTGGCTATCTTAGACATCCCGGTGCTAGGAGGGTAGCCACCGCATGTGGTGTAACATTCCCTAGATGCAACTGATCGAATTCGCGACCGACTGTGGTATATTGCGGTAGTTATGTTATGTGCGTGTAACGGTAGTATATCACTTTTGTTGTTGTTCGTTTTCGTGTCTTTGTAATTGTTTCCGTCATGTTGTCTGGGTTGGTACGTTTTGTAATTATACATGTATGTACTATTGTATGTTATGATTGTTATTATACATGTATGTACTATTGTATGTTGATATGATAATTAATAAATAATGTTTTTGAGTGTGACAAGAGTTTTGATGTATGTTGTGAGGTGATAAGACATTTGAATGGATAAAAACTTAATTTTGTATAGAATTGTCATCTATGAAACGATAAGAATTCAACTTTTGTCTATTCAATTATTTTTATACCTTAATTAGTTGAGTACAACTTATCTGGTGGTTATCTTAGAGTTCCCGGTCACAAGAGGGTAGCCGCCGGATGTGGTGTAACATTTTTTTGGAATGGCAAGGAACGACGTGTCAACCACCGTGAGGGTCTTATTTTTTTTGAAGGCTCTAGGCTCAAGCCTGGGTTACTTGTACTATAGGTCCGGCCCTGACGTTCACAAACCAACAAGTCATGTTCGCAAAAATTAAAAACTGTAACAAGTCACATTCACAAAACAAAAACTTCCAAGTCTAAGTCATATGTTGTAATGGATTGCTCTCTGCAGAATGTGTTTAATTTAGCCTTCGCTAAGACAGAGAGGGAGACAAAGTGGTGAGTGATAGTTGAAGGGTGTGAAAGTGGCGTGAGAGAGTGCAAGGCTAGGCAGAGAAAGAGTGACTGCAAGTAGTGTAGTGACGATGACAGCAAGCGGTGTATTACCATGGCCAAGTGACTGCGAAAGTAGTAAAAATGAGAATGAGCGACCGGCAGTCTTGTATTTGATCGAACTGATGTTTACGATGAACTAGTTTGTTGGTAATAATGAATAAATATTTAAGGCTCAATCTATTTGGACACCCTCTGCGCCTAATTTCATACTTTTTGTGCCCTAGACGTCTCGTATAGGGCTATATGAGGCGTCTAAGCACTGAATTCAAGGGGGGTCTCAGAGGGTGTCAGGCACAAAGTTTAAGAAAACCTATACGAAGAGTACAGCCCTATACGAGGCGTCTAAGTCTTGGGTTTTTTTTTTTTGCTGAAATAAGGGGTGTTTTGGTGGGTTTTGGTATGGTTTTTTTTATAGTTTTTGAAGATGTGTTTTTTTGTTGAAAATTTTTTTGGTTTTAAAAAAAGTTTTGTTTTTTTTTTTGTTTTTTACACTATAAAAAAGTTTTTGTTTTTTAAAAATCAACTATTTTAAAAATCGACTCTTTAAATATATTATATCGATTAAATATTATAATGTTTTTAACATTTTACTTTTTTAAATATAATTCTTCCGATTAAAATTTTATCTCGTTCAAATATTGTTTCCGTATTATATTCAGGGAATATATTGTTTCCGTATTATATTCAAAACATATTTTGTTTCCGTATTATCTCAATTTAAGACAACAATCATTAAGTAACCGAATAACTGAAAACAAACATAAATATGACATATATAAGATAACTTTGTACATCCATAACAAAAATATATAAGATAAGTTTGTACATCCATAATAAAAATAAAAACAACAGGTCTATGCATCCAAATCCGAATCTGGATCTGTCTGCTGCGCCTGCTGCTGCGCCTGCTGCTGCTGATGTGGTGCTCGAGCCGGTGGAAGCGGTATCGGGGGTAATCCCTCTCTCTCTCGTCTATCCTGCTCGGCCCGTACCAGCCAACCTACCAAATCGTTGAGCCTGTCAAGCTCGGCTCGTACATCCGGATGTAGCTCAGCTCCTGGCGCATGACCTGGAATAACGTGACGTGGAAACTGAGGCGCCTCGGGAGGTAGCGGTGGCTGTGGCACCGCTGCACCGTCTACGTCCTCCGGAGGGTCCTCCACGGGCACTACATCAGCAGGATCTGGCGGAGGATAGACGGGCTCGAACTGCTCTGGTAGGGCCTCCTCTCTCCATATGCCCCGGTCGCGGTTTTTAAACCGCGGGCCTTCGGGGAACCTCTTGACCAGCTTCATCCCCCACAGCTACTGAAAACCCATCCGCGTCGGCATGACTGGCGGCGTCCGTAGATGTGGGTCCTGGTGCAGTACGAGGCCCAATGAACGGGCAATGACGGTCACATACGACCCGCCATACAAAAATTCGCGCTCCTGCCGGTGATGGGCGGAGGCGTAGTACTGGGCTAGACCGTGTGCTAGTGCGCACGACCTCCTGTACAACAAACAATAAAAGAAAAAAAGATATGTGGACGTACACCACTCACGGCTGTAGCCGCGCGCTGAAATAGAAGTAGCGAGCAAATGGTACATATACCTGCAGATAGTGTTAGCGAAATACAGAAACAGAGATTAATAAACAATGCACATAATCACAATAATTGCCGTAATAAACGTACGTACCTGTACAGTGGGTCCCTAATAAACGACACCCTCCCCTTCGACTTGTCGTGCTCCCAATGATTTGCCCCCGCAATCACCTGCCAAAACCCTAAATGAGTGGGTTTGTCAACCACCACTAGCCCCGCTGTGTAAACCTCAGTCTCGATCTCCCCCTGCATGTATAAACCACAATGCACCGCAAACTCTGCTAGCGTCATCGAACGTAAAACGCCAGCAAGCCTGAAAGAAACCTCAGGCGGAGGGGGAGCATCTGAGTGCGGAAGCGGCACTGGGACCCCAGGAGGGTGAAATGTGAATGACGAAAGGAACTCGACCAGCAGCTCCCTGTAGCTCGGCGTGTGCGCCAAATCAAAAAGACGATGCCACGGCGAATCGACAGGTATAAACCGACGCACTCTAGCCGTCTCAGCAATCCCATCTATCGCATCCCAGTTGATCGCTGCATGCGATCCAATGTGCATCCTCTTAAGCTTCTGGCAATGACGGGCGGCATCGGTGCCGTCGAGAAACTCTAGATACGGATGACCCTGCAGCGTATCCAGAGGCGGTAGCCGTCTCCGTCGTGGACCCTGCTGAACCGACTGACCCCCCGGCGGTGCCCCATCAAGCTCTACCTGAATGTCATCGCCCTGAATCAAATCGTCCTCCATAATCAATCTGCAAATAAATACCGTATACTTATAAAAACAATAATAAATAAATAAATAAATAAATAAATAATAATAATAGAATAATAATACTAATAATAATAATACATAATATTAATAATAATAATAATTAATAAATAATAATAATAATATTAACAATAATAATAATAATTAATAATAACAATAACAATAATAATAATTATATTAACAATAATAATAATAAATAATAATAACAATAATAATATTAATAACAATAATAATAATAATAATAAATAATAATATTAATAATAATAATAATATTAATAAATAATATTAATAATAACACTAATAATAATAATAATAATTAATAAATAATATTAATAATAACACTAATAATAATAATAACACTAATAATAATAATAATAATAATAATAATAATAATAATAATAATAATTGATAAATAAAAAAAAAGTTTCAGAGCCTCGTATAGCCCTCGTATAGGGCTATACTGGGTGTCCTGTTCTACGGCTTCATCTTCAACCTCAGATTTAAACCCCCAAACCCAACAAAAACCAAATTTCAGGGCAAACCTACGGTCTAAAGGCAAAAACGAGGCAAAAATACTAAACTACGGGATGAAATACGTACCAGTGATGCTTTAAATCTTCGAAAATACAGTCCAAATACTAATCCGAGGCGTATACAGGTGTGTGCTCCGTATATATGTGTGTTTTTTTGTTTGGGGTGATAACCAGGGTCGTCTAGGCCCCCCACCCTTATACGAGGCATAGACGCCTCGTATAGATCTATACGCGTAGTTTGAGCTTTTTATTAAATGACCATTTTGAAGTATAGGCAATATTCAGGGGTAGAATGGTCATTTAATAAACATTTTTTTAATAATTAAAAAAGAAAAAGTGAAACAGCCCAATATATATTGGTCGTATAGACCTATACGCGTCGTCTATTTATTTAAATTACTTTTATGCCCCTATTTAAGGCCTATATTGGGGACTTTCAGGGGTATATTAGTAATTAAAATAAAATATTTTAAAAATTCAAATTAAAAAAAAAAAAAAAATGTTGCCGCCCCTATAGACTACCCGTACAGGTCTATACGAATCGTCCTTTTTTAATAAATTCAAATTTTGATATTTAAATTTTCAAAATTCAAATTTTCAAAAACCCGCTCTCACAGATGACCAATCTAGATCCATACGAGGCGTCTGGTGTTGGTAGAATGACCTTTTAGCCCCTGAAATAAGCCTAGATTGGGGGCATATCAGGGACAAAATGGTCTTTTGACTAACCATATACGACACGTCTAGCTCTATACGAGTCGTATATTTTTAATTTTTTTTATAAAAATGTTATTAATTACAAAAATTATAGAAATTGTAGAAAATTATAGGAAGTAATACAAAAAAATACTATTAATTACAAAAAAATACTATTAATTACAAAAATCATTCTTCCGTATCATTGTCAATGTAATTAAGATTGGGGTTTGATCTTGGTGGAGGATTCATTATCGATGTATACCATTCTAGACATGGTAAGTACATATCTTCCCATTGTTCCGTATGGGGTCTTCGGTGGGTCAACCATAGCCCGTGTGCTGGTGGCATTGGATAATCCCCTTCCAGCTTAACATGTATGAAGTGGTTCTCGTTAACATGTGTAAGCGTTATGAATAATGGTTGTTGATTAGCCGGAGGACTTAGTATCGGGAAGAAACTGGAACTCGCACCCATGGTTGTCGTTAACAGGTGCACCCCGATACCCTACGTTTGTGCAATAAGAAGTCCTGCTAAGGGGAAGTCCATCCAGTGATCCTCCCCACAACCGGACACTGAATCCCAAATTAGGCCCTGACGATGCGTGGAAAAATAACCTTCATCCCATGCTTCAAATATTGGGAACCAGATCGATTCGTTCTGATCCATTTCTTCGACAAGGTCCCTTCGAATGAGCCCCCATGAACTCTGATCCATACCTAAGCCCACATCCACAGACCGAAACCCACAATGACCGTCCGGCATCACATCTCGTATGCACGAGACGTACGGATGGAACACTGGCGGAATGGTATACTTAAACTGTTTGATGATTCCCACGTACTCGTCCCCAATGATTAAAGGAAAACCGTGAGCATCTCGTGTCTCTTTCTTCTTATAACTCTTTGAACGGCTTAGGCTCGCTTTGGGTTTTTGAGACCTTATAACCGACTGTTGAGAGGCCTATGACGGAACGTACGAGCTGTGGCGAGGTTTATCGTACTTACTTTGTCGGGAACCTTCAAAGCACGTGTTTGCATCACCGAAAGAGCTTCTCCTCAATTCTTCATCTATACGAGAGGCCTCGTCCAACCTTTGTTGTACCTGCTTTGTTGTTGGTCGGCCACGAGTATTTTGTTGGACAACCGGTGGTTTCTTGGTAGATTTCTTTGGAGTCAACACCGCTTTAATCTTTGACATCAGGCTTTTTTGCTGAGCTGGGGGGTGCGACTCTAATTGTTGTAACAATATTTAGCTCTTCGACCACGTCAACGTCATCATCTATCAATTTACAACTTTGGAAGATAAGTTTCCGCCAGAAGACGTCTATGTCTTCGAGTTGAATCGGACGTTCTGCACGGTTAAAAACAACATTGTTTAAGTCACATGATTAATGGAAATATATCACACAAGTGTTGTACGTTTAACAATTATTACCTTCACGCATGTACTTTTCTATCCTACAAGCACAGGGCAACCCACAGCTGTGCCACATTTGGCAACCACATGATGAATGAAAGTGCTCCAATACATCTAGCTTCCTAATTGCCTCTCCCCTCAACAAGTCAAGGGCTGTATGGGATACTTTTCCAAGTAGGTGTTGAAACATCGGGTGTTTGTGGTGGTTCATTCTTTTTTCGATGCTTTCTCGAAAAGTCTTCCTTATTTCAACGAACTGTGTCTCAACTATATCCCGGACACAACCAACTACACGGTCCAGCGAGCTCCTATCTAGGACGTATCTCTTTAAGTTGGCGTGTTGGCTCTCAACTCTGTTTGTGGTACGATTACCAAAGTTGCGCCTCTTATAAGTCCACGCAAAGACGGACATCTCCTTATAGTCTTTTAGCCAGTTATCGTACACGTAATTGAAGACTCCTAAAAAGTAAAAATAATTTAATAAAATTTGCATAGGTGAGTCGTATGTTATTAGAAAAACTTACTAGAAAGTTTGCACTCCACAAGTCGCTTTCGCATGTTGCGCAAGTGGTACTCGTAGATGAGTATGGATGGAGACTCAATCAATGTCCCCCAGAATGACAAAAATTTCTCCCAGTCTTCGTCTGTGAAGGCACCCTTGCAGTGCTTCATAACATTCTGTTGTATGTGCCACCTGCACAGAAGCCTGGAGGCGTCTGGAAATACTTTAGCACACGCGCCCATAAGGGCTAGGTCTCTATCCGTTAAAATCACACGTGGCTCCATACATTCATCCAACATTAACTTGACCCTCTCAAGCACCCACACAAAGTTATCACCCCGTTCTTTACTAACAACGTCATGCGCGATAATAAACGATTTGTTGGTAGGCGTCACACCAACAATCTGGATAAATGGCATATTGTATATGTTTGTCTTGTACGTCGCATCGATCAGCATGACGTGGGGGAATGCACGTCACATGTCTCTCGAGTACCGATGAAGAAAGAAGATCTCTGTTATGATCTCTGTTACGGGTTCCTCCCGTGTCTCGTAAATAAAGTCGTTGTTTATCAGCATGCTTTCTAGTGACTGCATGGGAGTCAATCCTTGTCTTTGTTCGGCTCTAATATTCGCCACAACATTTTGAACGTCTTTCTGAACATGAAACCTGTCGGGGTCCTGCTTCCTTATCGTTTGAAATATTTTGCGCGGCTCCATGTTTTGAGCTGTCATCTGCTCAATCAGTTTCCTTTCGCTTGGAGTAAACCTTCACACAAACGCGTGGGCCGACAGGTCCTCACAAAGTTCGTGGTTATGTTCAATTGTTCCGTCTTTTATCTCCCAGGTTTCATACGGGTGGTTTCGCACAACCAGCAGGTAAACGGGCAACCAGTTTTTTTGCTTCCGGCTTTTCTAAGTGTTGCTGTAGTCTGGTGCTCACCACCACGATCACATTCAAGCCATACCCTCCCGGTAGTTCCCCCGATTTTCTTTGATCGACGGGTGACAATAACGAAACCATCCGTGTTTGCTATTTCTTGTATCTGATTCTTTAGTTCATCTAAAGATTTGAAAACCTGTAACATCGACAATAATAATAAATAATAATAATAATAAATAAATAAATAATAAATAATAATAATAATAAATAATAAATAATAATAATATTAATAATAATAATAATAATAAATAAATAAATAATACATAATAATAATAATAATATTAATAATAATAATTAAATAATAATAAAAAAATAGTAATTAATACCTGCTTTTTTAAGTACGGACTGTCCGGGATGGGAGGTGTCTCACCACCATATCTACCATATCCACCATAACCACCATATCCTCCAACGTCCGGATTGTTTTGATGAACGTAAGGAGTGCCCGGGGAAATGAATTGCTGATGACCATCATATCCACCGTATCCACCGTCTCCTCCATATCCACCGTCTCCTCCGTAAGAATATTCACACCCGTATCTATAATCCAGATACCCTTGTTGCGTCGGATAACTTGGTTGACCAGCATGGTATGAGTCATTTACAGGGGCTGTTTCATCAACAGGGGGATGCTTGTTCAAATCTAGAAACGGTCTGTTTTGTTCTCCTTGTATACTAGACACAACCTCCTCTTGCTCATTAGAATCGGGAATGCCAGACTCCTCCAAAATAAACAACCGTATCATCATTAGTAAATAATAAACTAAAACAACAACTAATTAAAACATTTAAGCTAATAACTGTTACCGGAACGCTTTCGGGCACCCAGTTGTCTCTAGAATACTGCCCGAAGACATAGTTGTCGTCCCAGTATGATGACATTTCAACACTTCGGGATGATAAGAACACAAATGCAAACAACAATTCTTTCGAAGAAATACAAGAAGAAGCAGAATGAAAGAATGCACTCTTTCGAAGAAATACAAGAAGAAGCAGAATGAAAGAATGCACTATATGTTGAATGATCGGGTGGACAATGAATGCACTGTATGTTGCACTTTATGTGAGACATAGACGCCTCGTATAGCTCTAGACTACCCGTATAGCTTTAAGTCACATGTCAGTCATGTAGTCAAATCAGTCACTAAGACGCCTCGTATAGGCCTATACGAGGCGTCTTAGTACCCTCGTATCCGTCCCTCGTACAGGCCTAGACTCCCCGTCTGATGTAACTGATATGACGTTGTACTTGGTGCAGAAGCTGGTCGGAAAAACAACCCTATACGCCTCGTATAGCTCTATACGAGGCGTCTTGAAAGGTGTGAAAATAGGCATTAAGGTGTGTAAATATGTAGACCCATATTTAAAAGGAAATTAAAGCAACGAAAAATACCGTTGTGAGCTCTTTTGAAATCCAACGGTGATTAGCAACCGCTTTTTATGCAAACAAGTTTTAGTAAGCTTTGTCATATATTAGTGGGTTGGTATATCTATACCATTTCACAAGCTTGGTGAACAATAGCACTATCTGATTGGGGAATCTTTCATACGCTTACACTGTTACATGAATCCACATAGGGAGTCTCTGATACGCTTACACCGTTACAGGGAGTCTCTGATACGCTTACACTGTTACATATCACCTTTTAATTTTTGATAAAAGGCAATTTGGAATAATACAAACTTACGTTATAAAAAAGTTATAACAGGTTATCATTGTAAGTTACATTATTAATTAAATAGAAGAACACTGTGATAAAAATAACATATTTTTTTTAATTTAGTTTTAACATGCTGATCATTCTTTTATTCCTTGGTTTTAAGTTTTAAAATTTAGTTTTAAGTCACTAACCACAAATCATTCTTTTGTTACTTGGTTCGAACTAGGATTTCATTTATTTATATGACACCTTGTATGTGATGCACATGTAATATATTTAAAAGATACGTAGAGATAAGAAAAGGATACACTCTTTTATACTTCATACCCTAACTTTAGAAAACAAATAAAAATTATAGAAAATTGTATAAATATATTAAAATAATGTATGTGGCAGTACCCTAATAAACGATAGCTTCCGACAAAACAATATCTGAACGCTCTCGAAATTTCCGCCGCGTAGCGCGGGGAATACAGCTAGTTATATATTATATATCAATATTAGTTATAAAACACATAACATATATACTATTCTTATAAATGATTTATTCATTTTACTTTGACTCAATCGGGCTGTCGAGTCAGGGTTGGTTCGGGTCGGAACAAACCATCTTAAAAAAATGATTATTTTCAGTTATGTCAGGTTGAGTCTGTGTTAGACTAGGTTCAGGTCAGAAAGGGTTATATGGGGCTGCAAAACAGACTGTTTAGGAATTTTTGGTGGGTTGTATTGGGTCGCGTTCAGTTATTTGGTTCAGGTAATTCGTAATTGGGTCGGATTCAGGTGAAAAGGGGTCTACCCATCATGCCATACAGATTACCAAAAAAGAGACCAAAACTAATTACTTGGGATTGTTTTGACATCTTACTATTGTGTATTTTAAACAAAATTTTAGGTGAAAAACTTGCAATCTCAAGTTGATATGTTGCAAAACAGAGTTAAAGAGGCTCAACAACAAGTGAGAGAAGAAGTGACAAGAGGAAGTGCAATGACAAATAGCCGAGCTACTAAAAAAATTTGGTAACCCTGACAATCCTTCACCGTTGTCTAGTTTAAGTTTATCATCTCTTGTGGTTGAACTTGTAGTTTGATAACTGTGTCGTATTTTTGTGGGGAACTTGGTAATTTGACAATGGTATCATATTTTGTGGGTAAGCTCATAATTTGATAACGATGTTGTATTTTGTATTTAAACTTTTCAACGTAATGTGATAATCGTATCTTAGCTTATAGATTAATGTTTTAAACATGATTTTTATAAATTTTTCTGCATTTTTAGCAGATAAAATTGATTTTTTTATAAATCCAACGGTGATTAGCAACCGCTTCTTATGCAAACAAGTTTTAATAAGCTTTGTCATAAACTAGTAGGTTGGTTTTAGGTTACACAAAACCACATTAATGTTAGAAGTATTATCGTTAATATTATTATTAAACTTTAGTTATGTTTTATTATTCGAATATGTATGTATTTATGATATGTAGTTAGGATGATAACTTATAAGATTAGGATGATAAGCGGGTTAACTTTCTGCCAAGGCAGTTACCCGCCAAGATTAACCGCCAAATATGTAGTTTATATAGTTGATTACCGGCAAACTTTACCGGTTATCAAGACAGTTTCCTCTTACCGAAATTGTCCACTCAATTCGTTTGAATTTACTGCACTTCTTGCACTCGTTTCATTGTCTGCACAATCACATAATCAGGTCTGCAAACTGTTCTAAATCTTCCGCTGCATATGATTATGATTCGGTTGTCCAACATAGTGGTATCAGAGCCACTTCAGGGAATCGATCAGAAATTAAACCAAACTCAACCACTCTTCTGTGCCAACACTGCACCGACGAAAAAAATGAAAAAAACAAGCGAATCCCTCGCATAAGACTTTGTTATTATTGTCACTTACCGGGTCACCAAATCTACAACTGTAAGGCCAAAGAGAATGATGAAGCGACGCAAATGTTAAAGCAGGCTATCAACGCCGGGATTAGAAGACAAGAAGAAGATGTGCATTGCCAGAATGAAATGATTCTCACCGGCACCGAGGGTGGACAATGGGTAGACATCTGGTACGTTAATCCGACGTTCAATCATCACTTTACGGGCAATATTAATGTTTTCAAAAGGGTGAAACATATGATGGGTGTAGAAACAAGATCTGGTATGAATAATTTTCTGTTTATAAGAGGGGTAGGATCGGTGGAAATGAAAACGGGAAATGAAACACTGAATATACAAAGTGTTTTCTATTCACCGAAAATCGACCGGAATGTACTCAGCCTTGATCAGTTAACGCTTCAGGGCTTCACGGTCAGAAAATCCGGTGATACATGTAAAATATATCCCATGTTTTCATCTCCGGTGGTGAATTCAATAAATGAAGCGAGTGGGTTAACGAAAGAAGAAGAGTTGGGTTTGAATGAAAAACGCAGGCTGCAAGATCTGGGAAATGTTGATGATGAATTCAAGGAAGCATATCTGAATTCTTACTTCCAAACTTTAAATGTTTTGAGTGAAGATGATAATGATTGGAATAGGCTAATTTTAAAAGCACTAGAATTCCATGAATTTGCAGATAGCAAGGCCTTGATTAACATACTTGATGACTGAGAGCATGTATTCAAATACAAGGTTGATCTTCAAAAGAAGTTTGAAGAGATGGTCCAATGGTTTCTGAATGAATATATGGGAATCACTTCATGGCCGATCCCTCCCTACTCTTCGGATCAAAGAAAGATAGATCTGTTAAGTTTATATATACTGGTAGCGAGAGATGGCGGATATCGAGAAGTGACTACTGAAAACACGTGGCCTATCATAGCAAAAGATCTAGGATTCGAATATAAAGATGGAGATTACATGAGGATCATATACGCCATGTACCTTGATGTTCTGGAATATTACTATAAATTCAAATCGGTGTAAGAAGTGGTACATGTGAAGGAAGTAGTGAATGATGATGCTGGTTCCTCTCGAGGCTGTCACAGGAGGACAAGAAGTGCAGGAAATGTTCATGATGATGCTGCAGGTAATGATCATAATGGTGCTGATTCGACACAATATGCATTGTTTGCTGGGAATGGATGGGAAGACGACTGGAACTTGCACAAGAAGAGGAAAAGGTTCAACTTCAACCACATGAAGAAAGCCGTAGAAGATGCTAATCGAAGTGTCATGCAACAAGCTTCTAACATAACCAAAGTTTAAGGGGGTTGTGTTAAAGTATTATCGTTACTATTATTATTAAACTTTAGTTATGTTTTATTATTCGAATATGTATGTATTTATGATATGTAGTTAGGATGATAACTTATAAGATTAGGATGATAAGCGGGTTAACTTTCTGCCAAGGCAGTTACCCGCCAAGATTAACCGCCAAATATGTAGTTTATATAGTTGATTACCGGCAAACTTTACCGGTTATCAAGACAGTTTTCTCTTACCGAAATTGTCCACTCAATTCGTTTGAATTTACTGCACTTCTTGCACTCGTTTCATTGTCTGCACAATCACATAATCATGTCTGCAAACTGTTCTAAATCTTCCGCTGCATATGATTATGATTCGGTTGTCCAACAATTAAGTCATACTTGATCATTTTAGTGTTAAAAACACGTGTATGATTTGTTGTACATTGATTGATCTTGTCATTTGCTAGCTATTTGGTAGTTGGTTTAGGTTAAAAAACCACATTATGTCATTACCAGTCATTTTGTGTTAAATGGCATGTGTAGATTAGCTACACACTAATTGGAATAGTCATATGTTAGTGTCTTGTTTAAGTTACATAAAATAGCATTAAGTCATAACAAATCATTTCGGTGTTAATTACATGTGCATGATGATCATCACATTATTGGGGCTTGACATGGGTTTGTGGGTTGAGGTACAGTATGTGAAATGAAACAATGTTAGCTCTGATTATAATGATAAATGCTTACTCTAATAAAACTGATCATATATAAAACATAATCAGTTGAGGTACAGTATGTGAAATGAAACAATGTTAGCTTTGATTTATACAGCCTCCGTAAGAAAAAGTCTGCTATGATAACCCTTTTCTAATTTATAAATTAATTCAAAGTTGAATTTAGGAAGTTGTTACTTTGGCTAAGATCCATGTCATCACCTCTATAAATGGAACCCACTGGATCACCTCACATCCCATTCCCAATTAACTCCATATTCTCAGTATTTCAAACTTCCTAAATAATGGAGAACTCTCTACGCTCATGTTACATGGTTGCCTTTATGGTGCTCCTACTATCAGTCGGACACCTGCAACCGACTGAAGCGCAAACCGGATGCGATTCAGTGCAGCTCAGCTGGTGTTTGCAGTCCATTGTCTCGAACATGCCCCCGTCCCAAGACTGCTGCCGCAGGCTCAGGGGCCAGCAAGCTTGTCTTTGCCGTGAAATAAGGGACCCGACATTTGGTGGCTATCTTAGACATCCCGGTGCCAGGAGGGTAGCCACCGCATGTGGTGTAACATTCCCTAGATGTAACTGATCGATTTCGCGACGGTGGTATATTATGGCAGCTATGTGTTATGTGTGTGTAACGTTGGTATACCACTTTTGTTGTTTCTTTGTTGTCATTCCTATGTAATTGTTTCCTTCCTGTTGTCTGGTTTTGTACGTCTTGTATTGATATGGTGATTTGACATGTACTTGCTGTCGTAAGTTGATTAGATAAAACTTTGAATATATGCTAGATGTGTTAAGACATTTGAATAGATAAAACTTTGAATATATGCTAGATGTGTTAAGACATAATTAAAAAAATTTAATATAACTAAAAAAAATACATAACCACACAATCAAATTTTAAATTCTAAACATTGGTTCCTATTGGGGATGGTTTCTGGGAAGTTGTCATGTCGATATATGACTAAACTGGCCTGCGTATCGCGTTTGATGCTCGCAATGGGCCGCACCCATTGTTTCTGCCTCCGTTAAGCCGCTACTGCCATTCATCATTTTATTGAAAATTAAGTCAATAAAATTTGAGAGCCATGGCATTGATATAACTAAACTTATTCGAACTAACTTGCGATCGATATCACCCAAATATCCACGGAATTGGTTAAAGATTGCGTTCCAAAATGACATGGTTCCACGCGTTAGCATATTCTCGATGACATTCACCCAAGCCGTAGACAAGGCTATCTCTTCTGCTTCGGTCCAAAGTCTCCTTGCCATTTGAGAGAGTCTTAAAAAAATTGTGTGAGAAAAGAATGCAAATGGTGTGGGTAAAAATGTTTATGTGAATGTATATTTACATTAAAAAGTTGATTTTTTTTAAAACTGCAACGGTCTTATGACCTTTTCATACATCCATCTTCCCCAATGATCGCTGTGCACTCACCGTTTTTCGGCGAAAAAAAAATCTTCCAAACCGGGGTGGTGTTCCCAGCTGGGGCCGTGGGTCATCGAACCTCCCCCGGATTCCACTCTTTTCTCCCTTACGGATTATATGCACGTAACGATGGTATACCACTTTTGGTGTGTATCTCTTGTAGAACCACCTTTGAGATGTAACTATATATGAGTCTGTTTTGATACATTGATACATTTTTGTATTTGTATATATAGTGATTTAAACAAACTTGATAATTTTTTTTGTTATAATTAATATGTATGTACGCTTGTAGTTGTAGATGCAATTTAAAGTACACTTGACGGCATGATATGCTTAAGAGGATGTATTGTAGCAATGGAGCAATGTCTTGAAGGGGTAGCTAACACCAATTTAAACCCTAAACACTTACCCAATAGATTAAAATCACTAGTTATTGCAAATTAACATCACCGATATCCAAATAGTTACACTACTCTAGTTCTAAGAATTTTTATAGGCTCAATCTATCCGGACACGTTCTGCGCCTATTTGGACACTTTTTGTGCCCTAGACGCCTCGTATAGGGCTATACGAGACGTCTAGGCACTGAATTCAAGGGGGTCTTCAGAGATGTCAGGCACAAAGTTTAAGAAACCCTAGATGCCTCATACAACCCTATACGAGGCGTCTAAGGCTTGGGTTTTTTTTTTTTGTTGAAAGAAGAGGTGTTTTCGTGGGTTTTGGTATGGTTTTTTTGATAGTTTTTGAAGATATTTTTTTTAGCGAAAAATTTTTTGGTTTTAAAAAAAGTTTTGTTTTTTTTGTTTTTTACACTATAAAAAATCAACTATTTTAAAAATCGGCTCTTTAAATATATTATATCGATTAAATATTATAATGTTTTTAACATTTTACTTTTTTAAATATTATTCTTCCGATTAAAGTTTTATCTCGTTCAAATATTGTTTCCGTATTATATCCAGGGGATATATTGTTTCCGTATTATATCAATTTAAGACAACAATCATTAAGTAACCGAATAACTGAAAACAAACATAAATATGACATATATAAGATAAGTTTGTACATCCATAACAAAAATATATAAGATAAGTTCGTACATCCATAACAAAAATAAAAACAACAACAGGTCTATGCATCCAAATCCGAATCCGAATCTGGATCTGGTTACTGCGGCTGCTGCTGCTGATGTGGTGCTCGAGCTGGTGGAAGCGGTATCAGGGGTAATCCCTCTCTCTCTCTCGTCTATCCTGCTTGGCCCGTACCAACCAACCTACCAAATCGTCGAGTCTGTCAAGCTCGGGTTGTACCTCCGGATGTAGCGCGGCTCCTAGGGCATGACCTGGAATAACGTGACGTGAAAACTGAGGTGCCCCGGGAGGTGGCGGTGGCTGTGGCATCGCGGCACCGTCTAAATCCACCGGAGGGTCCTCCATGGGCACTGCATCAGCAGGATCTGCCGGAGGATAGACTAGCTCGAACTGCTCTGTCAGGGCCTCCTCTGTCCATATGCCCCCGTTGCGGTTTTTAAACCGCGGGCCAACGGGGAACCTCCTGATCAATGACATCCCCCACAACGATGGAAAACCCATTCGCGTCGGCATGACTGGCGGCGTCCGTAGATGTGGGTCCTGGTCCGGTACGATGCCCAATGAACGGACAATGATGGTCACGTATGCCCCGCCATACAAAAATCCGCGCTCCTACCTGTGATGGGCGGAGGCGTAGTACTGGGCTAGACCGTGTACTAGTGTACACGGCCTCCTGTACAACAAACGATAAAAGAAAAAAAGATATGTGGTCGTACACCACTCACGACTGTAGCCGCGCGCTGCAATAGAAGTAGCGAGCATACGGTGCATGTACCTGCAGATAGTGTTAGCGAAATACAGAAACATAGATTAATAAACAATGCACATAATCACAATAATTGTTGTAATAAACGTACGTACCTGTACAGTGGGTCCCAAATAAACGACACCCTCCCCTTCGACTTATCGTGCTCCCAATGATTTGGCCCCGCAATCACCTGCCAAAACCCTAAAAGAGTGGGTCTATCAACCACCACTAGCCCCGCTGTGTAAACGTCAGTCTCCATCTCCTCCTGCATGTATAAACCACAATGCACCGCAAACTGTGCTAGCGTCATCGAACGCAAAACGCCAGCGAGCCTGAAAGAAACCTCAGGCGGAGGGGGAGCATCTGGGTGCGGAAGTGGCACTGGGACCCCAGGAGGGTGAAATGTGAATGACGAAAGGAACTAGACCAGCAGCTCCCTGTAGCTCGGCGTGTGCGCCAACTCAAAAAGACGATGCCACGACGAATCGACAGGTATAAACCGACGCACTCTAGCCATCTCACTAATCTCATCTATCGCATCCCAATCGATCGCTGCATGCGATGCAATGTGCATCCTCCTAAGCTTCTGGCAATGACGGGCGACAGGGGTGCCGTCGGGAAACTTTAGATACGGGTGACCCTGCAGCGTATCCGGAGGCGGTAGCCGTCTCCCTCGTGGACCCCGCTGAACCGGCTGACCCCCCGGCGGTGCCCCATCAAGCTCTACCTGAATGTTATCGCCCTGAATCAGATCGTCCTCCATAATCAATCTGCAAATAAATACCGTATACGTATAAAAACAATAATAATAATAATAATATAAAAAAATAATAACATTAATAATAATAATAATAATATTATTAATAACAATAATAATAATAATAAATAATAATAACAATAATTTGGCAACCCACATGTACTTTCACGCATGTACTTTTCTATCCAACAAGCACAGGGCAACCCACAACTGTACCACATTTGGCAACCACATGATGAATGAAAACGCTCCAAGACATCTAGCTTCCTAATTGCCTCTCCACTCAAAAAGTCAAGGGTTGTATGGGATACTTTTCCAAGTAGGTGTTGAAACAGCGGGTGTTTGTGGTGGTTTATTCTTTTTTCGATGCTTTCTCGAAAACTCTTCCTTATTTCACCGAACTGTGTCTCAACTATATCCCGGACACAACCAACTACACGGTCTAGCGAGCTCCTATCTAGGACGTATCTCTTTAAGTTGGCGTGTTGGCTCTCAACTCTGTTTGTGGTATGATTACCAAAGTTGCGCCTCTTATCAGTCCACGCAAAGACGAACATCTCCTTATAGTCTTTTAGCCAGTTATCGTACACGTAATTGAAGACTCCTAAAATGTAAAGACCTTCAAAAATATCCCAAAACGACCCATAAATGGAAACCCGGACCCCCAAAACCCTAATACATATCAAAAATCAAGAAAATCATATTTTATGGTATCTCGCGGGCAGCGTAAGAGTAAGCATAGGCTTACGCGGGCCGTGTCAACTTAGGATTGACCGGATAAGCGTTCCCAGGCCACGTGGCGTACATGTGGCAGCACTACTGATGACACGCTAGCCCTAGTCTACGACTAGGGCTCCTAGCGGGCCGCGTAAGGATCAAGAAAGGGTTTACGCGGGCCGCGTAAACCCCATTTTTCAGCTATAAATAGATTTGATCATGGCCTGTTCATTGGTGTCGAAAACAATTAACAAAAACGAAGTTCTACTGCTCAAATTCGAAAATTAAGGTAGTGAGGTGCTGCTACGATACAGGGTATTAACTCGATCGCTGCTACGATTCAATGTCCGATCGATTGAAATCAATCCAATGGATGTTTAAGTGCTGCCCACATTAGGGCTATACTTTGTCATTCGTCGTGAATTCGATGGATGTTTAAGTATTGCACTTTGTCATTCGTTGTGAGGATTTTAATCTCGTGAGTTATCGTAAATGTTGTATTAGTTACTAACCTAGTTCGTGTGCATTGTTAAATTAGGTTACAAGGCTAATCAGTAGGCTAAATTCTGCCCGTTTAAATCTGCAATGTGAGTCATTCTCTTTTTATCAATAATGTTTTACAATACTCCAAGTATTTTTAAAAGTTATAATTACAGGGATTAAGTCATGTTTATCTTGAATCACTGGCTAGTGGGGTATTGTGCACATTACTAATTTCTCAAGGTTAGGCTAATAAATCCTAACAGTGATAATCATCACTACTTGGGTGAAAGGACCCAATAGTGGTATGACCATCGTCACCAGATAAAAATAAGATAGAAGCCATTGTAATCGCTCTTATGCTGTAATTTATAACTATGTGTCATTTTATGTAAACTGAATGACTCGCCAGTATTTCCCCGCTGATAAAATATTTTTAAAACATGTTTCAGGCGACCTACTGTGATTCAAGGAACACTAACAAGCTTGAAGTGGTGGCTCAGTTAAAATAAATAAACATGTTTTGTAAACCAGGGAATTTCCTCGTGAAATTCCTCTATTGTAAATTACGGGGTTTTATCCCGAATTATGAAATAAAATAATCGGGCATTTCAAGTTTTAAAAGATCATGTTAAATCTTCCGCTGTCATCTCAATTAATAAATACCACGGGTTTCTGTCCCGCGACTCCTGGACCGGGTAAAACCGGGACGGGGGCCGTGACATAAAAAGTAAAAATAATTTAATAAAATTTGCATAGGTGAGTCGTATGTTATTAGAAAAACTTACTAGAACGTTTGCACTCCACAAGTCGCTTTCGCATGTTGCGCAAGTGGTACTCGTAGATGGGTATGGATGGAGACTCAATCAATGTCCACCAGAATGACAAAAAATTATCCTAGTCTTCTTCTATGAAGGCAGCCTTGCAGTGCTTCATAACATTCTGTTGTATGTGCCACCTGCAAAGAAGCCTGGAGGCGTCTGGAAATACTTTAGCATACGCGCCCATAGGGGCTAGGTCTCTATCCGTTAAAATCACACGTGGCTCCATACATTCATCCAACATTGACTTGACCCTCTCAAGCACCCACACAAAGTTATCACCCCGTTCTTTACTAACAACGGCATTCGCGATAATAAACAATTTGTTGGTAGGCGTCATACCAACAATCTGGATAAATGACATATTGTATATGTTTGTCCTGTACGTCGCATCGATCAGCATGACGTGGGGGAATACACGCCACATGTCTCTCGAGTCCCGATGAAGAAAGAAGATCTCTGTTACGATCTCTGTTCCGGGTTCCTCCCGTGTCTCGTAAATAAAGTCGTTGTTTATCAGCACGTTTTCTAGTGACTGCATGGGAGTCAATCCTTGTCTTTGTTCGGCTCAAATCTTTGCCACAACGTTTTGAACGTCTTTCTGAACATGAAACCTGTCGGGGTCCTGCTTCCTTATCGTTTGAAATATTTTGCGCGACTCCATGTTTTGAGCTGTCAGCTGCTCGATCAGTTTCATTCCGCTTGGAGTAAACCTTCACACAAACGCGTGGGCCGACAGGTCCTCACAAAGTTCGTGGTTATGTTCAATTTTTCTGTCTTTTATCTTCCAGGTTTCATACGGGTGGTTTCGCACAGCCAGCAGGTAAAACGGGCAACCGGTTTTTTTTGCTTCCGGCTTTTCTAAGTGTTGCTGTAGTCTAGTGCTCACCACCACGATCATATTCAAGCCATACCCTCCCGGTTCTTCCCCCGATTTTCTTTGATCGACGGGTGACAATAACGAAACCATCTGCGTTTGCTATTTCTTGTATCCGTTTCTTTAGTTCATCTAAAGAGTTGAAAACCTGTAACATCGACAATATTAATAATAATAATAATAACAACAACAACAACAACAACAACAATAATAATAATAATAATAATAAAATAGTAATTGATACCTGCTTTTTTAAGTACGGATTGTCCGGGATGGGAGGTGCCTCACCACCATATATACCATATCCACCATAACCACCATATCCTCCAACGTCCGGATTGTTTTGATGAACGTAAGGAGTGCCCGGGGAAATGAATTGCTGATGACCACCGTCTCCTCCGTATCCATCGTATCCACTGTCTCCTCCATATCCACCGTCTCCTCCGTATCCACTGTCTCCTCCGTATCCAACGTCTCCTCCGTATCCACCGTCTCCTCCGTATCCACCGTCTCCTCCGTAAGAGTATTCACACCCGTATCTATAATCCGGATACCCTTGTTGCGTCGGATAACTTGGTTGACCAGCATGGTATGAGTCATCTACAGGGGCAGTTTCATCAACAGGAGGATGCGTGTTCAAATCTAGAAACGGTCTGTTTTGTTTTCCTTGTATACTAGACACAACCTCCTCTTGCTCATTAGAATCGGGAAACGCCAGACTCCTCCAAAATAGACGACCGTATCATCATTAGTAAATAATAAACTAACACAACAAGTAATTAAAACCTTTAAGCTAATAACTGTTACCGGAACGCTTTCGGGCACCCAATTGTCGCTAGAATACTGCCCGAAGACATAGTTGCCGTCCCAGTATGATGACATTTCAACACTTCGGGATGATAAGAACAAAAATGCAAACAAAAAGAGCTCGTAGAAGAAGCAGAATGAAATGAATGTTGAATTCTTGGTGGACCAAGAATGCACTGTAGGTAGCACTTTATATGAAACATAGACGCCTCGTATAGCTTTAGACGCCCCATATTGCTTTAAGTCACATGTCAGATACATAGTCAAATCAGTCTCTAAGACGCCTCGTATAACCCTCGTATTGGTCCCTCGTACAGGCCTAGACTCCCCGTCTGATGTGACTGAATATGTAGACCCTTTTTATATAAGCAATTGTCACTAGTTCAATTATCCTTATACATACATACAAAATCCATATACAATTTACATACAAAATCCATATACCATTTACATACTTGAGAGGGCAAAATGGTACTGCTAGATGGATACGTTAGAGTGGTGGAGGGTGTGATGTAGTGATTTGACAAAGAGAGACCAAGTGGTTGCTCCGAGTGAGGGGTGCGATAGTGGCGTGAGAGCTCAAGGTCGAGAGAGAATATTTGGCTACAAGTGGTTGTTAGTTATTGTGAGTAATAGTGTCGATGAGCGATTGACTAGTGACCACGAGAGAGAAATTATCAAAATGAAAATGAGTGACTGGTGGCCTTGTTTTTGGCTTAATGTTTCCGACAGACTTTTTCATCGATAATAAGGGATACATGTTTAAAAGAAAATTAAAATAACAAAAAAAAATATACTCTCAGTGATATCTTCAGAAATTCGTCGGCGATTAGCTACAATGCCTAATGATAACAAGTTTTTATAGGATTTGTCTTGTGTTAGTGGGTTAGTTTAGGTTACAGAAAACCACATTAAGTCATAATCCGTCATTTTAGTGTTAGGACATATAAGCATATAAAAGCTCATAGAGAATGCAATAAATAATTTCTTTTAGCTATAGTCTCTCATTTATCATCACAAAGTTACAATAATAATTGTTTAATCTAATAAACATATCATATACCTTCAATCATCAATCCTGTAACTCCTGTAAGAATATGAGATGATGTCGATTAAAAACTATTGACAACTTTTAGCGTTTTACAAGACAACAAAACTCCGTAGTGGAGATTGATATCTATAAATTTCAAAACACTACAAGATATTGGAGCAATAGCGGAAACAATTGTCGCCACTAATTAGCCAAATTTTCACGCTAATACTACGTCGCTATTGCTAAAAAATTGCCGCTAATGCGTCGCCGCTATATGCAATACTTTTAGCTGCAAGGTTCGGTGAGGTGATGCGGCGGCGCAGAGGAGGTGGTCCGGCATGGTGTGCAGCGTCAGTCTAAGGTTCGGGGGAGGAAGTGGTGTGATTTGGGAGGGAATGAGTGAGGGTCTGAGCCCACCAAAGGTTTTAATAAACTTTTTAGCGGCAACACATGTTAATAAAACAAGAGCCGTCAGATGATGTTGTCATCTAACGGCCATGTATTTTAAAAATTGGACGTGGATAAGAACCATTAGCGGCGACTCTGAAGTCGTCGCTAAAGTGGTTGCTACTATTGCATATAGTGAAAACCCTAATAATCTTTACCTTAATTATAAAAAAAAACATATAAAAAATAACCAGTTGATATATAGTTTTTGAATTGAAATAATGTTAGCATTTCTTTATATTGACACCGTAAGAAAAGTCTGATGTTAGCATTTCTTTATATGGACACCGTAAGAAAAGTCTGATACAATATTTTTTAATTCATAAATTAATTCAAAGTTGAGTTGAATTTGGAACTTGTTATTTTGGTTGAAAATCATATAACCCATACACACGTTCCCACCGTTCATCCCCTCTATAAATGGATCCCATCCAACATCGATCACATCCAGATTACAGCCCTCCACTCCAACTCCATTATAATCTCATAGTTTCAAATAACTTCCAATCAATGAAAAACTCTCTACGCTCATGTTTCACGGTGGCCTTTATGGTGCTCCTACTATCGGCCGGACACCTACAACAGACCGAAGCACAATCCAGCTGCGATTCAGTGCAGCTCAGCTGGTGTTTGCAGTCCATTGTCTCAAGCATTCCCCCGTCCCAAGACTGCTGCCGCAGGCTCAGGGGTCAACAAGCTTGTCTTTGCCGCGAAACAAGGGACCCAACATTTGGTGGCTATCTTAGACATCCCGGTGCCAGGAGGGTAGCCACCGCGTGTGGTGTAACATTCCCTAGATGTAACTAATCAAGTTCGGGTGGTATATTATGGTAATTATATATGTTTTATGTGTTATGTGAGTGTAATGGTGGTATACCACTTTTCATTCTTGTTGTTTCTTTGCTGTAGTGCCTATGTAATTGTTTCAGTCATGTTGTCTGGTTTGGAACGTTTTGTGTTGATATATTGTGATTTAATAAATACTTACTGTTATAAGTTGATATGATAATAATGTTTTGCAGTGGATCTAATAGTTTGGATATGCTGTTTAAGAGGTTTGAATAAATCAACATTTTGTATAGAATTGTCATCTATATAACGATAGAATTCAACTTTGGCTATACAATTATTTATATATCTTAGTTGGTCTTTATTTTTATACTAATTATATATTGTTTACTCTAAGAAAGTATTTAGTTTTTAATATTCTGTAGAACAATATTTAAAATGTCACATAATCTGAAAAATAGATATGTTAAGACATAACCTAAATTGATTGTTATAGTAATAAACATAAAGTTATAAGTTGTTTTATGCTTTATTAATTAACCGTAATAAAACTGAGTATAACAATAGAAGTGTTGGGATTCCATGGTGATCGGTCAAAATTTTATTTATCAAAAACCCGGTTCAATAAATAATGGTTAATTAATTAAGCGAGTTAATTGTAAAACGCAACGGAAAAATAAATAAGTGATCAACAAAACGAAACCCAACAGGATCCGGTTACATGCAAATACGAGCACAATGAAATATTATATTTAATTACCGATGAGAAAGGTATACCTCGGTTAATGACTAACCGGTTGAGACACCGAGGTTCAACGAACAAGTGCTAGTGATACGAACTAACGAATGCGAGTGCGAACCCGTATAGCGGCGGCGGCGAGCGGCGGTGACCGTTGGCGGCGGCCGGCGGTGAGCGGCGGCGTTGGGCGGCGACAGCAGGCGGGCGGCAGCGTCTGACAGCGGCGGAGGCGGCGATTATGACCGGTTGTTGATGTGGGTGCTTTGAGAGTTTTTGCAAAATCTTTCAACCCTCCAAAGCTTGACCATACACTCCTTCAAATAATATACGTAGATCCATGCATGTGCGATAAATGGCGGGCATGCACATGGAAGATGGACAAGTGTCGAGAAGCTTATGCATGTCCAACAAGTGGCCATGCAGATTACATGCGCGACAAGTGGCGTAGGATGAGTATACCCGTCTCACCTGGTCCATGTACCCGTCGCTCAGTTAATACCCGCAACAAGTTTATCAGTTAAGATAAACAATTATATTATTAATAACGAGTATTAACAATATAAATCCGCTCATGATCATAAATATAATTATGATCTATTTCATATCGTTCGTAGTTACCAGTTAAACCAGTTAAGTGGATTTTAGTTCGTTACCCAAGGTGTAACTCTTACGGGTCAAGACCCGGTCGGCAACGTTGACTTATCGAACCGGACATAATATCCAACAGCTCCCACTTGGACGGTCTCTGATAAGATCTCAACGCAGACAGCCAGCGGTGCTCTAGCTACACATAGCTGCCCCCAACAGGTCATGACACTTTAAAGTCATTAACCAAGGTATCTTCTCTTTAGCAACGGCTTGCTACATGAAGACAGCAGACTTATGGCAATCTTTGTCATCTATCCTTTCTGTTAAAGACATCAATTGAACAATGAGACATGGATCAGATTCAATCTCACATGGCGTTCAATCATTATCGTTCTCGTTCACAAAATCAAAGTGGTCCATTCAAACACCCAGTAAGTTTGGGTAAGGCCTTACACTTCACCAGTTTGAATCAACGAGGGCGCCCCGATGTCTAACTGTTACATATAATGTAAGAGTACAGAATCCCATCTTGACTACATACAACTCCCACTGAACTTCAGAACCACTCCCAACCAATGCCTTTATGACTGGCAGTTATGCGACAGCGTTTGACATTGATCAAAGAATAGTCTTTAGTAAACGAAAGTTCTAGTATGTTTCTCAGGTCAGAGGATACTAAATGAGTATACCTAAATCAAATACATCTTATGACCAAGATTCATGAAGATGATTTTATGCGAGTTACATCCAACGTCAAGTCAACCCCTTGAGTCCCAGTGCTACTTTCTTGAGAACTCTCCCAGTGCTACATTAATCATATATAATATATGAATGTGCTAGTAAGCCTGTGTGGATTAATTAAGAAATTGAACTTGCCATTATAAAGCGATCCTTTCCCTAGTAATATAATAGACAGTGAGATACACCATTATTTAACTCACTCCTAAATTAATTGAACATTGTCACAAAGGAATGATTAAAAGGAATACGGTGACAAATACATAGATTATGTGGTCATGTAAATACCTGAGGTAAATCCATGATTAATGTAGCACTGGGAGAGTTCTCATGAAAGTAGTTTCTGACTTGAGTGGGCACTGTAGGTATATGGTCTTTTTGCTTCTGGGATACCATATTTATCTTCAAACACTTCAAGTTATCGAATGGGCTAGGTTCAAGTGATAGTTACGGTGAAGTGTGTGTGTGTGTGGGGGGGGGGGGGGGGGGGTTAGATGGTTGAAGGTGGAGATGGTGGTGTGGAGTGGGGAAGATGAAGTGGGTAGAGTAGGTCCCACATAAATTGTAAAATATTAATTATATTTGTTTTAACTTTTTAGTTATCAATTTGACAGTAAGGGTATTTTTGTCATTTCACACGCATCTAACACCAAAAACTAACCCCCATCCACGTCAGGGACTATCCGGGAACGAAATTCAAAAACTTGGGGACTATATGTGTAATTTTAGAATGTTATGAACTAGAGGTGAAAAATGAGCAAACCACAGGGACTACCCAGGCATTTTTCTCCCTTTTAGGTGATCATTAAAAAAATTATTTAATACCTTCCAACAAAACACACATACACACATTATGGTATCAAAGATAAATAGTATAATCTATGTAAAGGGGTCAATTGTAATCCTAAGCAAGAGTATATTAAGATTTATTTGGTGTAATTTAGTTGTATCTAAGCGTTTTCATTCAAAAAATAAAAAAAATTAAAAATAAATAAAAGTGGGTTGACACTTTATAACTATAAAAGTGGGTCTGTATCCAGAAGGGGAAACTATAGGCCACGTGAAGCCCACAAACAAACCATAGAAAAACAAATTAATTCTATTTTGGCCCAAGTGAGAGTAATTTTGTGTAATTTGATTCACATTTCTTATTAGAATGACCTATTTTGAACACCCGTGATGGTAAAAAACAAAACATAATTTTATTGTGTAATTTGATTCACATTTCTTATAAGAAAGACCTATTTTGAACACGAGTGATGGTAAAAAACAAAACATCATTTTAGTTTGAGCTTTGAATCGAAGCTTTTAGGGGCTGTTTGGTAGCCTCTTAATGACCATTCAGATGCTACCTCTAAATGGTTTAAAACCTCTGAATGAATAAGAGATAACCTCAAGTCTGAATGGTTAAGAGGTAACCTCTGAATGGTAAATCATCACATATCACATTCTTCTACCTTCTCATTTGTAAAATTCTTAATGATTCTATTAAGAGGTAGCCTCTTAATGACCATTCAGAGGCTACCAAACAGCTCCTTAGTTTGAATTGAAGACTTTTATAAAAAGTAATTAATTTTGTTAAATATATATAGTTTGACGTTAAGAGGCTCCACGATTATGTTTTTTAGCTATATTTATCATTTAAGTATTTATTATTATAATGTTTAGGTTTCTAATCGGGCCCATTTTTATCAACCCATATGCCAAAAAAAGGAATAGAAATTTCAATATATATGCCACTTGTTGCTCTAACATCATTCATGATCAAATATTATTTTATATCTTGCAATTTAAAAATTATTATAAATATGTAATTTCTTTTATTAGAAAAACAAATGCCAATCACATGAATTTAAAATTTGTAAATAAAAAAAATTTGCAATGTCAAACAACTAGCAGGGGTGCCCGCGCTACGCGGCGGGTATTCGGTCGATTTCGTTTTGGCTCATTACGTTTGGTCGGTTTCATTTCGGCTCGTTACGGTTTAGACACTGGCTATAACAACTAAAAGAGGAAACATAAAAAATATATGTTATATTAGAGCCAACTCGGTTCCGCACAACGCCTTGGAAATTGGGTTGATTTTGTTTCAGCTCGTTATAATTATAGCGCGAACTATACCAACTGAAAGAGAAGACCCCCAAAAAGGTTTATCAAATTTGATTAGACTCAGTTTTAAATAAAATTTAGAGAAAAGTGCCCGTATAGTCCCTGTGGTTTGCTCCGTTTTCACCTATAGTCACTACACTTTTAAAATTATATTTATAGTCCCCAACTTTTGCATATTCGTTCTCAAATAGTCCCTATGATGAATGTGAGTTAGTTTGAAATTTTGTAAAACAAGTATTTAAAAATTATATAAGAAAAACAAAATATATTTAAGCTAATTATGTTATCAAAATAACCCAATGAATTAATTGAACAGTAAAACGCCTGTGTTATAAGCGACCTTTTCTTCATTGGCAAAAAAAGATGTTGCTAAATAAAAATTATGAAAATTTTGTGATGAATATGAGAAACTTAAAAGTCACTATATTTGCAACTTCAAAATATTATAGTATATAATGTGGTTTGTTTGTCTTGCAGAGAGTCATTTATTCCAAATATCAATAGTTTCATGACGTGCCAAATCAATATTTGGTCACTTTTCTCGGCTTGGTGAGAGTTCTATTTGACTTGGTTCCATATTTTAAGGATTTATTTTCGGCTATATATCAAACACCCACGTCTTATTGCTTATTTTATGCATGGGATTGTCCAAAGACTTAAAATAACTAAAAAATCTCACCTAATAATCTATATCTATACTATATAATAAAAGAAACCACTTTCAGACGTCATATTAAGCCATGTGTTATGGATAATTATTATTTAGTTTAATCTCTTATGGATAATTACTATTTATTTTAATGTATTCTAATTAATTATAGATAAATATTAGGCCATGTGTTATTAAAATATAGAAATATTATTTTAAGAAATATAATATTTTAAGAAATATAATATTTTTTAAATTAAGAAATAAAATATAGAGTTAATTGCTCGGATTGTCGATGTGCTTTGTCATTTTTTCACCTTTAGTCCCCATATTTTCAAAATAGTATGTATGTTTCCTGTGGTTTGCTCACGTGTTACTCGGGTGCTCCCCTGGATGGATGGACGTTAACTTTTCTGGTTAAGTGCATGTGAAATGACCAAACTACCCTTATGTATTAAAAACCAATAACTAAACCATTAAATGAAATCAAGTGGGACCCACTTGCACAATTAAATAAAAATTAGGAATTTTTTTTATGAATCACCTCACCCATCAACCCCTTCTCTCCATCTTTCCAATTGAAACAACTAAGGCACTTTCACTAGCGACTTTCGTCGGCCATCACCTCTGCCACACCACCATCACAACTACCGACTATATTCTTTTTTCTCCTCGAAACCCAAACCACTAGCCCTGTCACTTTCACCTCTGTTACAATTATAAATCCTAGAATAACCCTTAAACTCAGTTCATAAATCTGTGTTATGTGATCACTGATAACAAACAGAATCATAGGGCTTTTGTTCATCATGTCAAGACGACTGGACTAATGGTAAAATACCTCGAAAAGCTGATGTCAGTGGCCTTGGACGGTACTTCCAACGGTGGCAGGGGCGGTAGGTTTGAACTATTTTTTATTTTCCTAGGGTTTTTCGATTTGATCTTCCATCGTTGATGTGTAGAATACTGAACGCAGCGAAATTGTCAAAATAGGTTGACGAAGAAACATGAGAATGGGGAAGTCGACGATGACGACGAAAGATTAGATGAAGATTGTTATCGAGCAGAGAATAAGAATTGGGAAGGAATAATGCTTGATTTTATTCATTTCTTATTCTTACATTGATACAAAGGACCTCTATAAATACAAGGTAAAACGAGAAATAAAAGGAAACGATGAGGCTGGCATCAAGGCTGTAATTAGCTGTTGATATTCGATAAACAGGGAAATGATGTAGAGTTGATCCCTCCATGATTTATTATAATATATATTCCTTTTTTTAACACTCCCCCTCAAGTTGAGTAGTGGGGTTCCTGATTCTCAACTTGCCCAACTTGTCTTTGGAGTGAACAAATGGCAACTCAATGATTCCCCCTTCTAATTTCTCTTTGATGAAGTGCCTGTTAACCTCCACATGTTTCGTTCTATCATGCTGGATCGGATTCTCAGAAATTTGAATTGCAGCTTCATTGTCACACATAATTTTGCTGGGTTCTGATGGGGGAAAGCCGACTTGTGTTAAAAGCTTTCGAATCCATAAGATTTCTGCCAAACCTCGAGTTATTCCTCTGAACTCTGCTTCAGCACTTGACAGAGCTACGCTTTCTGTTTTTTTTTTTTTTTTTTTGCTTCTCCACGCGACAAGATTTCCACATATCAAGGTGAAGTAACCAGACGTTGATCTTTGATCCCCTTTATCTCCGGCCCAATCTGCATCGGTATACACTTTGACATTCAAGTGTCCATTTGGTTGGAAGAAGACACCATGACCGACGGTACATTTGAGATACCTAATAATCCTCAAGACTGCTTCCATGGGGCGACTTGTGGTTGGTGCATGAATTGACTAACTATACCAACTGCATATGCTATATCTGGTCGAGTATGAGAGAGATATATTAACTTCCATACCAACCGCTGATATCTCTCTTTATCAGCTAGTTTGGCTTTGAGTTCCATTTGAAGTTTCTAATTGCTATCCTCGGGGTCTCTACAGGTTTGCAATCAATCATTCCCGTTTCTGCCAAAAAATCGAGAACATACCTTTTTTTGGCATATGATGATTCCTTGCTTGGATCTCCACACTTCTATGCCAAGGAAGAATTTCATCTTCCCAAGTCCTTCATTTCAAACTCGGTGAACAAGTTCTCCCTTAGAAGAGCAATTTCTTCTCTATCGTCTCCAGTGATGATCATGTCATCGACATAATCATCAAACACGTAATACGCCCATGTCTCTTTTTGAGAAAGTGCGTGTGATCCGAGTTACTTTGCTTATATCCATACTTTTTCATAGCGAGCGTAAATCTACCAAACCATGCCCAGGGAAATCGTTTCAACCCGTACAAAGATTTTTTCAAGCGAAATACTTCTCTGTCTTTGAAAGATCCTATAAACCCTGTAGGTGCATCCATGTACACTTCTTCCTTTAACTCTCCATGGAGAAAGGCATTCTATACATCAAACTGATGAAGAGGCCATTCTTTATTTGTCTCCTATGAAGCACAGGGACGCCAAGTATCATCGAGTACCCGTCCCGGGGACGTTTTGGGGACGAAAACGCCATGGGGACATTCCCCAAATGTTGCCGAGAAAGTGGGGACGCCAGTATGGCATTTCGGGGACGTTTCCTATTATATTCGGTGAGAAAATCCGACTCCTGTGATGCTTTCTGTTGTAAACCATTGTTGGGATTGAACCCTACAAAGGAACAGTTGATAAAGCCAAAACTGGATCAGATCAGTGGATCCAGAATAAGCAGTTGTTTGCACTTTGTCTTTCTCCTTGAATGTGGCCTAACATCTGATATCCTCTAAGTATTGCCCTTCTACAACAACTGCTGATCACCCAAAGACTGTTGAAGACTAAACACTGATTTCTCAATCTGCTACTATGGTTCAAGTACTGCTGAAGACACAAAGCACTGCTGGGGCTAAAGCAGTGGAATGAAGAAGCAGTAGTTAGACTTGAATTTGTATTTATTTATTGTAATCAGTTGTTAGATAGCAGTGTTTGTAATAGTCAGTGGTTAGAGGTTGTTAGGAGGTTAGAAATCACTTTCATGGTGACGTCAGCAAAGATGCCACAGTGGTTTGTTCTGTACTATAAATAGAACAGTATCTTGTACTGTTCTATGAGCTCTCTTCTTCATCAAGTCATTCTATACGAACAATCACTGTGAGCTCAGGCTGAGGGGGAGACTTTGTCCATGCATGCAATAGTTTTGTTTATTGTAATCAAATACAATCATTCGATTCTAAAATAAACATGTTTGCTTAAAATTGTTCTCTCTTTGATTGTGTTGAAAGTTTATTCATCTATTTCCGTTGCAATTGTTCTGATTCATAATTCATTTTAGTTAAACAAAACACAATCTTATCAAACTCAGATCCTAACAACCATGAAGAAGAAGATAATAGAAGAAGAAGATGAAGATAGTTGCTGGTTTCAACATGTTTTAGACTTTAGAGTTATATAACTTTATGTATTTTGACATTTAGCCCCTCTATCTTTCACTAGTTTTCATTTATTCCTAAAACTTGTAAAATTTACATAAAAAATGTAAAATTATTGAGCACATGTTAACATTTAATCCCCATTATTTTCGCTAGTTTACATTTGGTCCTTAAGTTTATAAATTTATACATAAAAATATATTTTTTTGTCGTACCTTCGCCGTACCCGTATCTTGGATTTTTGAATTTTACCGTTCTCCGTATCCGTATCGTCCCCGTACCCCAGTCTCGTACCTGTTTCCGTACTACATAGTTTGTCGCTATAGAAAAAAGTACTCTGATGATGTCGATCTTGACCATAGGTGAGAAGGCCTCGGCATATTTTATATAAGCAATATATTATTGAAATTTTGTTAATAATATAAGAAGCAAGTTTTTGTTAATAATATTTTATATAAGAAATATGTTATTGAAATTTTGTTAATAATATAAAGAAGCAAAAGTGTACTTAACTCGCAAGTATGAAAAATGTAGAATTATTATAACTTTACGCAAAATGATGTATTGCAAAATACATCCTTTATTCGTGTACATTTTGTATAGTTTTCTGTTTTTTAGTTTTGTTTTTGTTAGAATGTGCATACTATTGATCCAATCGTGTTTCGCTGGTCTTGATGCTTAAATTTGCTGAAAACTGAGTAAAACGAGCCAAAATACTGAAACGTCAAGTCCCGTAGAGTGTTGGAGAGATCGGGGTTTTGAAACGAAGTTGAAAAGCTGGAAAAGCATTCTCTGGCACCCCGTGACAAAGTTAGCAAGTCTCTCACGCCCGGCGAGAGACTAAAGGAATTAAACGAGTAAAAATACATGGTGGCGCCCCGCCACCCACTTCCTGTGTGGGTCGCGCCCCGCCAGAGGAGGTAGCTGGCAGATTATTTCGAATTAGTTCAAGGGTTGAGTTGGGAAAATATATATATTCATCATAAAACTAAAAAAAAACCCTAGTTAAGAATTAAGGAACTTAAGGGCGATTTCAAGAGCAATAATCAAGCTATTCGGAGCGTTTTTTATCGCTGGAATCATTGGTTCGATTTCGGGTCAAAGATTGAAGACTTGCACGGGTTCTTTAGTTCCTTGTTTGTTGATTTCTCTTTCGAAACTTGTAACCATGAATTCTTATTTGAACAACTTTGTTTTGATTTCATTGATTAACAAGCTTGGCTAAACGTTTAAACTGCCTAGACTATGATGAATGGATTTGAATAAAGTTTGAACCTTTTTCGTTAATTGCATGTCTTTTATGGATTAATTGTGTTTTTGTAAGAAGTTTGGTTTATTAATTTGGTGTGTATGCGTACTTTAATTTGGTTAATTATTATCAATTGCTTCGTGTGAATCTTGGTGGTTGTCTGCTACGGAATAGGTTCATGCTAGATCTTTGACCTTGTGTCTTTGACCTTTAGGGTGAATTGGCCAATAAACCTTAGAAGTGATAGTTAATAATTTGCTAGATTTCAGTATTCTACTAGTCCTTATAGCTGGAAGGTGCAGGGCTATTGGTAGGTCTTACCTGGCAAATTGCTTTAGACAGTCTTTGTAAAAAGTCGTGCCTCAGTTGCCCCGTCGATTTATTAGTCTATCAAGTCAAGTCAAGTTAAGAAACTCAAATATAATTGGAAAAGAGTATGTCAATATTAGGGTACTTACACAATAATTAGATAACCGGAAGGAAGTCTAATAACCGGTAGGATTAACGGCCTAGGTAGTGCCATAAGTTTCACCTCGAGAAGGGTTGAGGGGCTTAGTTGGTGTCTTAATAGGTTTAGTATCACATGATCCCGGTTCCATAAAACATGCAGTTAACTTAATTGGTAAATTCTTAAAATCAATCCAGGATTCTATTCTAGGTGGTCTTCATCATCATATAAGAAGAGTTCTCATATTAGTTCGTATTAGCTTAGTTTTAGTTTAATAGATTTCCTTAGATTTTCAGTAACCCCCCCCCCCCCAAAAAAAAAAAAAATTAAACAGTTTGAGTCGTGTCTGTTAGAGTTTATTAGAGTCTAGTTAGCGTGATTAGTAGAGTCTCGTGGTTCGATATCCAGACTTCCTTAGGTTATACTACAATGATCGGTACACTTGCCGATTGTGTGGCTTAGGTCGAGTCTAGATTTAAAGCTTTTTAGTGTCTATCCTAGAGAGTCTAAAGTAGTTAATTTTAGTAGTCTATTTAGCACACATCAAGGTTTTGGCGCTGTTGCCGGGGACTCTTGGCAATTACGTTAATTAGCTTTGATAGACTTTATTGACATATACGTGCTACGTGTTTTGTTTTGTTTTGTTTTGTTTTGTTTTGTTTTGAGTCTTTTATTTTTGTTTCTGAGTCTTAGTGACTAGTGTCTGTTTTTCTCATATTCAGGTTTTTGCTTGTAGTGGATTCCACATCTGCGCTCGCACGGACCGCCGTCGAAGCCACCAGTCACAGAGTCGTCATCTCGATTGGGCCAAGGCCCACAGGTTAGTACTACATCCTCTTCTCATTTACCACACTTCGATACCACCCATTTTCCCTCACCACCCCATTCACCTAAAACATCACCTAAAGTTTCCCCACCCAATAGTCCCACTTCTAGCACCTCTAGCGCCCCAGATAACATAAACTTAGAACAAATGGCCAATCCAAGATAGACCGTCCATCAACAAGCCACCCAAGGCTTCACCGGTCTTGCTTCACCCATCACCGTTCCACCCATAGTTAACGAAAACTCATGGCAGATTCCATCGTATGCCATGCAAGCCATCACCAATAACATCCAGTTTCACTGTCGTGGCGACGAGGACGCCCCCGCCCACGTGAACCGTTTCTCTCATATGCTGGCTACTTTTAGCCTTCAGGGAGCCCCAAAAGATGCTACCTATTTACAGCTCTTTCCTTTTTCACTAGCTGGCCGTGCGGCTACTTGGTTGGATTCTCAGCCAACCGGTACTTTTACCACTTGGGCGGGCCTCCGTCAAGCCTTTTTGAACAAATATTTTCCGCACGCTAACGCCTCACGTCTTCGCGATCAAATTCACTCATTCCGCATGGAGCCCGACGAGCCCTATTACCTTGCTTGGGAGCGATTTCAAAACCTTGTCGCCCGATGCTCCCAGCATGGTCTTTCTGATTGGGCCCTTTGAGAGAAATTTTATAACGGCCTCACCCAAGAGACTCATGATTGTTTTGACACTAATGCGGGAGGTCATATGATGGGCATTCTTACTGTTGCCGAGTGTTTAGAGCGTTTCGAGGCATTTTCCCAATCTCAATCTCAGTCGCGATCTGATCAATGGTATCAAAGTGGCAATTCAAATACCACTACTAGTGCACCCACTCGTGGGGTGAACCATATCACTATGGACCCTAGTATAGCCGATGTGTTGGAAAACGTCACTAGAGAGCTCAAGGAGATTAAGGCAAAGTTTGATAAGTGTGAGTTTTGCCGAGGGGGCCACGATACGAATGCGTGTCCATTGTTAGTTGGCGAGGAGCAAGTCGATTTCGTGGGAGAGGGTGTAGGTAGAGGTCAACCTAGTGGGTTTGGTAGTAATTTTAATTCGGGTTGGCGTAATAATAATTTTAATAATAATAATAATTTTCGTTCCAATGGTAACCCCCCTGGTTTCCATTTAGATCAAAATCCAAATAGGGGACAGGGTTCATTCTTTGGTGGGGGTTCAAATGGGCAGGTTAAGGATGGGGGGTCGAGTAGTCAGGTTCAACCAGTTCAAGGTTCAAGTTATGATTTAGGGGGTAGCCTTGAGAGGATGGAGGCAATGATGAGCCAGTTAATCATTAAGGACCAAACCACCCAAAAGATCCTTACCGAACACGACCTTATGCTTAAGAACCACCAAGCCTCTTTCCAGGACCTTCAAAGGGTCGTGGGTGACATGTCTAGGAAACTTGAAGAGAGATTACCCGGTCAATTTAAGGGTAACACCCAACCGAACCCTAACGCCCATGCCAAAGCCATTACCACTCATAGTGGCAAAACCGTAGGGAACCCGAGAGTTGAGGAGAGAGTAGTAGAAGAAGATGAGGAGATTGTAAATGAAGAAATCGAGATGGAGGCTCCTGGCAAAGTGCAACCGAGGCTAAGCCCAGCAAGTACCGCACAGCCCGGTGAGCCCCAAGGAGAGAAGAAAGTAGAGAAACCACCCGTAGACATTAGACCTTCTCCACTCGTAGATTATTCGCGTGTCCCATTTCCTACACGTCTTAGGAACCAAAAGTACTCCAAGGAATACGAGCAATTCTTAGATATCTTCAAGCAATTGAAGATTAATCTACCTTTCATTGAGGTACTCTAATCTATGCCCAAGTACGTGAAATTTTTAAAGGACCTTCTTAGAAACAAGGAGAAGTTGGGGGAGTTGTCGAATGTTCCATTGAATGGAGGGTGCTCCGAAGTCGTTCTGAATAAGCTTCCGGAGAAGCTCACCGATCCCGACATTTTTACTATTCCATGTCTATTTGGTAGTAACCCTAATACTCGAGCCTTAGCCGACCTAGGTGCTAGCATCAATTTGATGCCCTTTTCTCTCTACGAGAAGCTAGACTTAGGCGAACTTTCACCTACCCGTATGACATTATATTTAGTCGATCGATCCGTGAAATACCCGAGGGGTATTGTCGAGAATTTGCTTGTTAAGGTCGACAAGTTTGTTTTTCCTGCCTATTTCGTCCTTCTTGATATGGAAGTGGATTAAAGAGTTCCTATCATACTTGGTCATCCGTTTTTGCGTACCGCTAAAGCCCTCATAGACGTATTCGATGGTAAGATTACACTTAGGGTCGGTGAGGAGAGAGTTACCTTTGAGATAGATCGTTCCATGAACCACCCGAGCGGTTCCGATGACTATAGTGGTCCTTGCTATTCCGTATACTTCTTGAACTCCTTCATCTCTTGTGTTGACCATGTCTAGAGTACATTAGTGGAGCCGACTTACTAGGAGGAGAGAGAGTTTAGGAGGAGTCGTTGAGGTTGGATGAAGTAGAAGATGATGGGATTCCTTTGATTCCCGAAGCGTTAGCCGTTAGTGATGACACCACCCAACCCCCACCCTTAGAGCTTAAGGTCCTTCCATCTCATTTAGAATATGCCTTTTTAGGGGAGGGTTCCGAGCTACCCGTTATCATCTCATCAAAGTTGGAGGATGGAGAGAAGTTGAGGTTGTTGGAAGTGTTGAAGGCCAACAAAGAGGCCATTGCATGGAGGTTGTTCAACATTAAGGGCATAAGCCCTTCTTATTGCACTCACCGGATACTCATGGAGGATGATTTCAAGCCGGTGGTGCAACCCCAAAGGCGCCTCAACCCCAACATGCAAGATGTTGTGAAGAAAGAGGTTCTAAAACTCCTAGATGCCGGGATTATATATCCCATCTCAGAATCGCCATGGGTTAGTCCCACTCAGGTTGTCCCTAAGAAGGGAAGGATGACTGTTTTCATGAATTCCAAGAATGAGCTTATCCCTTCTCGTACGGTCACGGGTTGGCAAGTGTGCATCAATTACCGAAAGTTGAATGATGCCACCCGAAAGGACCACTTCCCATTGCCCTTTATCGATCAAATGTTGGAACGTCTCACGGGTCAACAATTTTATTGTTTTCTCGATGGTTTTTCTGGGTACTTCCAGATCCCCATCGCCCCGGAGGATCAGGATAAGACCACCTTCACATGCCCCTATGGCACATATGCGTACCGACGCATGCCATTTGGGCTATGTAACGCTCCAGCTACCTTCCAGCGGTGCATGGTTGCCATATTCCAGGATATGATTGAGAGTTCCATGGAGGTTTTCATGGATGATTTTTCGGTCTATGGTAACTCGTTCGATGAGTGTTTGATGAATCTTGAGAGGATGTTAAAGAGGTGTGTCGAGACGAAGCTAATGTTGAATTGGGAAAAGTGTCACTTCATGGTGACTGATGGTATTGTTTTAGGCCATAAGATCTCGAGAGATGGAATAGAGGTGGATCGTGCGAAAATAAATACCATTAGCAGGTTGCCTCCACCCCCTAGCGTGAAGTCGATTCGGAGTTTTCTAGGTCATGCGGGCTTCTATAGATGCTTCATTAGGGATTTTTCTAAAATCACTCGCCCCATGACCCGTCTTCTAGAGAAAGATGTTCCATTCATCTTTGACGAGGAGTGTCTTAAGGCCTTCAACTTTTTGAAGGAACAACTTGTAAGTGCACCTATTCTTATCTCGCCCGATTGGAGCTTGCCGTTTGAGCTCATGTGTGATGCGAGTGACTATGCCATTGGAGCGGTATTAGGACAAAGAAAGGACAAGCACTTCCACCCCATTTACTAGGCGATCAAAATGTTAAATGATGCTCAAGAGAACTACACCACCATGGAGAAAGAACTCTTAGCCGTAGTTTTTTCTTTCGACAAATTCCGCTCGTACCTCGTGCTATCCAAGACCAAAGTTTTCACCGACCATTCCGCGTTACGTTTTCTTTTCCAAAACAAAGATGCCAAACCTCGACTTATTCGGTGGATTCTATTGCTTTCCGAGTTTGATATTGAAATTAGAGACAAGAGAGGGGCCGAAAACGTAGCATCTGATCATGTTTCACGTTTAGAGGACCCTAGGAGAGAGGAGATTTATGAGGAGGAGATAGGAGATACATTTCCTCACGAGTCTATTGAGTTTGTAGAGGCCGAGAAGGAGGGATTGCCTTGGTTTTGTGATTTAGCGAATTATCTTTCGAGAGGGAATATTGTTAAGGGGATGACCACACAACAGAGAAGGAAGTTCCTTAGTGAGTCGAGGAAGTATGTGTGGGATGATCCGTTTCTCTTTAGAATAGGAGGAGATCGGATACTTAGGCGATGTGTGTTGCGAGATGAGGGGTTGAACATCCTTAAACATGTGCATGAAGGTCTAACGGGAGGCCACCATGGTGCATATGCCACCGCACAAAAGGTGTTCGATTGTGGATTTTATTGGCCTAATGTACTTCGTGATGCCGTTGAGTTAGTGAAAACATGTGATGCTTGTCAACGAACCGGTAACATTTCAGCCAAAGATGAGATGCCTCAAAACCCAATCCAAGTGTTGGAGGTTTTTGATGTTTGGGGCATAGATTTCATGGGACCTTTTCCCGTCTTAAAAGGGAATCGTTATATACTTGTGGCAATTGACTACGTGTCTAAGTGGGTTGAGGCTCAAGCTCTTCCTACAAATGAAGCCCGAGTAGTATTGAGTTTCCTCAAGAAACTCTTTTCCCGTCTCGGTACACCTAAGGCTTTAATCAGTGACCGTGGTACTCACTTTTGCAATGCATTGATGGAAAAGTTGCTTGCAAGCTACGGAGTCACTCATCGTTTGTCTACCGCGTACCATCCACAGACTAGTGGTCAAGTGGGGAATGCGAATCGTGGTATCAAAACGTATTTTAGAGAAGATCGTTGGAAAGAATACGAAGAATTGGTCCGACAAGCTTGACGATGCATTGTGGGCGTTTCAAACCGCTTACAAAACACCCTTAGGAACCACACCATTTATGATCGTCTATGGAAAAGCTTGTCATCTTCCCGTAGAGCTAGAATACCGAGCACTTTGGGCCTTAAAAACTGTTTACCTTGATATGACCGAAGCTGCTAGGAAACGTTTCTTTCAAAACCATGAGCTTGAGGAGCTTAGGGATGCGGCTTATGCTCGATCTTCGGGCATTAAGGAGAAAACGAAAGCTCTACAAGATCATAAGTTAAGGAATATCAAAGAATTTAGCAAGGGTGATAGAGTACTTCTCTACAATTCGAGATTGAAGTTGTTTGCGGGGAAGTTGAAGTCGAAATGGTCGGGACCGTATATGGTTCATTATGTGTTTCCGTATGGAGCAGTTGAGATTATGGACGAGTCCGATGGCCGGAGTTGGAAGGTAAACGGCCACTGTTTGAAGTACTACATTGGATGAGCGATAGCTAAGAACGAGATGGAGGAAACTCCTCTCGAAATCCCACCAAAAGCCGCCACTTAGTGTTTTGGGTGAAAACCCAAGTGTATATTTTGTATCGTTTGTATTTTCATTAATTTTTCGTGATTTTTGGTAGCTAACAGTCGTTTTTGGTAGTTTTTTCGGTTCTTTGTTTGTGTTTTGAGTCAGTTGCAGGAAATCATCACCGAAGATTTGCAGAAAATTGCGAGAAAAATGAGGTTCCAGGTAAGTTTCACACTTAGAAAAAATTTAAGGTTGGATTTTGGTGGTTTGAGAAAAACTCAAATTTTTTTCTAAGGCATGAAAACCAAAATTTTTCAAACCTTTCGGTGAAAAATGCCCACTGGAGGGTGGTGACCCACTGAGTTCCTCCCGTCGCGGGCCGCCAGAACGTAAAGCAATTCGAAGTTTTTTCTCTCGGTGGCGGGGCGCGACTCATTAATCGAGTTTATCGTGGCCCGCCAGGATGTGATACGGCAGCAGAAATCATTAAACCCCCAAATTAAAATCACGGTGCCCGATTTCTTCTTCCCCCTTTACGCCGATAACCCCTTTAGACCACCATAATGTCACGACCCCCGACCACACCCTGGACGGGAGCCGTGAGCAGTCAAGTGGTACCGGAAACATTGCAGCGGAAATGTACATCAGGACCGTGAGTTAGGAAAAATATCAGAGTTTAGAAACACCGGATTTTATTTATTAAACATATGGGAATAAACCTAGGTTTTACAAAGGTAGCTTTTATATGGGATAATCCGAATACATAAACAACTTTTCTTAATTTAATTTAATGATAAAATAAGCCACTACTTTAAGCCTTTTGGTGTCGTATCCAACTCTTATTCCGATCTACTATAATCACCTGAAACGCGTTTTAAAAAGATTTGGTCAGCAGGAAATACTGGTGAGTTCATTCGTTTTGTACAAAAACATATTTTTTATAATTCACAGCATTAAGAGTTTTTACATTTGCCCTTTCAAGATTGGCAAAGACTTAATCACTGCAATTCACAGCATTAAGAGTTTTTACATTTGCCCCTATCTTATAATTAACTGGTTCAGTTGCCACTCGACCGGATCTATGACTGTGGTCATATCACAATTGGGTCCTGTCACCCAATAGCGACGTATATCACTAATTAGGCTCGCCCACCTAAAGTGATAAAAACAGCAGTAATGTGCACAATACCCCACTTACTACCAGTAACTAAAGATTAGCAAAGACTTAATCACTGCAAAGTATAACTGGAAAACATTTAGGGTTTTTGTAAAGCAATTTGATAAAAAGAGAATGACTCACATTATAAGCATGCAGTCTTGATTTAACAAGCCTCTTGATTCTATGTCTTCTGATGATTAAACATCTTGTTTGATTGTAAGTGTATAGTTTAGAGTTTTCTGATAGTTAAACATTTAGTTTAACAGAGTGGAATATATATTAGTGTAAAACCATATCAAACCTAACGATGGTCACGAGATCAGAGCCTTAACGAAATTCACAAAGTATAGTCTTATTTAGACAGCACTTTGGCATTCGTTAGTTGGTTCCCGAATCGATTGGACAAAATATCGTATCGGCGATTATTGGTTAGAACACTAACGTATAGAGAGAAGAATAGAAGGAATGAGCAAAGAAAATGAATCCTAAGCTTCCTATTTATAGGTAAGGTGTCACACCCCGATATTTCCACGTTTGACCGGTGGGCCCGGTGGGGGAGTATCGTGACGTGGTTGGCAACATTACAGTCAAACAACACAATATTTAATATGCACAGCGGAAGCAAATGAAAGATATATTTCAACCGAATATAATATTGTAATATCAAGTATCACAATTAGTTGAAATTTATCCACAGGTGGATAAAAATATAAATAGGAAACAGTAGTTCAACAGACTTTAGGCGTCTTAAGCTTGCAAGACTCTTTTGATGCTAAGGAGAAATCCAGCCTATTACGAGTAGTACCTGCACTTAATCTTTTTAGGAAAATACGTCAGTTTACACTGGTAAATACAATTAACCGGCTCATTTTAAAAATGATTAAAAATTGATTTGGATGCATATGGAACAAACATTTTATAACTTGGGATAATTATTTAAATATATAAACTTGTAAAAGGATTACATGTTCCTTATGCATTCAGTAGCCCGGTTTGTGCCGGGTTAAAGATCAATAGACACACCACATAATTTATTTATGCACTGACGAGTGTATGCCTACACTCCGCGCTTAGGTTGTGGCCATTTCGTAAAATGATGCCAAGGATATCCGGGACATGGTCATTAACCTCCCAAAGGCATTAAGCAAACAAAACATATTTAAATGGGTCATCTCGATAATACTTAACCACCAATCGATTAAGGTCGAATGCCCGACCAAGCGGTATTTTATATACCGTACCCCAAGCCCGTATAAGGGAAAATAGGTTAAAAGTATTTACCTTTGCAAGTATAATTCACAATTAGCAAATGCGGTAGCTTTTACCAGTTCTCCTATTCTGGAACAAAGGTTTATAACAACCTATTAGAATCCTAACGGTCTTTAGTTAAGCTTAAGCTTAGACCGATTAGTTTTAAGGAATGATACGGTTTGAACGCGTGATTAAGCGAAGACCGGAATAGAATGCGATTTAGACCCGACAAGTTTGAAGACATGTCTTATATGGGTAATCTAAACACATTCTGGATTTTGAGCTAAAAACGATAAGGTTTGACCCGTTTCGGCTAGTTTATGCAAACTAGTTACATAAACTGAATCGAACGCGCAAGGGGCGTAACGGGTAACCATAAGAGCCATATACAGGTTTCCTAAGTTAATATACCTCAAATATGTTGTGACATCAGTATATCTATTATTATGCCCGAAACGAATTTAAACTCAAACTATGCCCCGTAGGGGTATTTTAGTCATTTATTAGGTTATAAAAGAGTTCAAGTATTAACCTGAGTTACAGTTCAAGTATTAACTCATTTTATAGCACAAAAGGGCAAAACCGACAATTACCGACTCAAGCTTATAACTCTAAGTTATGCTCAGCCTAAAATTAATTAAAAATCTTCAAAAATCCCAAAATAATATATTACATCAGTGGGTAAAAAGTTTGATATCAAAAAGTGGGTTTAGATAGGCTATATGCTAATTATGCCGTTTAATCGCTAAAAAGCTTTTTAATTACGCTAATGAGCATAACTCTCAATCTACACCTCAAACTGATGTCAAATTTTGGTTACAAGTTCATAAATCAGTAAATAAGGTTTCTACTCTTTTACATTTTTCAAAATCACGTTTTATGGTGAAAAGGGCATAATGGTCAACATATGAGCAATTAACGGGATCATGCATATTAATTGGATAACTAATGAACCATGGTGTATAATCACAGAGGGTTATACTAGCATGTAACTTAGTCCAAATAAAGCTCTAAGGCATTTCTAAAACATGCTTAAACGGGTCAGAACTGAAAGTCAAAGCCAAAGTCAAATTATACGACTTTCGGTTCCGAACCGGGTCTCTACTAAAAATTGTCGGGTTGAACATGTTTAGACATGTTCTTACACTAATTACCAAGTTATATTAATGATCAAACAAGTTGTATGGGTTCTACATTGCTAATTATGCATAAATTGGAAAATAAGCATTCTGTTGACTTTTTAATAACAAGTTTGACCCGACATTTAACCTAGTTAGAGTGGGAATCAGAGGGTGCCCTTTTAAGGGTTTATTGCCCACATAATTACCAACTTATAACTACTTTCAATTCGACTAATCACTGGACCATTAATGATTAATCGCGAAGTCAACCGTTAATTACGACGGTTTGACTTTTAAGCTAAAACTAAGTAAAAACTCAACTAAGAAAGATTAAGCATACTTACAGAAGTCCTATGCTCGATTAGGAAGGCTTAGGGTCTGCTCTTAAGCTCCAAGAAGCTCCAGAAATGCAGAAGGAAGGTGTGATCACAATGTTGCAACATTGTGGCCTTTTATAGTGTTCTTGATCTCATAGATCATTGACACACAAGCCTATCATGTGCCCCTGATCACCCACAAGTGTCCTAGGAGTCTAAAAAGCAAGTAGGGGTCGTCCAAAGATGTGGAAAATCGATTATAAGTCGGTTATTGCGTTTATAACAGCCCCTGCCCGAATTACTGTCGCTGGGCACCCCTTACGGACCCTAAGGGGTGGGCTTACGGTCCGTAAGCCCTTTGCAGAAGGTAAAAATGTTTGGCCTTTCAAGCATTCGAAGGGGCAACCATGTATTACGAATTTGGGACATGATTTATCAGTTTGGGTCCTCAACATCATGCCTGAACAGTTATATACCCTACCCTTTTGAAATGTTTTCTTGAATCCTTTTGAAAGTGCCGTAAATGAAGGTTTATCGTGTATTTCTTCGTGGGAGTCCGCCCTTGCAATTATGGTTCAATCATTGTTAGAAATCACCGGATTTGAATATATACCAGATGTTTATTAGTCTTGGGATTCATAATGAGGTCGTTCAGAGGTGTAAATTTTAACATGACAACACTTTTAAATCCTGTCATACATCTAATTGGATCCGAGTTTAATAATATTTTTGTCTTACATGACACGTGTCGTTACTCTATTGAACACGAATTTTCGAGGTGTTACATCCTCACCCCCTTAAAAGAAATCTCGACCTCGAGATTTACTGAAACAAATGAGGGTACTTTTCTTTCATTGTGGACTCCACCTCCCACGTATACTAGGGACCTCTACGGGCATCCCATTTTACCTTTACAATAGGAAAATGCTTCCTTCAAAGCTTCTTAACCTGTCGATCTTCAATCGACAATGGTTTTTCCACAAATTTCAAGCTCTCATCTATATGCACATCCGTATGTGGTATGACTAGCGATTCGTCAGATTGCAAACATGGAATACGTTATGAATACCACTGAGCTCTTCAGGTAAGTTTAATTTGTAAGCCACTGACCCAACACATTCGATAATCTCGAATGGTCCTATATACCTCGGGCTTAACTTACCTTTCTTACCAAACCGCATCACTCCCTTCCAGGGTGATACTTTAAGTAAAACTTTATCACCAACTTCAAACTTTAGAGGTTTACGTTTCGGATATGCGTAGCTTTTCTGCCTATCTCTGGCAGCTTTCAGGCGATCGCGAATCTGGACAATCTTGTCCGTTGTTTCAAAGACTATTTCAGGTCCTGATAATTGAATTGAACTTCTCCTACTTCTGCCCAACAAACGGGTGTTCTGCACTTTCTACCGTATAAGGCCTCGAAAGGCGCAGCCTTTATGCTGGTGTGGTAGCTATTGTTATACGAGAACTCAATTAATGGCAGGTGGTTATCCCAACTACCACCTAAATCAATCACGCATGCACGCAGCATGTCTTCCAACGTTTGGATTGTACGCTCACTCTGTCCGTCCGTCTGAGGATGGTAAGCCGTACTGAAATTTAAGCGCGTGCCCAAAGATTGTTGGAAACTTTTCCAAAAATGGGATGTGTATCTAGTATCTCTGTCAAAGATAATAGAGACAGGTATGCCATGTAAAGCTACAATCTTATCTACGTACAGTTGGGCTAACATGTCGGAGCTGTAGGTCTCCTTAATGGTTAGGAAATGTGCTGACTTAGTCAGTCTGTCTACGATCACCCATATGGTATCATTTCCTTTCCTTGTCTTAGGTAACTTGGTGATAAAATCCATAGTTACCATTTCCCACTTCCAAGTGGAAAGTTCAGGCTGTTGTAGCAAACCTGACGGCTTCTGATGTTCTGCTTTGACTTGCGCACACGTCAAGCATTTAGCTACATAGGTAGCTATAGACTTCTTCAAGCCTATCCACCAATAGTTTGCCCTTAGATCCTGGTATATCTTATCAGCTCCAGGATGAACGAAATATTTAGAACTATGGGCTTCCTGGAGGATAACATCCCGAAGTCCTCCATAAATTGGAACCCATATTCGTCCATTCAATCTCAGAATTCCGTCCTTGCCCTGAGATAATTGTTCTTCGGTTACTCCAAGCTTTTCATTAGGATAGTTAGCTTCCAACACAGCTTCCTTCTGTGCAGCTAACAACCTTTCGTTCAAACTGTTCTTTATCTCAATGCTCTTGGCATTGATTCGGATGGGTTTGACCCTTTCCTTTCTGCTCAAGGCATCGGCGACTACATTCGCCTTGCCAGGATGGTATCTTATTTCACAATCGTAATCATTCAACGTCTCCATCCATCGGCGCTGCCTCATGTTCAATTCCTTCTGGTTAAAGAGGTGCTGCAGGCTCTTGTGATCAGAATAGATCACACACTTGATACCGTACAAATAATGCCTCCATAGTTTTAGTGCAAATACAACGGCACCCAGCTCCAAGTCATGGGTGGTGTAATTCTTCTCGTGCACTTTCAACTGTCGTGAAGCATAGGCAATAACTTTGCCTTTCTGCATAAGCACACATCCCATCCTGGTGTGTGATGCATCACAATATACCACAAACTCTTCTATTCCATCAGACAATGTCAATACAGGTGCATTGCTCAGCTTCTGCTTGAGAATATCGAAGGATTCCTGTTGCTTAGGACCCCAATCGAACTTTACCTTCTTATGAGTTAAAGAAGTTAGGGGTGCAGCAATCCTTGAAAATTTTTCAATGAAGCGCCTGTAATATCCTGCTAAGCCCAGGAAGCTACGAATCTCTGTAGGCGTCTTCGGCTCTTGCCAATTCATAACAGCTTCCACCTTAGCGGGATCCACTTGGATACCATGCTCACTAACCACATGTCCAAGGAATTGGACTTCTCGAAGCCAAAATTCACATTTAGAGAATTTGGCATAGAGCTTCTCATGATGTAGGAGTTTAAGAATACAGCGAAGGTGTTTCTCATGGTCAGCTTGGTTCTTCGAGTAGATGAGGATGTCGTCAATGAAGACGATGACAAATTTGTCCAAGTAGGGCTTGCAGACGCGATTCATGAGATCCATGAATGCGGCAGGTGCATTAGTGAGCCCAAAAGGCATCACTAGGAACTCGTAATGACCATAACGAGTCCTAAATGCAGTCTTGTGTACATCTTCCTCTTTAACCTTCAATTGATGATAGCCTTACCTCAGATCGATCTTAGAGAAATAGATTGCCCCTTACAATTGATCAAACAGATCGTCGATCCTGGGCAAAGGATACCTATTCTTGGTAGTGACTTTATTAAGCTCACGATAATCGATGCACAGACGCATCGATCCATCCTTCTTCTTGACAAACACGATTGGCGCTCCCCATGGAGATGAACTAGGTCTAATGAAACCTTTAGCTAGCAAATCATCTAACTGCGTCCTCAACTCCTTCATCTCTGTTGGTGCCAACCTATAAGGCGCCCTTGCTATTGGTGCTGCTCCAGGGATGATGTCAATTCTGAATTCTACTTGCATATCTAGTGGTAAGCCAGGTAGATCTTCAGGAAACACTTCAGGGTATTCAGAAATGACATGGATATCCTCAATCTTGGGTTTCGGCTCATCAATAGTCACTTGTGCCATGTAGATGACACAACCCTTCTTTAAACACTTTGAGGCCTTGAGCATAGTCACTTGCTCAGGCAGTCTATACCGGGTATCTACCTGAATGGTAAGTGATTCACCAGACGGAGTCTTGATCACCACTTGCTTCTTATTACAGACAATCTGGGCCTGGTTATGAGATAACCAGTCCATACCCAAAACTATATCAAAACCGGCTAACTTCAGAGGAAGTAGGGACAAAGGAAAAGAGTGGTTCTTAATGGATATGAAACATCCATCTAATATGGTTGAGGGGGTTTCTAAGGTGCCATCTGCTAATTCCACCTCATACTTCACACTTAGGGTTTTAACAGGCAATTTCAACAATTCACAAAACTTATTATCTATGAAAGACTTATCAGCGCCTGAATCAAAAAGTACTCTTGCATAGACATCATTTATGAGGAAGGTACCTGTAATCACGTTGTCGTCCTGGACGGCTTCCTTTGCATCCATCCTGAAGACCCTGGCATTGGTCTTCTTTCCTTCATCAGCTTTCTTTGCAAGTTTTGGGCAGTTGGACTTGATATGCCCTTTTTCGTTGCAATTGTAGCACGTTGCGTCCTTCAACTTTTTGCAATCCAAGGTCTTGTGCTCCTTGGACTTGCATATCCCACATGAAAAAGTTCTCGACTAGGTCTGCGAGTTCGATTCAAACCTGCACTTCCCGAAGTGCTGTTTCTTGCAGACTTTGCACTTGGGCTTATCACCAGATTGATGCCCATCCTTCTTCGACTCAGACCCCTTCTTGTGGTCACTGTTTCCCCGGTGCTTCTTGTTTGACCTTCATGAATTGTCATCTTCACGTTTCCTTTTCTCGGCATCCTTGTTCCTCAGCGATCTTTGTCTGACCGCGTCCAGTGTGAGGGACAAAGATATATCAGCTACAGATCTGAAAGTGGCTGGCCGAGAGGCCTTCACGCTTGCCTTAATTTCTGGGGCTAAACCCCCAATGAAACAAGCTATTCTTTTGGGTTCCGGGGTCACTAGATACGGAACCAATCTTGACATGGTATTAAAGCTCGTAAGGTAAGCTTGGCAATCCAGATTTGTCATTACCAATGATAGAAAATCTGACTCAATCTTTTCGACCTCGTGCTGAGGACAGTAGTTCTCCCTGATGAGGGTAACAAATTGTTCCCATGTCATATTGTACAGTGGGATCTTCCCAGTAGCTTGAATCAGTGATCTCCACCAGGCTAAGGCCTCACCTTTGAACGATTGAGACACAAACTTGACCACATCCTTCTCAGCGCATCCGCTGATATCAACCACTGTGTCCATTTCATCCAACCACGTCATGCAATCTATAGCCCCTTTCTCCCCAGTGAAATCCCTGGGCTTGCATGAAACAAAATATTTGTAGGAGCAACCCTTGTCACGGGGTCCTTGATTCAGCATGATTTGTCACACCCCGACCACGTGTAACATACAAAACGTGGCGGAAACGTCGGGGAGTGTTGTAACAGAATTAATTGTTTCCTAACCATGGTATTCAAAGTTGTATTTATTTATTAAACAAGGATGTTACATTGTCTTGAACAGTAAATAAAAGAGTTTATAACATAATTAAACAAGTCTATCTCCATTTTATGTCTCTAAGGCACAGGTCCGCCCTAGTATCGTGATCAACATCCTACGGAAAAGCTCCTGAAAACACATGTGAAAATAGGTACGTCAGCATAAAAATGCCTGTGAGATACATAGGTTTGTGAAAATAGGATTCATGACTTGTATTTGAGAAAATGTTTAGTCATGAACCTTGTAAATTACTTTGTCTTGTAAATCATTTGAAAAACGATAAGATTAGTTGATATGTATAAATAAATGTAAGGTTAAATGAATAACCATGTAAAATGAGTTGTATAAAATAAACTGTTTTGTAAAACAATGTCTTGTCAAAAGTATGTTATGTGTATAAAATGTAATATGTCAATACTGAAATGGTTTAAATAACGTTGCGCAATGTAATATTATACAAACACTTATATATAGGAAGTACCAGCGGCGTATCCACCATGTTTGTATCATATTACACCCGCCTCGTTACTCAAATCATTTACCCAAACAACCACCAATGTAACTTGTTCATGTACAAACCAATTGTCAAGGGTTATTGTGTAAACCATATCAAAATGTCTATGTCCAATGTAAACCACCAATGTGTATATCAATGTCAAATGTTTATGTTCAATGTAGATCATGTAATATGTAACCAAAATGTCATGTATGGTAATTGAAATGTATCAACTAAACCATATGTAAAATGCACAACAACAAGGTATTGAAGTAAAACACAGTTTAAATCAAAGTCATGTTTTGTGTAACAAATGCATGCTATACTGATACAAACATTTATGCGGTATTGTTAAAATGCATACATCCAAGCCTTGAGACTGTGGCGATAAACCCTTAAACAAATTAAAGGTTTATCTAAATTATGTATATCGAATTCGGTCATTCCTTTCATCCCCTTTCCCTGGGATGTCCGGAACGGGAGTTGTCAATTCCTATGGTACCACTACCTACTAACGAATGGCATGATCAATGTTAATGAATGTATTGTTCCATGTTAAACAAACCAAATGTCATACCAAAAATGTAAGCATGTGATGCACTAAGTATGTAATCAAATGAACATACGTAGCGTGAAAATGTAATGTAAAACGATGTACTAAGTAATGCACACAATGGGCACACCTAGCATGAAATGTAATGTAAAACAATGTACCAAGTAATGCACACAATGGGCACACCTAGCATGAAATGTAATGTAAAACAATGTACCAAGTAATGCACACAATGGGCACACCTAGCATGAAATGTAATGTAAAACAATGTACCAAGTAATGCACACAATGGGCACACCTAGCATGAAATGTAATAAAATCATGTACTATAATGTACTAACGAACATAGCAGGTATATGATGTGAAAACAGGAAAGCATGAAAGTAACAAGTAGGCACATGTGTTCCACCCCAAAACAGTTTGGAAAACAGTAAAAGAGGGGTCTATGTACTCACTTGATATTACTCAGTAGTCCTGGAGTGACAATCAAACAATGGTAAAGATCTCGGAATCAAACGGCACCTAATATAGGTAACTATGTTAATAACCGGACCTAAATCGGATGATTGGATAGAATGAGGGTTCGTAAACCAAACGAGTGTAGAGACTCGTGTCATTTGGTTTAACAAAGCCTACATACTAAATGAAACCTAACATAATTGTTTACGACCCATTACGACCCGTTTAGGAAGCTTATGCTACTTTAACGCGTCGTGCGCGTGAAACGCGTTCGGACCGCCTAACTAGTCCTATGACAAGTGTTATATGCCTAAACGTGTTACATAATCAGTTATGTGACAAAAGTTTAGGTTACATATGCTTAATTACCAATTCTACATGAAAAGGGTATTCTGGTAATTTACCTAAGGCATATAAACTACCTATCATACAACTACTTAAACGATGTGACCATAAGGTATAACCTCGGAAGGTTATGCCCTATACTATGGTCACCTAATGTATTTGGTCGGATCCTAATGATCGACCAAACTGGGTCGGGTTCGAAGGTATAAGCGATTGATCAGATCGCTTACCCTACGACCCTAGACAACGTGGTAATCAGTAGGCATAGTCCCAACGGACTATGACCATCGTGATTACAATCACGTTGTGAAGTTCAAACGAACTTCGCATTGACCATAAGTTGGTCAACGCTGAAAGTCAAACAAAGTTTGACTTTCTGACTCTAAAGCAATAAAAATAAGGAAAAGAACGAAAGAATACTTACGAAGGGTCCCCGAATTCAAATCTCGATTCAAAAATCTCAGGTATGAAACAAATGTTTCAACTTAGAGTTTCTCAAATCAAAATTCTAGTGATTTGGAAGCATGGGGGGTGGGGTATTTATAGTTTTCGGTCCACCGTTAAGATCGTTTCATGGAAAACGTGCCTTAATCGTAACCGTACAAGTGTTGCAAAGTTGTGGTAGCTCAAATTGATCATTATCAGCTGATTAGGCAAGTTGTAAGCTTGTGGTTGTGGTTAAAACAGCTGGATCATGCTGACTGTTCGTTCTAATCTGATCAGACATGCGGACGCGGCCCGCGTCAGGATGTGAAGAAACTCAGGCGGGCCGCCTGAGAGTTGCAGATCAGAAATTACAGTTTTGGTCCCTGTTGTGTATTCAGCCCATTTCCGGCACTTCTAAGGCCCGTAAAGCCAACTTTAAGGCCCTAAAATGATGCCTAAACATTGTGGACTTGAAACATGTTCAAAAATATGTCTGATGTCAGTTCGTTTGGCCGTACGAACGCGATGTTCGCTTAATTACGACGGAATGCGCACAAGCGCGAAAAACGATCCAAATGACGTGACGAATGGATTTTTGACAAGCCAAACACTAAAGCATAATATAGTCATGCTTACATAAATTTTTGGATGTCCAGATGTATTCAGAACATAAGTTATGCGCGAAAATGCAAACTTGTGCACTTTTTGACACTTTTAGTCCCTGAATTACCCAAAAGTTTATTTTAGCATACCGAACCCCTCAAAGCCTATTTCTAAGCTATGTAAAGGATATTTAGGGTGTGTTTAACTTATGGTCATGTTCCGGAATGTTCGTTACAGTTCAAATTGACATACTTTCGCAGTTTGTCATATTTAGTCCCTGTAAGCGAAATAACTTGTTTTTTGCCATACCAAAGCCTTCAAAACTTATTTCTAAGTTATGTAAAGGTTATTTAAGGTATGTTAAGTATATGTTGATGTTCCGGAGTATTTTTCGCATTAAACTGAGTACGTTTACGCACCAGTTTGCGTATAACTCTCTCCAGAAAGTGATATAGAGTTTGAAATTGAACAAAAGTCAAAACATGAAAAATGTAAAACATAACTAAACAAACATTGTGATCAAATAACATTGTTTTATTGATAATAGAACTGTTCATATTGATTACAAGCACAGTTGTTACAGTCTCCCCTACTTGTGGAAATTTCGTCCCGAAATTTATTTAGAGGAAACTTGTGGAAAAAGATGTGGATATTTCGCCTTCATTTGATCTTCGCGTTCCCAAGTAAACTCGGGTCCACGTTTAGCTTCCCAGCGAACTTTGACCAAAGGAATGCGCTTGCGTTTAAGCCACTTGACTTCACGTTCCATGATTTCCACTGGCTTCTCAACAAATTTCAGTGTTTTGCCAACACGAATTTCGTCAAGCGGTATGTGGAGGTTCGCATCAGCTAAACACCTCTTGAGATTGGACACGTGAAAAGTTGGATGAACATTTCCAAGTTCAGGAGGTAACTCAAGTCTGTAGGCTACCTTGCCGATTCTTTCGACGATCTTGAATGGTCCAACATATCTAGGTGCAAGTTTTCCTTTCTTTCCAAATCTGATCACACCTTTCCAAGGTGAGACCTTAAGTAATACTCGATCACCGACTTGAAATTCCAAGGGTTTGCGTTTTGGATCCGCGTAACTCTTCTGACGGCTCATAGCTGTCTGAAGGTTATCGCGAACTTTCTTGACCTTGTCAGTTGTCTCTAAAATGAGGGCAGGTCCAGTAAGTTGAGCCTCGCCGATCTCATTCCAGCAGACTGGTGAACGACATTTTCGACCATAGAGAGCCTCGAAAGGAGCCATTTTGATGCTGGTGTGATAATTGTTGTTGTAGGAGAATTCAATCAATTTAAGATGTGAATCCCAGCTACCACCAAAATCGATCACACAAGCTCTAAGCATATCCTCCAGAGTCTGGATTGTTCTCTCAGATTGACCATCCGTTTGCAGATGATAGGCTGTGCTCAGATTAAGTTGGGTCCCCATAGCAGATTGCATGGTTCTCCAAAAATGAGAAGTGAAACGAGCATCTCTGTCAGAAATGATGTTCAAAGGAACACCATGTCGAGCTACAATTTCATCCACATAGATTTGAACAAGTCGGTCAGCAGGAAAATCCTCACGGATTGGCAAGAAATATGCTGACTTTGTAAGACGATCAACGACTACCCAGATGGCATCATGACCTTTCTTTGTGCGAGGAAGTTTGGTAACAAGATCCATAGTAATGTTTTCCCATTTCCAAACTGGAATCTCTGGTTGCACCAATAAACCCGAAGGACGTTGATGTTCAACCTTAACCTTTAGACAAGTAAGGCATTTTGATACGTATAAGGCAATGTCTTTCTTCATACCAGGCCACCAATAGTGAGTACGAAGATCCTTATACATCTTATCTGAGCCCGGATGAATAGAATAACGAGACTTATGGGCTTCATCCATAAGCAAGGTACGAAGATCATCCTGGCTTGGGACCCACAAACGGTCCATGAAGTAATATGATCCATTGTCCTTCAGTTCCAAAGCAGGTGTTATGTGATAGGGAAAATCCTTAACCATCAAACCTTGTGAAACACAAGATTGTTGAGCCTGAGAAATGCGTGCTTGGATATCAGATCGAGCTTGAATAACAGATTGAACACGTACACAATGAAGCTTAGTACGTTCCTTACGACTCAATGCATCAGCTACGACATTCGCCTTACCAGGATGGTAGCGAATTTTGCAGTCATAGTCGTTTAAAAGCTCAACCCAACGTCGTTGCCTCATGTTGAGTTCTTTCTGGTTGAAGATATGCTGAAGACTTTTGTGGTCTGTGAAAACCACACATTTTGTACCGTACAAATAGTGTCTCCAGATCTTGAGAGCGAAAACAACTGCACCCAACTCAAGATCATGAGTGGTGTAGTTCTTCTCATGTATCTTCAACTGCCTCGATGCATATGCTATGACTTTGTTCCTTTGCATCAGAACACAACCAAGGCCTAATTTAGATGCATCGCAATACACGACAAAATCATCATCACCCTCAGGCAATGATAGAATAGGCGCATCGCAAAGCTTCTGCTTCAAGCGTTGAAAAGCTTCCTCTTGTTTGAATCCCCAATCAAAGGGTTTGTTCTTCTGAGTTAGAGCAGTTAAAGGAACTGCAATCTTTGAGAAGTTCTCAATGAAGCGGCGATAATAACCCGCTAGACCAAGAAAAGAACGAACTTCAGTAGGAGTAGTAGGTGTATCCCAATCCTTAATCGCACTGATCTTGGAGGGATCTACCTGAATACCTCGTTCGTTGATAATATGCCCCAAAAACTGAACTTCTTTAAGCCAAAATTCGCACTTGGAGAATTTGGCGAAAAGTTGCTCTTTCTTCAGGAGTTCCAGAGTAAGACGAAGATGCTGCTCGTGATCAGCTCGCGTCTTAGAGTAAATCAAGATGTCGTCAATAAAAACAATGACGAACTGATCCAAATAAGGTTTGCAGACCCTATTCATTAAGTCCATAAAAACAGCCGGAGCATTAGTCAAACCGAATGGCATGACTGTGAACTCATAATGCCCATAACGAGTACGGAACGCTGTCTTGGGAATATCTTCTTCTTGCACCCGAAGTTGATGATATCCAGATCGCAGATCAATCTTCGAAAAATAAGAAGCGCCCTGTAGCTGATCAAAGAGATCATCAATGCGAGGTAGGGGATATCGATTCTTGATGGTAAGCTTGTTAAGCTCACGATAATCGATACACATCCTAAAAGATCCATCCTTCTTTTTGACAAAAAGAACGGGAGCACCCCAAGGTGAAAAGCTAGGACGGATAAAACCTTTGTCAGAGAGCTCCTGAAGCTGCTTAGACAACTCTTGTATCTCAGACGGTGCAAGACGATATGGAGCTCTGGCAATGGGATTTGCTCCAGGTACGAGATCAATGCGGAACTCGACTTGGCGTGCTGGAGGTAGACCAGGTAAATCTTCAGGGAAAACTTCAGAATAATCCCGAACGACAGGAATATCTGAAATAGACTTACCCTTGCCTTTATCTTCTGTAACATGTGCTAAGAAAGCCACATAGTTCTTCCGCAGATATTTCCGAGCTTTAAAACAAGACATGAGTTTGAGACCACCGGTAGGCTTCTTACCATGCACCTGTAGGATCTCGCCTGTTGAAAGCGGCACACGAACAATCTTCTCGAAACAAACTACCTCTGCGTGATGCTTGGATAACCAATCCATACCCACAATGACATCGAAGCTTCCAAGTTGCATAGGCGTGAGGTCGATAGGAAAAAGATGATCGTTTAGGTTCAACTGGCAGTTGCGTAGAACAGAATTAAGAATAATGGGTTCACCACTAGCAACTTCTACTGTCAAAGGTTTTCCTAGTTTCGTTCTAGACACGCGAAGCATTGGCTCAAAAGACAATGACACGAAACTCTTATCGGCTCCAGAATCGAAAAGAACAGATGCAGGCTGATTATTAATAAAGAACGTACCGTTCACCACATTATCGTCCGCCTGCGCCTCTTGGGCATTCATGTTAAAAGCTCGGCCTCGAGCCGGAGCCTGATTCTGGTTCTGGTTCTGGTTGGCTAGCCTTGGGCACCGGTTTCTGTAGTGGGTCAGATCCCCACAATTATAACAAGCACCCGGTGGGTATTGGGGTCGTGCAGCTTGACCCTGTTGCGGAGCAGGAGGCTGAGCAACTTGTTGAGCCGGATTCTGAACTGCCTGGTTCTGAGCAAACCGATAAACATCGGCAAGATGACCTGACTTCCCACAGCTAGTACAGAAACGGCACTGATGTTGCGGCTGATGGTGATTGTTGCACCTATTGCACAAAGGTGCATTCCCTGTATAAGGTTTCTTTGCTGGAGGCTGTGCGGGTTGGTTGGGAACTGCCTGATTAGCTTGGGCAGTGACAGCAAAATTTTCGGAAGCCTTACGCTTCCTTGACCTCTTTGAAGAACCAGAATTCTTTCCATTCAAGTTTTGACCTTTCTTGCTATCACCCTTGTCAGCCGACTGTTTCTTGCCCTTGTCACCCTTCCTGTATAACTTGTTCTTCCGGATCTGCGACTCAGTCAGTGTCGCTGATAACTCGATTGCCTGACGGAGTGTGGTAGGGTTACTACCAGTAAGGATGTCTTGTACCGAGTCAGGTAGGCCGTCGATGTATCTTTCGATAGCCTTGTCGAGTGGGGTAACCATAGTCGGGCAAAGCAAACTCAACTCTTCAAACCGATCAGTATAAGCCCTGTGCTCACCACTATCTTGCTTCAAATCATCAAATTCCTTTTCCAAAGCTCGCTGCTCATGACGAGGACAGAATTCCCTCATCATAAGGGCTCTAAGTTCAGCCCATGTCTGTGCAAGAACAACTTTTGCACCCCTGTCTCTCATAATCCCGTTCCACCATGTCAAAGCCCTCTTCTAAAATACGCTCGAAGCAAACTCGACTTTGCGATTATCCGGACACTGCACGTGGCGGAAAGTATTCTCACTGCTCTCGAACCACTGAAGAAGCCCAGTCGCTCCTTCAGAACCACTAAACTTGAGTGGTTTAGCCTGATTAAAATCCTTGTATTTGCATGGAACATTGTTGTTGTTGTTGTTGTTGGCTTGGTTCCATTGAGCAAAGAGATTTGGAAATTGAGCAGCCATCTGCTGCGCAATAATTTCTGCCAGTTCGGCAGTTGCTATCAGATTGTCGCGTCGAGGAGGCATTCTAAAAGAGGAAAACATGAAAGGAAACGAGTGAGATGATTGGATGAAAAGAATGAGATGAAACAAAATCAACAAAAGCAAAGATGGTGGTCATTCGTCCGTATCACAAAGCAAACAAACGACACACAGTGACTAATCAAAGTAAATGGGTCAAAAATAATGTATATTGAAGACATGCTCGCCTATAAGTGAACACTCATCCCAAGAATTCCCAGGTAAGCACAACTGGTCTCGCGTCTGGTTGAGATGTATACGAAGTGCTTGCCTAGACAGAAAACCCAGAATACAGGCATTCACCCTTCCAGTTTGCACGTGTTCACATTATTTATAACCCAAAACGTTGATGAGATTTTGAAAATTTGAAGGCACAAGGCCAAAAACCAAACTGAAAAGGGTTCAAAACCATATAACAGAGGGTTCAAAACCTTATAATAATTTATTCAAAAACAGATGATTGTTTTTCAAAAATCGTTTCGAAAAAATTTGGTTCTTGTTTTGATAATCACCTAAGGATAGGTGATGTATATGTTTTAAGATCTAAACACAAGATAACTTGTGTTAGGGTCCTAGAAAAGTTATAGTCTAGGTCAAAGCATTACTAATAACCTAATTCCCTATAACCATTGGCTCTGATACCAACTCTTCTGTCACACCCCGACCACGTGTAACATACAAAACGTGGCTGGAACGTCGGGGAGTGTTGTAACAGAATTAATTGTTTCCTAACCATGGTATTCAAAGTTGTATTTATTTATTAAACAAGGATGTTACATTGTCTTGAACAGTAAATAAAAGAGTTTATAACATAATTAAACAAGTCTATCTCCATTTTATGTCTCTAAGGCATAGGTCCGCCCTAGTATCGTGATCAACATCCTACGGAAAAGCTCCTGAAAACACATGTGAAAATAGGTACGTCAGCATAAAAATGCCTGTGAGATACATAGGTTTGTGAAAATAGGATTCATGACTTGTATTTGAGAAAATGTTTAGTCATGAACCTTGTAAATTGCTTTGTCTTGTAAATCATTTGAAAAACGATAAGATCAGTTGATATGTATAAATAAATGTAAGGTTAAATGAATAACCATGTAAAATGAGTTGTATAAAATAAACTATTTTGTAAAACAATGCCTTGTCAAAAGTATGTTATGTGTATAAAATGTAATATGTCAATACTGAAATGGTTTAAATAACGTTGCGCAATGTAATATTATACAAACACTTATATATAGGAAGTACCAGCGGCGTATCCACCATGTTTGTATCATATTACACCCGCCTCGTTACTCAAATCATTTACCCAAACAACCACCAATGTAACTTGTTCTTGTACAAACCAATTGTCAAGGGTTATTGTGTAAACCATATCAAAATGTATATGTCCAATGTAAACCACCAATGTGTATATCAATGTCAAATGTTTATGTTCAATGTAGATCATGTAATATGTAACCAAAATGTCATGTATGGTAATTGAAATGTATCAACTAAACCATATGTAAAATGCACAACAACAAGGTATTGAAGTAAAACACAGTTTAAATCAAAGTCATGTTTTGTGTAACAAATGCATGCTATACTGATACAAACATTTATGCGGTATTGTTAAAATGCATACATCCAAGCCTTGAGACTGTGGCGATAAACCCTTAAACAAATTAAAGGTTTATCTAAATTATGTATATCGAATTCGGTCATTCCTTTCATCCCCTTTCCCTGGGATGTCCGGAACGGGAGTTGTCAATTCCTATGGTACCACTACCTACTAACGAATGGAATGATCAATGTTAATGAATGTATTGTTCCATGTTAAACAAACCAAATGTCATACCAAAAATGTAAGCATGTGATGCACTAAGTATGTAATCAAATGAACATACGTAGCGTGAAAATGTAATGTAAAATGATGTACTAAGTAATGCACACAATGGGCACACCTAGCATGAAATGTAATGTAAAACAATGTACCAAGTAATGCACATAATGGGCACACCTAGCATGAAATGTAATGTAAAACAATGTACCAAGTAATGCACACAATGGGCACACCTAGCATGAAATGTAATGTAAAACAATGTACCAAGTAATGCACACAATGGGCACACCTAGCATGAAATGTAATAAAATCATGTACTATAATGTACTAACGAACATAGCAGGTATATGATGTGAAAACAGGAAAGCATGAAAGTAACAAGTAGGCACATGTGTTCCACCCCAAAACAGTTTGGAAAACAGTAAAAGAGGGGTCTATGTACTCACTTGATATTACTCAGTAGTCCTGGAGTGACAATCAAACAATGGTAAAGATCTCGGAATCAAACGGCACCTAATATAGGTAACTATGTTAATAACCGGACCTAAATCGGATGATTGGATAGAATGAGGGTTCGTAAACCAAACGAGTGTAGAGACTCGTGTCATTTGGTTTAACAAAGCCTACATACTAAATGAAACCTAACATAATTGTTTACGACCCATTACGACCCGTTTAGGAAGCTTATGCTACTTTAACGCGTCGTGCGCGTGAAACGCGTTCGGACCGCCTAACTAGTCCTATGACAAGTTTTATATGCCTAAACGTGTTACATAATCAGTTATGTGACAAAAGTTTAGGTTACATATGCTTAATTACCAATTCTACATGAAAAGGGTATTCTGGTAATTTACCTAAGGCATATAAACTACCTATCATACAACTACTTAAACGATGTGACCATAAGGTATAACCTCGGAAGGTTATGCCCTATACTATGGTCACCTAATGTATTTGGTCAGATCCTAATGATCGACCAAACTGGGTCGGGTTCGAAGGTATAAGCGATTGATCAGATCGCTTACCCTACGACCCTAGACAACGTGGTAATCAGTAGGCATAGTCCCAAGGGACTATGGCCATCGTGATTAGAATCACGTTGTGAAGTTCAAACGAACTTCGCATTGACCATAAGCTGGTCAACGCTGAAAGTCAAACAAAGTTTGACTTTCTGACTCTAAAGCAATAAAAATAAGGAAAAGAACGAAAGAATACTTACGAAGGGTCCCCGAATGCTAATCTCGATTCAAAAATCTCAGGTATGAAACAAATGTTTCAACTTAGAGTTTCTCAAATCAAAATTCTAGTGATTTGGAAGCATGGGGGGTGGGGTATTTATAGTTTTCGCTCCACCGTTAAGATCGTTTCATGGAAAACGTACCTTAATCGTAACCGTACAAGTGTTGCAAAGTTGTGGTAGCTCAAATTGATCATTATCAGCTGATTAGGCAAGTTGTAAGCTTGTGGTTGTGGTTAAAACAGCTGGATCATGCTGACTGTTCGTTCTAATCTGATCAGACATGCGGACGCGGCCCGCGTCAGGATGTGAAGAAACTCAGGCGGGCCGCCTGAGAGTTGCAGATCAGAAATTACAGTTTTGGTCCCTGTTGTGTATTCAGCCCATTTCCGGCACTTCTAAGGCCCGTAAAGCCAACTTTAAGGCCCTAAAATGATGCCTAAACATTGTGGACTTGAAACATGTTCAAAAATATGTCTGATGTCAGTTCGTTTGGCCGTACGAACGCGATGTTCGCTTAATTACGACGGAATGGGCACAAGCGCGAAAAACGATCCAAATGACGCGACGAATGGATTTTTGACAAGCTAAACACTAAAGCATAATATAGTCATGCTTACATAAATTTTTGGATGTCCAGATGTATTCAGAACATAAGTTATGCGCGAAAATGCAAACTTGTGCACTTTTTGACACTTTTAGTCCCTGAATTACCCAAAAGTTTATTTTAGCATACCGAACCCCTCAAAGCCTATTTCTAAGCTATGTAAAGGATATTTAGGGTGTGTTTAACTTATGGTCATGTTCCGGAATGTTCGTTACAGTTCAAATTGACATACTTTTGCAGTTTGTCATATTTAGTCCCTGTAAGCGAATTAACTTGTTTTTTTGCCATACCAAAGCCTTCAAAACTTATTTCCAAGTTATGTAAAGGTTATTTAAGGTATGTTAAGTATATGTTGATGTTCCGGAGTATTTGTCGCATTAAACTGAGTACGTTTACGCACCAGTTTGCGTATAACTCTCTCCAGAAAGTGATATAGAGTTTGAAATTGAACAAAAGTCAAAACATGAAAAATGTAAAACATAACTAAACAAACATTGTGATCAAATAACATTGTTTTATTGATAATAGAACTGTTCATGGTGATTACAAGCACAGTTGTTACATGATTCTTTGAGATGGAACACTTTGCTGATTTGTGGACTGACGATCGTCATCAACTTTCTTGGGTTCTTCCTTCTTGGAGGGAGGCTTGCTGTGGGCCTCAGAATGAGTCTTGGGCTTTGAATGCGGTGTAGATAGGGTCCCACTATAATCATCATACTGCCGCTCTATGGCCTTTGTAACAGCGTTATCTATTAACGCTTGTAGTTCAGCACCCGTTATATTAATTCGGGCATTATCATTATTCTCCTTTGGGTGACTATTAATTTCATCCGAGTCAGCCATTGTAGTTTGAACTGTTACACAAAAGATTGACAATAATTTATTTGTGAGTTTATTCTGGAATTGCCCCTTAGGGTATTTCATTAACCATGGTAAACATAGACCATATTTGGTTAATTTGTTACTCACATTTATTTAGGATTTCTATTATAGTTTATCCTAATTATAAACAATAACAGTTTTATTAATAGCACAAAAAGCCTAGTCACAAGGACATTGTTAAATCATAAGCCATGATTTCAGAGAATCAAGCCATTAAGGTTTGAACATAGTTCATTACCTTTTTCTGACAGGGAGTCATAGAATACCACTGTCTTTTGTCTTATATGTCAATGAGTATGGCCCGTAGGCACTATACTACCAACGTATGGTCAATATATGATCATCTTAATTGATGATTTAAACCTATGATGTATAGATCATTTAGTTGGGTTAGGAATCTTTTGAAGAATCCTATTATAAGAATGACGTGTGTGATTTTAACGAATCACGTCTGCCAGGAGCGTTAACATGTTTTCAGATGTTAACAGGGATTTGAATCTTTTTAAACAGGCCTTACCATCTTGGCCAGGTCTTATAATGATATGTAGGCTAGGTTATACCTTTAAGATTCTTAGTTAATATTTAAATAGGCAGATTATTTTTAAAAGGAATGATTTTGATTCATTTATTTCACATATAATTTATTTATGCATATAATGGCAAAAATGAAGTTTATAATTTTAACATTCCATTAATTATAAAAAAAATTACACTGCCCTAAATGGGTCTTTCAACATAACAACTTGCCCACGCAGGGGCCTAACCAAACAAACTGAAATACTAGTCCACGCAGGGACTTAAACAAACAACATACCCTCGCAGGGGTTAACAGAAAGATAGGCCCACGCAGGGGCTCAAAAGATAACCATACCCACGCAGGGGTCAAAACAGCAAGACAGACCCACGCAGGGGCTCAACTAAAAACAAGGAAAATACAATCAATAATTGAAGGATTCAATGGTCCTTCTTGCTCTTCCCTTTTATTAAACTTGTCAATCCCTGGAAGAAACTTTGTCGCTCCCTGTGATCTCTGTGAAATTCTCGCTCGACTTGGTCCAATCTTTGAAGAATTTCTTCCCGTTCGGGTGGGGAAAACCGTGGCGGCTGCGATTGTTGCCGAATTATAGATCTAGCAGGTATTTGGTACCCATGAGTTGGGTACCCTACTCCCTAAGGAGCTCCATACGGTCCTTCCGGGTGAAGGGCGTTGTAATTGGCCGCTACCAAGTATGGGTCGGCTTCAGCGTAATTATAGTTGGTGTGAGCCGGCTGCTCAAACGGGATGTATGCCATTGAACTAGTGTAGGCAGGAATCGGGTTATCAAAACCCATCGGTGGTGGCTGTGGTACAACTGGGTTTGAAGGCCCACCCATTTGCGGGTCTTCATGTAGTAGCAAAAGGTTTGGGGTCAAAAAGATATGTAAAACTCATTTTATAGCCCAAAAGGGCAAAACCGACAATTACCGACTCAAGCTTATAACTCTAAGTTATGCTCAGCCTAAAATTAATTAAAAATCTTCAAAAATCCCAAAATAAAATATTACATCAGTGGGTAAAAATTTTGATATAAAAAAGTGGGTTTAGATAGGCTATATGCTAATTATGCCGTTTAATCGCTAAAAAGCTTTTTAATTACGCTAATGAGCATAACTCTCAATCTACACCTCAAACTGATGTCAAATTTTGGTTACAAGTTCATAAATCAGTAAATAAGGTTTCTACTCTTTTACATTTTTAAAAATCACGTTTTATGGTGAAAAGGGCATAATGGTCAACATATGAGCAATTAACGGGATCATGCATATTAATTGGATAACTAATGAACCATGGTGTATAATCACAGAGGGTTATACTAGCATGTAACTTAGTCCAAATAAAGCTCTAAGGAATTTCTAAAACATGCTTAAACGGGTCAGAACTGAAAGTCAAAGCCAAAGTCAAATTATACGACTTTCGGTTCCGAACCGGGTCTGTACTGAAAATTGTCAGGTTGAACATGTTTAGACATGTTCTTACACTAATTACCAAGTTATATTAATGATCAAACAAGTTGTATGTGTTCTACATTGCTAATTATGCATAAATTGGAAAATAAGCATTCTGTTGACTTTTTAATAACAAGTTTGACCCGACATTTGACCTAGTTAGAGTGGGAATCAGAGGGTGCCATTTTAAGGGTTTATTGCCCACATAATTACCAACTTATAACAACTTTCAATTCGACTAATCACTGGACCATTAATGATTAATCGCGAAGTCAACCGTTAATTACGACGGTTTGACTTTTAAGCTAAAACTAAGTAAAAACTCAACTAAGAAAGGTTAAGCATACTTACAGAAGTCCTAAGCACGATTAGGAAGGCTTAGGGTCTGCTCTTAAGCTCCAAGAAGCTCCAGAAATGCAGAAGGAAGGTGTGATCACAATGTTGCAACATTGCGGCCTTTTATAGTGTTCTTGATCTCATAGATCGGCTTCAATCGATTGGATAAAGTATCGTACTAGTGATTAGAGTTATTACCCTAATAACGGGCAGAGTTTCGGGGTTTAGGGGGTATAATACCTGAGCTACTATGTTGCTATAATAGAAGCTAAGAGAAAGAAAATAATTGAACAATTTCAACTGAAGCTCGAACACCTCATTTATAGGGCTGGAAATGGGGCTCTCGCGCCCCGCGATAGAGTTAAGACAGGGCTTCGCCGCCCGCGAGGAAGCATAGGGTGGCTTAGGGTTTGCTGAGTCATGGTGTGGTCTTGACACGTGTAACGACACGTGTCCCTCATGCTTATCCGGAAACCATAGGTCTGTCGCACCCCGCGAAGACCTTTGCTAAATCTGTCGCGCCCCGTGACCGAGTGAAAAAAATTGTTTTTCTTGGAGTTTTATTAATATGAAGATTATTCGTGTCCGTTCTCATATACGGGGTGTATTAAGGAGCGTTTAGGGTCGTTTTTAAGGGTTGTTACACATAACCACCGCCAATCCACCATTAACACCTAAAATCCCATCACTTTTCCATCTATAACCATATCGTCAACGATTTCAACCTTCATCCTAACATATTTCACCGTAAAATCGGGATTTCACTTTGGGGATCAAACTTCAACCGAAAATTTTCTCTAATCTTCTTGTTTACTTCAAATCTCAGGTATGTTTCTTGCAATTTTTTGTACTTTGAGTCCAGTAAATTTAGTTTTTGCTTAGTTTAGTCTTGGTTTAGGGTTAGGGTTTGGTTGAATGTGGTGTCTTGCACTGGTCAGAGGATGTTTGAGGTTGCGGTTGGGTTTGGTTTAGGTATTTCAGCAGATTATAGGTTGTGGATGGTTCGGGTTGGAGCTTGATGCCAATGTTTTACTTCATCCTAGTCTCGGGTTTACTAACATTGAGTGTGGGGATGCGGTTGGGTAATTTTTGAGTTTAAATTCATATTTACGACACCGTTTTGACCCGTTTCACTAATGCGACACTAAAGTTTTAAACTTTACCTTGTTTGCCACTCAATGTTGGTTTGGTTTGTGGTTTGATATGAGTACGGATGATTGTCGGGTTGAACTTGGGAATTTGATTTGCTGAATTCTGTTTGGTTTGGAATACATTGACGCCTAAAGTGCCAAACTTGCATTTTTAACCGAAATTTTTGCAAAGAATAAAACCTCCTTTAACTAGGCGGAATTTTTCGACGCTAAAATTTATTTTGAACTAATACATGGCTGATTCTAAACAAGTTTGGACGTCAATAACGGTTTGGTAGGCACTAGAGTTTAATCGAGGACAATTAAAGTGCCAGGAGAGGGTAGTGTACATTGAGTCTTAGTTAGAGTGTCGTTTTAGTCGTTTTTAGTTGTTTTAGTCTAGTTTAAGTTTAGTTTAGTTGTTTTTGGGTTGACTTGCACGTACAAGTTAACTAGGCTCGCCCGTACTCAATCTTCATTCGGGTGAGTTTAGTTATCACTTGGCAATTGTTAAAAGTAACCCGGTTGTTTTTAAGTCGACTTTATTTTCAGAATTAAGCCGCGAATGAAATGCTATACGGCTATTCTAATTTTTATAAAAAAAAAATCAAAAATAAAAAAAAATAAAAGTACCAAAAATAGTTTGTGACTAATATTCTGTTTGCTTTGTCTTGCCATACTTGAATTGTTTTGCATTTTGTCAGGTGCAGGATCATCCAGTCGGCCTAGTAGGAAACGGGGCCCAGATACTCGCTCAAGAGGGGGCCCAGTGATTAGGGAGCCCGGACCGATTCAGCAGGTTCAACCAGAACCAGTGCAACAGCCAGAATATAGCAGGGTTGTTGAATATACAGGGCCGGGACTTCCTCATGGTCCACGTCAAAGGATTTTAGATAGCCCTCTTTTACAGTTTGAGATGAATTCGGGGGAGTCACAGAGGTTAGCTACCTTATATACGGTAGAACTGCTGCCGTATAGGAGGATTGATTGCCAGGTGTTGGTTCGTTTAGGGGCGAGGGCCCGGGTGGAGCAGTTGTTAGCACCAAAATTTAGGAGAGTGTTGGACTGTGACGCGCAACAGTACAAGGAAATCACGTTGGAGTTTCACTCTACATTCGATTATAAGCAAGGGAGTTTTAATGAAAAAGGTGCAATATTCTTTGCTCTGGGTAGGAGGTCTTATGAGATGACGGTCCCTGAGTTTGCGGTGGCAACTCGGTTTTACACGGAAGAGGAGGTTAGCGCTCCCGAGTTTATCACTAGTTTGCAGGGAGTGTTTAAGAAGCGGCGTGGGTTCTGTGTTCAGGCGGGTGATTTAGCGAGATTTTGGAGCACCATATCGAGGGTGCCATACTCTACAGGGCAGTTGCTAGTGATATTACTGATCCAGTTCTTCGCTATATCCACAAAATTCTAGCAGCGACTTTGGTTGGTAGAGGACAGGGGGACAGTAAGGTTAATCAGGTTAGTTTATTCTGTTTGATCTGTATGGTGGAGCAGAGGCCAGCCAACTTGGCGACTGTGTTTGCTTTGTCTATGAAGAGGTTATGGAAAGGTGGTGCTGGAGCCCGTATTTACTGTGGGCCGTTGATTACTTGGTTAGCCGAGAGTTTAGGTGTGTTTGAGAGGTACCCGGCAGATAGGATGAAGAAGGGCCCTGACCCTTGCTTTATGAGAGTTAGGGATTTGCAGTCTGCTGGGATTATAGCATATACTGACCCAGTTACTTGGGAGCCGATACGAGAGGGTCCACAGGTTCAGCCTCCGCCTGGTTCAGCTGTTGCGGAGGCTATGCAGGGTGCAGTTGCTACCCGTTATCAGAGGCCCCGTATTCTTCGGGATATTCCTGCTAGGCAGTACCCATTAGCGCAACCACGACCCGATCCACTTACCATGGATTCGTTATATGATGCTATGCAGGCGGGTTTCGGTGACTTGCATATGTATGTTGATGATCAGATTAGTGGGTTTAGGCAGGAGGTGGTGGTAGGTCAGAGGCGATTGGAGGATGGTATGTTGGTTCTGATGCAGAATTTTCAGTTGCAGCCACCGCCTTCTTAGCAACAGTCTGAGGCAGGGCCCAGTGGTATGCAGGCGGGTGATGAGGAGTCTGACGAGGAATAGGGCGAGGATGCAGCGATGCTGATAGTTTATATCTTTTGTTTCTTTTTATCTTTATGTTGTTTTGATTCTCGTTTGATGGTATGTACCTAAATACTTTAAACAGGTTGGTTGGGTTTTTGGGGATGGTTGACGTTAGGTTTGTGGATGTTTGCACTAACACTTAGTATCATATATATTATCTTTTGCTAGTGTTTGTTGTTTGCTTGCTTAGGTTGGTATATGTTGCCGCTTCCATTAGCGTGTCCGAGTTAGGAATTGTTTGCTGAGCGCGTACGGATTGGAGGGCATATGTGGAATTGACTGGCACTTTGACAGTCTCACATATTCAGATCAGCTAAGTCATTTTCCACTTGTATATTTTGTAATTCTTATTTTATTTGATTTTTAGTTTTCTTATTTTAGTGGTAATTTAGGTAGTTAATTGAGTCGTATTTCCGTTCTTGCATTAGGGACAATGCAATCTTTAAGTGTGGGGATGGGATACATGTAAATAGTAGGAATAATTGAGTCATAAATATGAAAAATATAAAGAAAATTAAAAAATTAGAAAATGTCTTTTGAATAAAGAAGTTTGCAAAAATTATTACGGAAATGATAGAAAAGATGAGTTTTGCACGGGATCAAATAATAATAATATGAGATTAAAATAAGTCGAGCTTGTGTCTAGTTAGGGATATGTGAATAAGCCCGGGTTTGGTTTTAGGTCCCTTTGAATTAATATACCTTAACTGTCGGTCTACTAGTGGGTTTTCATCTGGGAAATATGGGAAATTGAAACCGCCAATAAGAGTATAAAGAATGCCGTTATAAGTCAAAACCGTTAGAATTTTTAATCAAGAAAAAGAAAAAGGGAAAAATAGAAAAAATGAGCTAGAAATTGAATGAAAGTAGCGTAAGCCAATGTAATATTGGTTGGGGATAGTGACTTCGACCCGGAATGCCTCTAGGATGCGTGAAATCGAAATTGCAATAAAAAATTGCTGACGCCTATGTAATCCGAGTTGGGAATAGCGACTCTACAGCCGGACTGCATCTGGGTTAGGTAAAGCAACGTCTAAGCTCATTAAAAAAATGAAAAAAAAAAAGAAAAATGATAAAAATTGAGGAAAAATGTGATTTTAAATTCTCTTGTTTTTGATATAAAACGGTTAGGAATTGGTCCAGTGATCGTTCCTTTTGTTCTATAAGCTTGAGGCGGGATTAGGTGGACCGTAGCTTCTAGCGTGTGACCCTAGGTAGACTGACCGCACTTGAACTAAAAATTGCATGATGAGGGGCTTAGAACCGGATTTGGGTTTAAAGGGACAAGTATATTTGCAATCGCGGCTAATACAAGCCTTGATTTTAATAAAATTTAAATAGTTTTTTATCCGAGTACTTATTCATCTCTGATTCCGTTGCATAATTCTTTTTCGAGGATGAAAAAAGAGTAAGTGTGGGGATATTTGATGTATTGCAAAATACATCCTTTATTCGTGTACAGTTTGTATAGTTTTCCGTTATTTTTAGTTTTGTTTTCGTTAGAATGTGCGTACTATTGATCCAATCGTGTTTCGCAGGTCTTGATGCTTAAATTTTCTGAAAACTGAGCAAAACGAGCCAAAATACTGAAACGTCAAGTCCCGGAGAGTGTTGGAGAGATCGGGGTTTTAAAACGAAGTTGAAAAGCTGGAAAAGCAGTCTCTGGCGCCCCGTGACAAAGTTAGCAAGTCTCTCGCGCCAGGCGAGAGACTGAAGGAATTAAACGAGTAAAAATACAAGGTGGCGCCCCGCCACCCACTCCCTATGTGGGTCGCGCCCCGCCAGAGGAGGTAGCTGGCAGATTATTTCGAATTAGCTCAAGGGTTGAGTTGGGAAAATATATATATTCATCATAAAACTAAAAAAAACCATAGTTACGAATTAAGGAACTTGAGGGCGATTTCAAGAGCAATAATCAAGCTATTCGGAGCGTTTTTTATCACTGGAATTATTGGTTCGAGTTAGGGTCTAAGATTGAAGACTTGCAGGGGTTCTTTAGTTCCTTGTTTGTTGATTTCTCTTTCGAAACTTGTAACCATGAATTCTTGTTTGAACAACTTTGTTTTGATTTCATTGATTAACATGCTTGGCTAAACGTTTAAACCGCCTAGACTATGATGAATGGATTTGAATAAAGTTTGAACCTTTTTCGTTAATTGCATGTCTTTTATGGATTAATTGTGTTTTTGTAAGAAGTTTGGTTTATTAATTTGGTGTGTATGCGTACTTTAATTTGGTTAATTATTATCAATTGCTTCGTGTGAATCTTGGTGGTTGTCTGCTACGGAATAGGTTCATGCTGGATCTTTGACCTTTAGGGTGAATTGGCCTATAAACCTTAGAAGTGATAGTTAATAATTTGCTAGATTTCAGTATTATACTAGTCCTTATAGCTGGAAGGTGCGGGGCTATTGGTAGGTTTTACCCGGCGAATTGCTTTAGACAGTCTTTGTAAAAAGTCGTGTTTTAGTTGCCCTGTCGGTTTATTAGTCTATCAAGTCAAGTTAAGAAACTCAAACTATCATAGATCTATAATTGGAAAAGAGTAGGTCAATATTAGGGTACTTACACAATAATTAGATAACCGGAAGGAAGTCTAATAACCGGTATGATTAACGGCTTAGGTAGTGCCATAAGTTTCACCTCGAGAAGGGTTGAGGGGCTTAGTTGGTGTCTTAATAGGTTTAGTATCACAAGATCCCGGTTCCATAAAACATGCAGTTAACTTAATTAGTAAATTCTTAAAATCAATCCAGGATTCTAGTCTAGGTGGTCTTCATCATCATATAAGAAAAGTCCTCATATTAGTTCGTATTAGCTTAGTTTTAGTTTAATAATTAGTTTAATAGATTTCCTTAGATTTTCAGTAACCCCCCTCCCCCAAAACAATTAAGCAGTTTGAGTCGTGTCTGTCAGAGTTTATTAGAGTCCAGTTAGCGTGATTAGTAGAGTCTCGTGGTTCGATATCCGGACTTTCTTAGGTCATACTACCATGATCGGTACACTTGCCAATTGTGTGGTTTAGGTCGAGTCTAGATTTAAAGCTTTTTAGTGTCTAGCCTAGAGAGTTTAAAGTAGTTAATTTTAGTAGTCTGTTTAGCACACATCACAAAACAAAATATGATGCGTGAGTTATAGATTCATGTATTACAGATATACGTGAATGATTGAATATCAAATTCTGATCATACGTGTGTGTATAAAATCATAAAATAACACATAAAAAATATTAATTTCATGACTTTCTCCTATAGAAACAAAAGTGGTACAGCATGTGAAATTGTGAACATAAATAACGTATCAGCATGGACTACTTAACAAAAGTCTTTTAAATCATAAACTAATTCAAAAGTTTACGCGTGGGCCGCCTTATGTTGAATTTAACAACAAAATAGTTTGGCTAAAAAACCATACCTATCAACACTTGTTCCCATTATAAATGAAACCCATCTTGACTCACAACTCCATCAATCATATTCTCAAAAATGGAAAACTCTCTACGCTCATGTTTCACGGTGGCCTTTATGGTGCTCCTACTATCAGCCGGGCAGCTACAACAGACCGAAGCGCAATCTAGATGCGATTCAGTGCAGCTCAGCTGGTGTTTGCAGTCCATTGTCTCGAACATGCCCCCGTCCCAAGACTGCTGCCGCAGGCTCAGGGGTCAACAAGCTTGTCTTTGCCGCGAAACAAGGGACCCGACATTTGGTGGCTATCTTAGGCATCCTGGTGCCAGGAGGGTAGCCACCGCGTGTGGTGTAACATTCCCTAGATGTAACTGAGTGTGGTGGCCGATGGTGGTGTATCACGGTAGTTATATATGGGTTGTTTGCTACGTTGTTGATTATAATACGTACCACTTTTGGTCTTTTGTTTGTTGTCTGTGATTTGGTACGTTTTGTGTTAATTTATATTATATGACTTGTTATTTAATAAAAAGTAATTGATCTTTTACAATATGTGGGATGTTGTAACAAGTTTATTTTAGTGATTTGAATAAATTAACCCTATTTATAAATCTTTGTAATAATATGTATATATGTATGTATGTATTTTCTGTTGTTAAGTTGAAATTAACATGTGTTGTTTGGAGTTAATTGCTATTTTCTATGGATGAATCTCCGGTCAGGTATTGGGTCTTAAGTTATGTACCAACACCTAATAATTATTTTTTTAATAAACTATTTAAATAGTATTTAGAACATTATATATAAATATTATAAATAATATCTAAAGATCACAAATTTTGAGAAAAGGAGATGAATTGATACAGTAAGGTGCTGTTTGTTTTTGCAGACATAAACTGACTGCAAGCTGATTTCATCTGTTTTCATGTCTGCAACTGAAGATGTGGTCTGAAGCTCTGCAAGCTGAAAATATAAGACTGTTTGTTTTTGCATATAATTCTAAAAACATGTTCATGTCGAAAACCTGTTCATCACGTGAAATATCTTCCGATAATTCTAAAAACCAGTTCATATGGAACAAAATCATCACAAATCTGATTCAAAATCATCATAAATCCGATTCAAAACCAGTTCATATGGAACAAAATCATCTCAAACCTGATTCAAAATCATCATAAATCTGATTCAAAACCTGCTCATATCGAACAAAATCATCACAAATCTGATTCAAAATCATCATAAATCCGATTCAAAACCAGTTCATATGGAACAAAATCATCACAAATCCGATTCAAAATCATCACAAAACCGATTCTAAAAACTTGTTCATATAGAACAAAAGCATGACAAATCCGATTCAAAAATCATCACAAATCCGATTCTAAAAACCTGTTCATATCAAACAAAAGCATCACAGATCCAATTCAAAATCATCACAAATCCGATTTAAAACCTGTTCCTATAACTCTAGCAACCTGTTCAGATTTGAAACGTCATCGTTTGATTCGGAAATTACGACGTCGTCAGACTTGCCGGAATCCAGTAACCGCCACAACCTGTTCAGATCTGAAACGTCATCTGTGTTTTGTGGACTTTGCGAGGAATGATGATGATGAAACGATGAGAATGACCGATGATGTTGAAGGTTGATGGCAGCCGCGACGGTGGTGGTGGCCGACTGAGGCGACGGTGATCTTACAGAATGATCGATGATGACGATGATGATTTTGAGGGAGGAGGGTTTTTTTTTGTGAAGATGAGAGAGGAAGATTTTTGTGAAGATGTTTGAAGTAAGCATGGTATAGCTTTTTTTTAAGCTGAAAAAAGCCATTTTAAGATCTGTTTTAAAAAAAATAAATAAACAGTCTTCAAAGCCTTATGTCTGCCCGCCTGCAGACATAGGCTCTTTGCAGACGTTTTAAGCAAAAACAAACAGCCTCTAAGATTCATAAATTAGCTATAATAATTTTAATGTTTTATTAATAGTAATAAAATAGGTGTAATTTTCTTTTTAATTAATAATGTATAAATTTAATAAACTAAATATAATTAACATATAATGTTATTAAATTATTATATTTTGGTCAATACATTGAGCCATCTGTTCACACCGAGAAAACATTATGCATTATCTATACCCGGTTGAAAGATTAAATACGTTACTTGTATATTTATTTATTCATTCATATGAAACACGGATAAAACTTTATTATTCCTTATCTATATCCGGTTGAAAGATTAAATACATACCTTACATATCTATTTATTCACATGAAAGGTATTTACTTCAACTCAAAACATCAAAACACACCGTCGTATCGTGTAATTCGAATATCTCGCGTTATCAAGTTGTAATAAATAGGTTACATAGACTGTAGACGTTTAACTTCACAAAACATATATGTTAAGTTTATTTCAAAACGGGTTGATAGATCAACATCTTTATTTTGACGAGTTAAACATATCAATCTAAATACACAAGAATAATTAAACAAGTTAGTTATGAAACTTCTAAAGACACGAAAACGTAATTATTTTTTTTATGTAGAGTTCGTGTTTGGGTGTTTATCAATGACATTGTCGTTTGTGACGTCCAATTCATTTTTTTTTCACGGCATTTTTTATGTCTATCAATTTTTAAATTACATAAAATATGTAGATTTCAATTATTTTAAAAAATTAATACCAACCACTATTTCTAATTTGTGAATAAAAAAATTACATTGTCAAATAATGTCGTTTGTTTGTCTTCCAAAATCATTTTTTTTTCAAATATCAAAAGTCTCAGACGTGCAAAATCAACATGTTTGGTATTTTGCACTTGGTGAAAGTTCTATTTGACTTGGTCTGCATGTTTTTAGGATATATTTTCGGCAATCTATCACACACCCACGTCTTGTTACTTATTCTTACATTTGGGTTTGTCCAAAGACTTTAAACGTTTGTCAAAAATCTCCTAACATTATTTATTTTGACTTTACTTTAATTACACGTTTTGTCTTAAAAAAAAGGTCTGATTTAAGAACCTATAAAAATTTTATAACTAAAAACGAAAAAGAGAAAGTTGATGATCAGTATCAAATAATAATAACACCAACAAGTAGGGCTGTAAACGAATCGAACGAACACGAACAAAGCCATGTTCGTGTTTGTTCGTTAAGGAAATTAACATGTTCGTGAACTGTTCACGAACGCAAACCGAACATAAGTTTATGTTCGTGTTCGTTCGTTAATAAAATGCAGTTGTTCATGAATAGTTCGTGAACACTGGTCTCGAAAACAAACGAACACAAGCAAATAAAACGAATGCAAACAAACATTTAACTTGAAAACACAAAATAAAAACATTGTCATCCTTAAATATTGAATATAAGTAGTTAAATATAACCATCAAATGATAAATTAAAACATAAGAAATCTATTGCACCACCAAACGATGAATCACATTTAACTAACTTAGACATAATTATCCCAAAAAATGTCTTATAATGTTCAAATTTTAGCTAACTTAGAAAAAAATAGGGTTGCAAGTTTTCAGTATACTTAGATAAAAGGTTTATTATTTATTATTTTTTAATGTAATCAAACGAACACGAACGAACGTAACCGAACATATTACCGAACGTTCACGAACGTAGTCGAACGAATAAGACCTGTGTTTGTGTTCGTTCGCTAAGCTAATCGAACGAAATTTTTGGTTCGTGTTCGTTCGTTAAGCTAATCGAACGAACATAAACGAACTTCCCGCCGAATGGTTCACGAACTGTTCGCTGAACGTTCGGTACATTTACAGCCCTAACAACAGCAACAACATGCCAATTTATGAAAAGACTCGCTTTTTATGAAAACAACTTTAACATATAATATTCACCGAATAAAGATAGTTTTGATTTATTATAAAACTTTATATCATATTCATGAATCACGATCTCTCCTTATACATTAGGGTGTTCGGGACGCTTTCTACATGACCTAGTGGGTTCCAAGGGGTTCTATAGAAACACTATTGCAACTTATTCAAGATGGATTATGGGTTCATTCCTAGGTTTGTGAACCCATGTTGGATGGAGATGTTTGGAAGTGTTTTTCATTTATTTATTTTTTTAAGATGTCATGGGTTCCAAGATGGGTGTCTCATCCCTTTAGCGTTGGAGTGGGTTCAAATAACAACCATCACTTCTCGCCACTCTCTTTACTAGCAACTTTCCCAGTCACTAGCAACTTTCCTTGTCCCTGAGTACTCAGGGACGATCCTACCCTTTCTTGTCTAAGAACTAGGTTTACCCGTTTGTTTTGGAGCAACAAATACCAACCAACATTATCTAATTTGTTTACGCCGACTATTTTTTGACCAACCAGATGGAGATTTCCAAAGACACAAGGATACTAAGGATGTAGATGATATCTAGGAATATGGTGAGCCAAACCTCATCGATGAAAATAAGTCCATAAGGGATGTCATCAATGCATTTTGGATGATAGAAATATTAAGATGGGTGTAGTCTTTGGAAGGCTTCCTTCACTAAAGTAATAAAAAACAACATCGTGACCTTCTAGTAAAAATCAGATGATATTAATTGATAGAAATGAACAAGATTTAACATAGTTTGATAAAAGTACAAAGTTATAGAATTAAACCGCATCCAAGTGTATCATCACTTATTTTACTTTATAAAAAAACACACATTTTCTATAGAATACTAGAATAGTCCAACAGTAGTGATTGATAGCATCCACACGGACCACACACAAGAATTAACATTTCTTGTTTCTTGAGATAGTTTTACAATACCAAAAAGTATTTGGAATGCGTATGCAAATGTAAAGTGTTATAATGACAAATATATGAAAGATGCCTTTCAAGAAAAAAACAAATATATTAAAGATGCTTTACTCATAAAAATTAAATGTTATTGAGTAAATTATGATTTTGGCCCCTTTGCTTATATCATTTTTACCCTTTTAACCCAATTTTTTTTTTCAACTTCTGAGCCCCCAACATCTTTTTTTCTAATCCTTTCGGCCCCCAGCGTCTTTTTTACTAACCCTTTTGGCCCCTAAAAGTAAATGGATGAGGTTAGTGTTAGAGGCCAAAATGGTTATAAAAAAAGACGGGGTTCAGATTTTAAAAGATTTTTTGGGCTAAAAAGGTAAAAGTAATATAGCTAAAGGGACCAAAATCGTAATTTACTCTATTAAAAAATATTATGGAAATTTTCGTTAATAAATAGTATACATCATACCAAGTTGTCTCACATGAATAGATAAACAATAAAAATAAAATGTTAGGTGGGAGAGATTATAGGAGGTTGACCCACAAAGATTGAAAAGTCAAAGCTATAACCCTTAGGTAGACCACCAACAAGATTAAGTTAGACAAGTTATTAGGATAGTATATTACTTTTTTTTTTTTTTTGAAAAAAACACGATCTTTGAAGAACAATATTATATTACTTTGAATTTATAATATTGTTTGTAAGTTGATTTTAATGTTATTAAGATTAAACGTATGAACAAGATCTTTGAAGAACTTGTTAGTGATTTTTCACACAAGTGGTATGACTTTAATTCATATGCGAGCATCTTTTACCAATTTATCGGCTGTTCAGATTGATTTCTTATGATTTGAAAAAATTGAACTTCTATAGAAAAAACAAAAGCCCAAAATTATAGAAAGACTTAGAGGGTGTTTGGGGTTGAGTTTTGAAAATAGATTATGCGTTTTGAATAATTAGAATCACATAATTAACTGTAACAAAACGTGATGTTGAAAGATAGTGTTTGAATTTGATTATGTTGCTTGATATCACAATAATCAGATAATCAACTACTTTTGGAAAACTGCGTTTTGTAACTTTCTAAAGGCAAATAATCAATTTTTTAATTTTTTACCCAAACACTCAAAACTGATTATTTACGATTTCAAAACTCAATAATCTAAAAATCTCCTTTAAAACTCAACCCAAACACCCTCTTAATTCTTAAAATCTATTTTGTGATCCGTTGGTAATAACTTATTGATCATCAATGAAAGGTTGCATGATGCAGAAAGTAAAAAGGGAAACAATTTTTTTAAGGTTCATGAGTAACATATGGTAACAACCTACATATTGTTGACAGAAAAACAAAGCCCAAGAAAAAGAAAAAGAAAAAAAATTGAATTATGCAGGACTTGTTGGTGATTACCGACGACCTTTCATGAATTAGATTTTGGGTAAGAGTTCCTTCCAGGATTTCAGTTGTGGGGGCAGAGCTTTGAAGGCAAAAAAAAGTCACCTATTTGGTTTGGGAGCACTCACTTCCCCAATTGTGCCGCCATCGATGATCCTGATAGATGCACACCGGATATTAGGCTCTTAGTCCTTATGTGTAGCCTTTTATGTATGTTTCGTATCAGTTAATTACTTTTTGATCGTTAACAAACTACTAATCATTTGCATAATGTTTGACGTTTGAAGATTAACTACTTAGAAAATACAATCAACGGTGATGCAGAGGAATCGTCTGTCATGTAAAGCGGAGATGTAAGCAAACCTGGAAGTTGTAGCATGGATGTGTCATCGATGAAAGTCATTTGGGTTGTAGTACAACATGTCTCGTTAATTTTGTACTATACATTATAAATACGGTAGTAGAAGGACAAAAATTAACCTTATACTTAAGGACTAATCTTGAATAGATCAATTACCTTGTTCATTAAACCGCTGCTATGTTAAAATATCGATAACAAGGGCAACACACACAAACTCACATATTGTAAGCTAATATAGAATTCTATTAATCTCCTGTGAAGGTTACTAAGAACTTTTATTGACAGTGATTTTATGAACACACGCATCATATTGTCGCTTGATTTAATTTGATAAACGGTTGTCAAGCAATCCTTTTGTAGATCATGAGATAGGAAGAACTTTGATAACATATGTTTTGTTCTGTCACATTTGATGTACCATTCCTTATGTTTAGCAAATAGCAATGTTGAATTATCTTCATCTAAGGCTGTTGGTGTCTCTTCTCATGAAGAAATCCAAAACCATTGTGTTACTTTCCTTAACAAAATACATTTTTACTAGCTCCACGTATCAATACATATCAAGTTTGAGGCAAACCAGTAGAAGCAGACTGAATCAACAAAACTAACTAAACTTGTTGTGGAATGTAAACCTCTATTTATAATACCTCCTTGTTGTTTAAGAATTTACTTAAAATGATACAACATGTTTTGTATAGTTAAATAATTAATATTTATGCACCAATTTCACATAACTATGGTACTCGATGACCTATATATCGTCATAGTCTCTCGGATGGCGAAACTCTTACTTTATTTGCCATCTTGTGACTTTATAACCATTGGAGATTTATACATAAGAAAATTTTGAGTCGGTTCGATCAAATTTGTATCATAAGACATATCAAGTTTGAGGTAAACCAGTAGAAGCAGACGGAATCTACAAAACTAACTAAACTTGTTGTGGAATGTAAACCTCAATTTAGAATACCTCCTTGTTGTTTAAGAATTTACTTAAAATGATACAACATGCTATGTATAGTTAAATAATTAACATTTATGCACCAATTTCACTTAACTATGGTACTCCATGACCTATATATTGCCATAGTCTCTCGGAGGGCGAAACTCTTACTTTATTTGCCATCTTATGACTTTATAACCATTGGAGATTTATACAAAAGAAAATTTTGAGTCGGTTCGATCAAATTTGTATCATAAGACAAAATATTGTTTTTCCATTTTTCTTTCCTTTGAAATATTATTTTGAGTATTCAATGTCCTATGAAGGTTCCAATGAGTTTAAGTCATATTCAAGATACTAAGGTTCACAAGAATTATGAGATATTCATAAATATAGTTATCTTTATAAATTTCCACGGGTAAATAGAATCATTTTTGTATTTTGTATCCCTAAGGTGATTGTTAAAAACTTCTGACCATTTTGGCCCCCATGGTCTCTATAACTAACCATTTTGACCCTCATAATCTCTAGACTTAGGGGCCAAAATGGTTAGTTATTGAGACCATAGGGACAGATATGTTAAAAATTCTTATTTTGGGCTAATATAGTAAAAGTGATATAACCAAAGGGGCCAAAAACGTAATTTACTCTAATCATTAATTTTTATTTATTTATTGGGACATTGTGTTAGTTAAGTTAAGTAACGTATTAAAAGTCCCATGATTCCAGCTCAGCTGGTTGAGGATGTGAGGGTTTACTCCCTAGGGAGGTTCCCGCACGAACCAGGTTCCGAGTTCGAGCCTCAGTGGTAGCATTTTGTTGTAAGATTAAATATTTATTTATTTATATTTAATCTAGTAGCCATCATTATCATTTATATAATATAGATCAAAATATATTAATAACATATTAATAATTAGTTGGTAATTGTTGATGGACCATATTACCCTTATTAACTAATTGGGTTTCCTCTTGGGTGTATAAATAAGGAGTTTATTAGAGAGTTAAAGGGTTAGAAAAATTACACAATCACAAAACCCTCACTAACATCAATTTCGTATCTCTCTCTCCCTCAACCGATTCTGCCCTAGTTTCGGTTCATCACCAACATCACTTTACACCTTAAGGAGGAACCAGATAAAACTGACAATTATGTCGAACTCTGTGGCTGCGTCTCTGACTGGATTCTCTACTGATGCAATCAAATGTATGTTATTTCATGTTTTCCATTATGTTTAAATAGAACTGATCAACATGTGGTATCAGAGCATATGTTGATAAATCAGTTCTGTTCTGTATCCATTATTCTGGGATCATAAATCTGGAAAACAGAAAGTTTTAAAGCCTTTAAAAGTTTCGGCTGTTTTCGGGTCCTTGGTACCGAAATCACTTTTTCGGAATAATATGCTTAATATTTTGACTCGAAACCATAAAGGGGATAATAATATCCGAAATCTGTTAACAAAAGTCTTAAAATTTAGATTTCGGATCCCAGATTATGTTTTAATTTTCTTAGGGTTCATCAACTGTTCTAAATAAAAACTCGAAAATTCCACTATTTTGGAATCTAATTTGGATTAGTGGATGTTTTTCTAATGTTTGATCTAAATTTTATCTATTAAATTTTTGAAAACTGTTAAAGATATTCAGTTATTATTTTCGAAATATTGTGATAAGTTTAGATCAGAAATAAAACAGGAAACATTATCTCCACAATCCCTTAAAAATCGAGTTTCAGTTTTATCACAATCAGCAGCTGTTAACAGAGGATTAGAGACCATCAGACTACGACTAGAGACCATCAGATCTCGACTAGAGACCACAAGGTCTCGACTCGAGACCACAAGGTCTCGACTCGAGACCACAAGGTCTCGACTCGAAATCATAAAAGTCATCAGAAGTCTACAACTCGAGACCATAAGGGCTTAAAACTTCACAACTCGAGACCACAGTCTCGACTCGAGATCACTGCGTTTTCGACTAAAGGCACTCGAGACCATGTTTGCGACTAGAGATCTCATTATGGAGTCGAGATCTCATAAAACATACTGACTCGAGACCTGACTCGAGACCCAACTCGATCCGCGCTAACAGGTGGTTTTGCTATTAAATACTTGGTTTTGTTTATACTTAATTAATTAATAAGGATCAAATAATGTTTTACAAAACCAAACTAGCTTAACTTGAATGAGCTTCTGATGTATTAATTCTGGCCAAAGCTGATTTAATATATCTATTTATTGTTCAAGTATTATAAAAAGCTATGTTAAGTATGCATTACAAACGTGAAATGTCTTAATTCTGGCCAAAGCTGATTTAATTCATTTATGTTTAGCATGCTTGACAAGTGCATAACTAAAGTGATTGTCTCATTTCTGGCCAAAGCTGATTTGTCACGATTACTTTGCACACATACTTAAATGATTACACTAAGTCTATTATTTTGATGTTAGTAATAGACATATCACAATTTCTTCACATAATGATCCTTATATTAATGATCCTTAATTAATTTTATGATCATTTCGTCTGTTTTATTTTTTTTAGTATCCATAATTTTACTCATTGTAATTTACTTCTACATATATCTCATCCACTTTGATTCCTAAACCTAAAATGTTTGCTTTATTTAAAGTTTCTATTAGAATTAGCTCTTAAATTAAATCCTTGATTATTTCTTAAGACACGATAATCCTATTGCTCTCTTCTGATAAAGTTTATAAAGAAGAAAATTAGAGCATGATGATTAGGACAAATCGAACATGATGTCTCTTATGATAATCAAGAACTCTCTCACATAATGCTATCACTAAAGTTATTTCAGATTAAGTCTTTCCTAATGCTAATCTCTTATATATGGAATAATCACTAGAACTCCTAAGATGCATGCCTTATTTTAAAAATTCTAAACTATAAAGTTAAGTGGTATATGTGAATACATTATAATGTACAAAACCATGACCCATAAAGTTAAGGGCTTATGCATGGAAATAAGTACATTTTCCAGTACATTACATATTAAAATTTTCACTTGTACAATTTGATGCCTTATAAATCAACTATAACACTCAAAAATACCAAAGTATAATGAGTGTGTTGATAAGCAACATATGTACAAAGAAATAAATGTTTAAAGCTGGAAAATAAGTTGTTACTCACCTTACAACCACTTAAAACCTTAAAAAGAGGATTGTTCTAAGGTCCATAGACAAATTACAACTGTTAATTCCACCTCTAAGGTTCTTAAAGGGAAAATCTCAATGCATCATTATGTCATTCGACTAGACATAAGCAACGAGACTATCCATTATTCTAAAGAACAGTTGGATGAATTAATTAGATAGTCACTTATTAAAGATATTTAAGTCTACTAATTATAATATTCCAACTAACACATGATTAGTTGACTCTAGTTCTATACGTTTCATTACCAGAATTCTGCAAATAACTAACATGAGAGTTAGTGACAAAATTAAATGTTAAGGCTATTAAAACCATAATAATCAGTCTTCTAACAACGCCTTTCGATACCTTATATATTCTGAAAATTAATCAGAATATTGTATCATAACTAAGCAATGTTATGAAGGTTGTGAGGTTTGCATAGTCAACATAAAGTCACACTTACCTTAAACTCTCATTTTATTTGTTCTAAACATCTGGATTGAAACATTATTAAGATAAAACTAGATGATACCTTACACTTTCACAACTTTTGTCATCATGAAAATGAGAATTTGACAAAAGAAAAATGAGACTTATAAATTTCATCCATCATAACCAAAATTCATGAGAAATCATGACATGGTTAATGAGGATGATTTATTAAACTAATCTCATTCTAAGTGATTTTACATCATGACGTTAAAGCCCTAAGTATGACTTTACTTAAGGAATAAGTTTGGGTCCATCTTAAGTCATTCACTGACATTAATGGAACTTATTCCAATTGGAATATTCAGACATAATTCATTTATCATTTAAAAGACTATCAACTTGTATCTAAAATTTTGTCGCATATGGCCCATGGTCTTAAAGAAATCAACTCATATATGTGATTAACATGATTTCTATTAAATATGTCCCTAAGTTTTTATGCCATTTGGACATTAAGGAAATCAAGTCAAGTCTAACATATATATATATGATAGGTTCCCACGTCACATACCTAATTGAAACTTCTCTTGTAGCATTCTAGAGATATTAAAAGATCAGTGAGAGCATTAAGTGTTTTAGAACAACTTGCAATAGTTGCAAGAGGTGGGGGAGTGAAAATTTCACATTACCTCAATTTGCACCTCTTGTACAAGACACCGTTCCATCACGACACTGTTCCATCAAAACTTGTCTCCTTAAAATCTAATGCTACTATTACAAAAGTTTCATTGTTGCTTAATTGTGGGCACGCTTAGATTTCTGACCTAAACCAACATAATCCTCAACAAGAGAAACTACAATGACTAACGTCACTAATATGTTTTCTCTATTATATGTTTTCTCTATTAGAATTTGTTTGGTCGTTAAATATTGACTCTAAGCATGCTGAGTTCCTAAAATTTTCTAAGGTCAGTGGGAGCAGTCAAAGTCCTTATCATGACTTGCAAGGAATACAAGAGGCGGGGGGAAGAGTGTCATTAAATTTCACTCCAAATTTAACTCCGATTACACCTCTTGTACACCATACTGCACCAACTCTCTTACAAACTTAGAATTCTTAAAATGATAGCAACCTAAGCAAGAGCTAATCCATAAAACTGAAACTTCTAACAAAAACTTCTAACAAACCCAATAATCAACTAAGGAGGTCATCTAGGTTTAAAAACCTATTGACTTTGATGATTACATAACCTCCCTAATTGAAGTTGAAATGGATTTTGGAAAAGTTTACTGATCCTATCTCTTCTAATTAAGCCATTAGTGTCAATCAATCTTCTGAACTGAATAAAATAGTTTTCTAGTAAAACTGATTTTATGTGTTCGCATAACGTTTGGGATTTGATTGAATAACCTAAGAGTGTTCATAACTAAACCAAATCCTGATATAAACGTTAAGACACAAAGAAGCATGATTGATTGTCAAAGGTTGTACTCAGGAAGAGATAAATTATTAAAGAATCTTTATTACATATCTAACAAAAGATTTCTTTTAGGATCATCACTGTTCTAGTAGCTTATAATAGTTTAAAGCTACATTAGATGAACATTAAAACAATTTTCCCTAACAACTGGCTGACATATTTACATGTTCATAAAACAACCTGAAAGTTCTAAACTTAAGGTTAAAAGAACAGTTTGTCTATAAGCCAATAAAATCCATGTATGGTTTAATGCAAACATCATAATGTGATGAAATCTTAACGCAATTATTTTCATCAACAACCAAGTGGAATAATGTACCTACCTCAAGATGAGTGGGAGCAACTAAGATAAACTTGTCTATATAGATGATATTCTTTTGACAAGTAGATGTTACATAAGTCAAAGCATTGTTAACACAAACTTTGATATAATAGATCTCAAAGATATCTCTTACATAATAGATATCATAACATGTTGAGATAGACCAAATGGAACATTACTTCCGTTCCATAAGTTTAACATTAAATTGGTCCTTACATATGTAACAAACAATACTGCTCTCCTTTAGAGGATAATAGGATAAATGAGATTATTTCTTACGCTTCATTAATTAGAAGCCTTATGTAAGTTTAAGTCTATACTCGTTTAGATATTACTCACATTGCAACACACTAGATATGTTTAGATTAATGTGAAGCATTTAATAGAGTATTACAATATCTTTAAAATAAACGAGAGACTATAATTTAAAGAAGAAGTGAGAACTCAAACCGGTTTATTACTCTAACTTTGAGATATTCAAAGATGACAAAATGTAATTTCGGGTATATCTTTATGTCAGCAGACAAAACCTATTTCATGGAGGAGTCATAATAAACTGATAACAACATAAGTTATAACGACATAATATATTGTTGATCACAAAGCAATAGTTACTAAATGTTGTTGGAAATTTATCAGTGGACTCATAAGTTTATTAACTCCATATAATTAATATTTTGAAGACTTATTGTGATAAAGTCAGCTACCATGTCTCCTTGAACAGTAACAGTTCGAGAGGTGCTGCATTAAATTTCGATACACAATTAATTATTCGTTTATGAACGAATTGAGGAAACTAAATCTTTGTATCGAATGCATTCATGATATGCTTAAGGATCCTATAACTAAAGGTCTATTACCCATAAGTCTTATTAAGAGTGCACATAAAAGAGAAGGGTTTTAATTGATGACCATGTACAACTGCATATCGTACTATGAATGACTAACTATCAATTTTCCTCATCAGTTTGATTTTGTATGTCTCTTACATATGTTCTGCCGGTGTAATGACATATAGACAACTATAAATACAAATCAAACGTTAAAGGGCTTACATATTTTGATCATAACTGTTAGGTTTTAAATTAAGGCTATAGTATGACTAATGGGGGTCCTGAGTCGCATAATGATTCAACGGCTGTATTTCTCTGCTATAGTACTTGTTTAAGACTAAAATGAGTATTAACTTCTGATCAGACTAATCTAATACTCATAATAAATGATTATTCGGCTAAGTGGGAGAATGTAAGATTAAATATTTATTTATTTATATTTAATCTAGTAGCCATCATTATCATTTATATAATATAGATCAAAATATATTAATAACCTATTAATAATTAGTTGGTAATTGTTGATGGACCATATTACCCTTATTAACTAATTGGGTTTCCTCTTGGGTGTATAAATAAGAAGTTTATTAGAGAGTTAAAGGGTTAGAAAAATTACACAATCACAAAACCCTCACTAACATCAATTTCGTATCTCTCTCTCCCTCAACCGATTCTGCCCTAGTTTCGGTTCATCACCATCATCACTTTACACCTTAAGGAGGAACCAGATAAAACTGACAATTATGTCGAACTCTGTGGCTGCGTCTCTGACTGGATTCTCTACTGATGCAATCAAAGGTATGTTATTTCATGTTTTCCATTATGTTTAAATAGAACTGATCAACATTTGTCCCATGTGAGGGTGGCCTTGGATGTGTTATTCCAGCTCTGCTTCGGTGGGGTGCCAGATTCGAACTCGGGTGGCTTGACTTCCATAATCCGGTTGAAGCAAGCTAGTTAGTGGGTTTCCATCTGATCTACGCCTTCCAAAAAAAAAGTAACGTATTAGAAAAATTATTAGTTTAGATCCTGAAAAGTATAAATTGTGTGTATTTTATCCTTAAAAATCTAGGAATTATTGTTACAAATATCTTAAATTATGCTAATTATCACGTTGTCATCCCAAAACTCATGTATTCTCACATGCATAGTCATCCCCAAAACACATGTATTCTCACATGCATAGCTACCAAACACGTATTCGATATCCTACTTAATGTATGATTAAAGTTACGATAAGCTATTTTATACTTTGGTTTAAATATGGATCCCAATGTATGATTCGATTTAAATATGGATCCCAATGTATGATTCAGTTTTTAATTAGTTATCAATCTTATTGAACTTATATGTTTATCAAATTAACAACCTTTATTTATCAAACTTATTGAACTTATATGTTTATCAAATTAACAACCTTTAACTATTTATGTTATTATTACAAACAGTATATATTTTTATTCTATTAATCACTTTGATTAAAATGTATTTAAGCGATGTTGGGTAGTGGTAAGGTGTATCTTCTTTATACTATTAAGAGTATGACATTCTGCTGTTAAAAAAACTTAGATAAAATAATTGTAGTAAAAATAATAATGATAAGGGTCATTAAATACCAAATTAATTTTAAGCCGCTCCACTTAGTGTATAAGAACTAGGCCTCCCTTGAGGTTGCAAGTTCGAATCCAAGCCACGTTATGTCCAACTTGCGTTATGCCAGAAAGTTTCAACTCTTGTGGTGTGCAACTAGTATCAAGAGGTATCAGGGGTTGTGGTTCGCCTGAGAACGCTGTTTGGACCCGTTAACCATCACTACTAGAGAATTAGGTATTTGCTACCACATTTTCGGTCGCAAAACGGTAGCAATTGCTCTTTTGTCACCGTTTTGCCACCAAAAACTCGGTGGCAAAAGCACACGTAGCAAATGCCCTGTTGCCACCTATTTGCTACCGTTTTATTTTTTGCTACCGATTTTGCTACCGATTTTGCTACCATTCATTTGCCACCTTTTTGCTACCGCTTTTTGTCACCGTTTTGCTACCACATTTTATTTGTCACCGTTTTGCTACTGCTATTTTGCCACCTTTTTGCTACCGCTTTCTGCCACCGTTTTGCTACCATATTTTGTTTTGTCACCATTTTGCTACCGCTATTTTGCCACCTTTTTGCTACCGCTTTATCACATTTTACCACTGTTTTGCTACCATTTATGGTATTCCATTTGCATTCGGCTATTCCATTTCATAAAAATATAACAATTTATAACTTGTTGCCATTTCATTAAAAAGTAAAAATTTATACGTCCAATGGTCCCATAATAAACATCCAAATCAAAATATCATATAACTCAAATTAAATTATCCAAATCCAAACATCCAAACTAAAAGCGTGTGTTTGTATAAGGGTGGGATTTCTTTCAAGAATAGACTATTCTTTAAACCTGAGCTTGCAACTCAAATACCACGAAAATATGCATTAATATCAAAACTATAGACCCAGCTCTCTGTGGCAAAACCATCCTCTATTGTGCCTGCCACACAATATCAAAATGACATTAATAAAGAACAAGAACAAAAGAAAAAAATGTCGATTTTTCTGGAATGCATATTTTGAACTCTTATTCACATATTGGAAAACAAAACAGAAATGAAACCCCAATTATTTCAACTATCAACGGTAATCCGTATCAGCCCATGTTTCCCATACAAATGCACTTGATCTGCAAAACGCTAATCATGTTTTAGCATAACTTATGGTGTGACTGTGTTATATTTAGGGGTGTTCACCATTCACGGTCCATTTTAGTTGGGTTTGACAAAAATTATGGGCCGAACTGCAAACAACGGTTTTGGGAAATGACACACCAAATCGGCTGGTTAGGCGGTTTGAACTGGCTTTTTTTTCTCTTTCCAAATTGTGAATATGTATTAAAATATATATAATGATAAAGATGGTTCACGAGTATGGCACATATATACCAAATGGTGTGTTTGGTACTTACCTCAAGATACTCATCTAATCCGTATTTAGAACCTTCCCGGCCCAAACCAGACTGCTTAACACCTCCAAAAGGTGCTACCTGTGTGTGATCCAAACAAGAAACGAAACTGAATGATAACTTCCGCAATTAAAATGATAATAATACTAATTCATTAATTAACTTAGGGTCTTCCCAGAAGAAGAAAAAAAAAAAACAAAACAAAACTGGATATAGAAAGGCCCTCTTCTACCTGTGAAAAAGACACGATTATTTACTCCAACAAGACCATATTCAAGAGCTTCAGACACGCGCCATAAACGCTGAATATTGTTTGTGAATAAGTAAGCTGCTAATCCTGCCCAGTTTATATAAAAAAAAATTTGTCTTAATCTCAACTAGTTAATAAAAAGATGCAAATGATCAGACACCAATATATGGATCATATATAAAATAATAAAAACCTGAATCAGTGTCATTAGCATCTGTATAGCCTCTTCTTCTGTTTTAAGCCGTATAACAGGTGTAACAGGTCCAAATATTTCCCGTCTGTAATAGTATATATTGAAGTGCTAGTCAAATACACATCAAATTACCTACAACATAATATTATAGCCACCTAAATAACAGTAAAACCTTCCATATAATTGTTTTGAGATTACCTTGCTATGGGCATCTCATTCTTGACATCACTTATAATTGTAGGCTCATAAAAAGTCAACCCTAGGTTATGCCTCTTACCACCCACAACAACTTTTGCTCCCTGTATCAACAGGAAATTTGTAACTAAAAAACAACAAATTTTTTTTCTGTTAAAAAAAACCGACTATCAAAATTCTACAAGATTTTGAAAATGATAATCAAACCTGTGAGATAGCATCTTGCACTAATGATTCAACCTTCTCTCTGCAAAACATTCAATTTATTTTTAGTACCACTTGACTTTTTTAAGCAGTTGACATTTTTAGTAACAATATACATGTGAACAAAGTGGTTACGTGATCCACACCTTCACTAAAACCATTGCCAACTTTAAGGCTCTGAACAGCATTTGAGTAGGCATTTATAAATTTGTCATATATGCCTACAAAGATGGCAGTTGCCTTATCATGCAACAAAGATAAAAGTAGACTAAGGGTTCTAGTTTCTTTTTATACCTTCTTGCACAAGTAATCTATTTGTGCATATACATGTTTGCCCACTGTTACGTAATTTCGTTGCCAACTGAAATGGTCACATAATAATGTGTGTGATATGATCATACATTTATAAAAGTATATCACATGCCCATCATGCACCCCAACGACCATAATGAGCGGTGTTTAATGCCTTTCTGCTGATGTAAATTAATAATTAAGAAATTTAAATGTATTAAAAAACTATAAGAATGTAAATCGAAATTTGAATAAAAGAAAGAAAATAAATTAAAAGAGGATCAATCCATTATGTTTGTTTATTTAATGGGGCCAAGTCATTAATCCATTACATACTAAAACAGTTGGCTTCTGAATTTGATTGGCAAAAACAGTTGGAATGCTAACCTCAAGAGGTACAATGATCATCAAGGAGTAGAGATGCTAACCTGAATGAATGCTTCTTTTGATGATATTTGATTTTTTTCCAGAAAGAGCATCAGGCTTTCCAGCTAAATTTCTAAGTACATGTCCAGTTCCAAGTCCCGGATATTTAGTCACTATCTTTAGCGCAGCAACTAAAAAAAAGTTTTGACAATCACTTTGTATGGAAGAGTTTCAAAAAAAGCACAAAAGACAAAGCATAAATATTTTATTTGCATCGAATGATTTGAGGTGACTTCTGTTCATTATTTAGATTATTTAAGAAGTTAAATTACTTCTAGGACTTATTTAAAAGAATTATAAATAAATACGAAAAACAAATTTAATGGCATGTTCAATTTCTTTTCTTAATTTAAATGTGTCAACAGTCCAGTTATTTGTTGACATATGTTCATGGTTGATGTAATTGCGTTAAGCTAATGAACATCAACGTAATAATAATACTAGCCAGCCAAAATGGTTACGGCTTACCGAACATATCGCCTTCCACACATTTCTCAAGAAGCCAACTACGAGTCTTAATATCCCAATTTTCATCACTCAAGTCATTGGAATTATCATAAAGATAATTCACTACTTCATAATTTGAAGTAGTTGTCTGCTAATAGGTTGATAATGCAGTTCCAATGCAAATAGTTAACTAATACTCAGATCTATTCATCTCAATACTATTTTCTCTGAAGCTAAGCATCAATTCTAATAAATATACCAAATTTGAACCTTTCGATTTGGCTTGACATGTTGATCGATATACTTTTAGTACCTTTTAATGTGGCTTAACAATAGAAATTGTATTAAATTGGAACAATAGCACCTTAGAATGCTTTGCCATTTCTGTTTTCATTTCATTTATGCTTGCACACAACAACTATATCAACCTTCATAGTCTAGGTTTGCCCTAATTTCACAACTAACTAACCACGAATTCATATGAACCGCCACTAATCACACTAAAAAACGCATATAAACAACAATCAAGAACCTAATGCAACAGTAGACACATTCAACATATAAATACACTCTCACACAACTATAGAATCTTCAGAGTCTAAAATTCGCCCTAAATTCACACTAATTAACCACAAAGTGTATGAAATCGCACCAGTTACACTAAACGAAAGCATAATAACAACAATTAACAATGTAATTTAACAAAGTACAACAAAATTTTCAGAAAATCTAAATCCGTAACCTAATATACAAGCTAGAAGATGGATGAGAATAAGGACGTACCGATTGAAATCCGCCAGCCTTTGATGTTCGAGCACATCGTACCGAGTGAATAGAGTGCAGAATCGATTGAAATCAGATCTCTGAATGATGATTCCGATTGATCTCGGATCTCAGAATGAATGATTTCGATTGAATCTGATAGATGTATTATAGTGTATGTGATGATCTCAAAATCGATGTTGAATGATTCCAATTGCACGAACGGTGTTCGATTGAATCTGATTGAATCGATGTTGAAGGATTCCAATTGCATGATCTCATAAGAATCCTATTGAATTGATGTTGAATGATCTCACCACAACAGAATCGATGTTGAAACCCTAGCGTAGTTAAGCACGAGGCGTTGGGCGGTAGAGCGTAAAAGAAAGAATCGATTTATGAAACCCTATGGAAATGTTGTCTAATTTAATTTAAAAAAAAAAATCATCTGCCACTAATTTGTTACCAAACCATGAGAAAGTACGCTTGTTGATGAAAAAGGCAACTAAATTTGCTACCGTCTTTTCCGGTAGCAAAATTTGGTGGCTATTGCTTATTATTGTAGTAGTGCATGTGTTATACTCTTTATAAAGAAACCCCGTGAGTTCTTGAACCTGGCCGGTCTCGCAAGTCGCAAGTCGACCTGCGACCTAACTAAATGGAAAATCGTAACAAATCACAATTATATAACCATTTATCTTTGAACGGCTAATCTTACTCCTATACACATATAATCCTACATATAATCCTGTATTATTCCATCTTATCCGACATTGCATATATAATTTAATTTGTTTGAACGTTGAATTAAACAATAGATGCTGTTTGCTTAATTGACCAAGAAAAATAAATAAATTCGAAGAAAATAATATAATACCGACAATAGAGGATGGTACGCTACATTTGATTTACAAATAATATTTAGAAGAAAATATATGTGCGAGGTGCCTTCCTTCCCCACCAAAACCGATTACGTATTACGTGCATGCCACTATTTCTTGACGTACATTATATAATTTTGTGAACCTTAGAAATAAAACGGGGGTATATGTTTATAAGATCTTGGTAGAAACTTGTATATTATAACTAGGTTATAACCGTGTGTATTACACGGGGTTGAATAAATAAAATTTATATACTAAATAATAAAATAATGTATTTTTAAAAAAACTCATTTATTGTACGGGTTGAATAAATATAATTTTATATACGAAATAAAAAAGTTATATCTCTAAAACCACGTTACACGAGTTGAATAAATGTAATATTGTTTACCAAATAATAAAATAATACATCTTTAAAAAACCTCACTTATAACACGGGTTTAATAAATGTAATTTTATATACCAAATAATAAAAAAAAATTACATCTTTAAAAACATGCGCATTACACGGTTTGAATAAATGTAATTTTCTGTACTAAATAATAAAACATATATATCCTTAAAAAACCCCGTGTTTGGTTTTCATGATAAAAATAGATTATTCTGTTGATACAAAATTTGTTAACGAAGTCTCAATAAATTTAACCCTTAATTTAAAACTCCGTAAATGTATAAATGATAAATAATATTAGTTAATTTTATTTTAAGTTTCGTAAAATCTATTTGATACCAAACTAAACAAAGCGTTCAAATATAAATAATTCAAATAAATAATATTATAAATGAGAATGAGATTAAACTAAATAATAATTATCCATAAGATATTAAACTAGTAATATTTAGTAGGAGGATTATCTATAATATAAGATATTAAACTAAACTAAATAATATTTAGTAGGAGTGGACTAAAATGGCAACGTTTGAAACTATTTGAACTAAAATGACAACGTTTCAAACATTTAGACTAAACTGGTAAAATGCCAAACCACATGTACTAAAATCATATTTAACTCTATTATTTAATTACATTGTTTTGAAAATTTGATTCATGACCCAATTGAAAACTTAATAAAACATTTAATATTTTTTGAAATGCTTTTTTTGGGCTTTGAAGACTACTTGCTGAAAGTTGAAAACACTCGACATCAGCTGATCAGCTTAAAAATTATATAAATTGTCAAATAAGTCTTTTTATTTATTTATTTATCTATTAGTTTCTTTGATTAAGCATTAAATTTTTTAAATTCTTATGTTTCGGTATTGTTTTATTTTTTTATTACGAAATTTATATTAGACTTTAGATTTACAATCAAGACAAAATTCAAATATAATATTTAAATCCTTTTAATTTTAAATTTTAAATTTATCTATAAATTATTAGTGCCCTCATTGAATGACATGTGTCCCAAATCAGGTTTCTTTTATTATATAGTACTAGCGGCAAGACCCGTGTGCAAACACGGGTCGTTTCTTAGAAAACCATGCATAACACATATTGATAGAACATATACATATGTGTATAGATATTGTATTAAAACGTATTATCTATTATAACTAAAAAACAACTATAAGTAAATATAAAAGATATTTAACAAACTTAATAAAAGATGTCTAACAAACTTAATAAAATTCATCAGTTACATATGATTATTTCCATTCTCTTATCCAAAAAGAGAGTATCCACCAATATAAATTGTTATAAACATAAGTACATATAAAAGATGTCTAACAAACTTAATAAAATTCGAATACAACTTAACTTTAACAAACATTAACTAAGAACATACGATCACCTGCCTAAACAACACACATCAAACCTCACTCAAGAATTTGTTACGTAGCAACATGTCCTTCGCTACATGTTGTTATCTGGTTAAATATGCTACTGCAAACAATGTAACAGCTGCTGATCCAACAATCTCCCTATACAACAGATGATACGAAAACCCTTCTTTATTACTGATTTTTATTTCTCATCAACATCTCCCTGATTTTTCCTTTGAATTTTAGTTCAAAGTCCAGGGAGAACATGTCTTCTTCATCATCCATCTCAAGTTGAAGGTCCAACAAATCTTGGAGATCGTATGCATTCAGATTATATGCACTATCCATTTTAATCTCTTTAACACTACCATCTGATCTGATCAAAGTCAATACTTGGGTTTTTGAGCATGACTTCCACTTTACTATTTTTGGATCAGTATCTTTTCTTGGGCAAAGAATTATTGAAGATGAGTTTGGTGATTGTGGTCTGCTAACTAAATTTGCAATTGATTCAGACAAATCAGATGATGAGAGAAGGTTTTACGGAGTACCGATTTTTGGAGACAGAGCAGCAGTTGTAGGATAGACTGAGTTTTGAAGAACATTTGAATGTTCAGCTCTAACTTCTTCCAGCTTTTTGTAGGTCTCAACTATCTTCAGTTTAGACCATCTGGCAATGGATCTAACTGGACCATAATCAGCAGCCACAAGCTCTGCTCTCATTCTTTTAAACTTTAATACCTCATCTGAATCCACTGTTTTGACTTTCTTCTAATTAGGTTGAGTTGGCTTTACCAGAGGATCATTGTTCATTTTTGTGATTCTATCGATATGAGTTTTTCTCTTACGTGTGGAGATGATTTCTGGTGAAGGAGAATATTTTGGTAGTGAAGATGAATGTATGAGAAATCTTTGTGACGTTGGAGATGGTTGGATTGTGGTTGGTGTAGTGAAAATGATAATGGTAGATGTTTGAGAAACTTCTGCTGAAACAACTAGTGTCTCAGCAGCTGTTTGGTAAACATCTGCTAATACTTTTGTGTTCCCAACATCTATTAACAAAATGGGTGATGATGGTGTAGAAGGTATTTTCTCCTTCTTTTGTAGTGGTTTTTTTTGGAGAAGGTTGGGATTTAGGTTGAGCAGGCGATACAATTTTTGTAGGATTAGCTTTTGAATCTGGTGGCAACTTTCTCAATGAATCTTTCTCCCCCCTTTTGGCATCATTATCATCATCATCATCTTTCTCAAATATTGATGTAGAGGTGCAGCCAGTAAGTTCCAACAGATGTTCCTTAATGTTCATAATGTCTGCTTGTGTGTCTTTATACCTGGCACCAACCAAATTTATGATAAATTCCAAACTGAAATTGCGGTTACTTTCAGCTAAATTCCTCTTAGCTTGAAGGATGGGTTGCATAGAATTCCAAAGCTCATTGGCAATTTCCTGTCTGGTAGGTTGACTTTTAAAAAGCTCTATCATCTGCTTAATCAATTCTTTCATTTCAACAACATCTGTTTCAATGGTAGACACTCTAACCGTCAAATCCTTATAAGTTAATTCATCACCTACTTTAATAGGATCATCTGAATTCCCACCTGTAGTGGTTTTATTTGTTTTGATAATAGGAGAAGTCTCCATATCATCAGAAACAGATGCCCCTTTTTCTTTGTTCTGGGGACTTCCCACTGAAGCAGAGATTACAGTTGTAACATCATCAGTAGTTGCCTTCAAGGGAGTCTTAATGATGTAACCACTGTCCAACTGATCACCAATGGGTTCAACAGTTGTAGTGGCTACTCCACTTGAACTACCACCAAGAGTTTCGTAATACTCAACGGGGATAACCTCCTCAACTGTTTGTAGGATAGGAGATTGAATTGGTTCAGACACAGTCATTTGTTGCGATATACTCTCAGTAATGTGTGCATTAGAGGAACTGTTTTCTTTCTGAAATTCAATTGCTTCAAACAGAGGTAATATTGTTGATGGAACTTGAGTCGAGGGTTGTGGTGTAGAAAGCGTGATTGCCCTGGGAGAGGGACTTTTAAACATACTTTCATATGAAAGGTCTACTTCATGTTGTGGTGTCCCTGTACTTACAACATGATCCTTTTGTGAGGATACATGAGGAGTTCGGATGGTTTGAGATCTTTCCAACAACTGTAAGGAAGTAGCAGCAGTGGTTTCAAGGAACATTTGTGTTGTCACTGCATTAACCTCTGGGATCTCATCTTCCAGAGGGACCTTTTTATTTTGTTTGGTTTTGGTGGGCTTTTTGGATGTGACAGCTTTCTTTTTGCGTTTTCCTGGTCTGCGTTTCACAACACCGGTTGTGGTGCATGATCACCAGGAGCAGTTTGCTCAACAACAGAAGTTTGAGCAACTGATGCGGACGCATCTAAAACAGAAGTTTCTGTTGTTGAAACTTTTGACTCTTTATCCATAAGTTTAGTAAAAGTTTTACTTGTAAGACTATTTATTTGAAAAGCTACACCTTGTTCAAAATCTGTTTGTGACACTTGTTTTCATAGGTAGTAGCTTAGAAGTCTTGGATACAACAGAAAAGCATTACTACGAACACCTTTTTTCAAATTTTTCACTTTTTTCAAATTATTTAACAAATTAGAAAACATTGCTTGTGATAAACTGTAATCAAATTTTGTTAAAATAGCATAACCCAAATACTGAATGTTCAAAGGTATCTCATTAAATGCGGTGGTCTTGGCTGAGAGACAAGTTAAAAAAGTATGAAACAAAAATTTCATTGGCGGAGGGAAGTTTGGTTTGTAGATAGCAACTTCTTTTAATTGTGCACTATACCTTCTTTCAATGAACTCTGTATGAAGTTCAAGTTTTTCAAAGTTGTTCTTACCTCCCAAGTCGTCCAATGCAAATGTAGTGGAAATTGTAAAGGGAGAAATTCGTATCACACTTTCTCTGACTTTAGATGTGATGGCAACTGGATTATTATCTTCAGCCTCTATTTCAGCATTAAACCAAAATTGTCGGAGTGTTTCTATATGAACCGGAGCATCAGCAGTAAGAATTGATTTGTATTTTGATGACGTTAAAAGGTCAATTATTGAGTGATAGCTGGTATTTTTGCTGGTTTTCTCGAAGATGGGGAGGTAGTTGTGAGGTTTTTTGATGTTCAGAGACATGATCGGAGAAGAAGGTGATTTGGGGATGAAACAGGGTTTAAGTTGGAGGGTTTTTAATATGTTGGAAACTGTTTTTGAGAGTTTTGAATTCGAGACGGTAGTGGTAGAACCTCGATTTAGGGATGAAACAGCTTTTATATAGAGAGAAGAAGTGAATGCTGACGTGGCAGTAGTTACAAATATTTGATGGCTAAGATCTGTCCACGTCAGAACCTCTCTTGCGACAACCGATGACAGTTGTTTGCAAACCTCTGTTGGTCGTTAGGAACAGTGTGAGTCAAACAGTCGTTAGATAAACAGAAGTTATGAGAACATATGATAACTTTCAGCAGTTGTTTTATTTTTAGCTAACATCTGTCCACGTCAGGACCTCTGTTGTCATAATGGATGACAGTTAGCAGTATAGTAAATCAACAGTTATTAGGATAAACAGAAATTATGACAACAGACGGTACCCTTTAACAGTGGATGTATTTTTAGGCAAGCATAAGTTTCAAAAACAGTTTTTTTCAATCGGTGTAACTCAACTGTCGTAAGTCTAACATCTGTTATTAGCCCAACCACTGTTAGTATCATATCCTCTGTTAAGCATTTTAAAATTGAATATCATCTGTTGTTCGTTAACATATTGTCACACCCCGAATTTCCACGTGTTACCGGTGGGCCCGGTAGGGGAGTATCGTGACGTGGTTGGCAACATAATAGTCAAACAACACAATATTTAAATGCACAGCGGAAGCAAAGTATAGATTCATTTCAACCAAACGATATTGTAATATTAAGTATCACAAGTAGTTTAATATAAATCCACAGGTAGATCAAAATAAAAGGAAACAGTGATCAACAGTCTATGACATCCAAGCTTGCGAGACTTATTGTGGATGCTAGGAGAAAAGCCAGCCTATTACGCGTAGTACCTGCACTTTACCTTTTTAAGAAAAATACGTCAGTTTACACTGGTAAATACAATCAACCGACTCATTTTGAAAAGAGTTTAAGAAAATGCATTTAAGGCACAAGGCACAAATAATATTTTATAACTTGGGATAATTATTTGAATATAATGCTTGTAAAGGATTTACATGTTTCTTATGCGTTCAGTAGCCCGGATCGAGCCGGGTTAAAGATCAATGGACACACCACATTAATTATATGAAACACCGACGGGCGTACGCCTACGCCCCGTGCTTAGGTCGTGGCCATTTCGTAAAATGATGCCAGGGATATCCGGGACATGGTCATTAACCCCCCAAAGGCTTTAAGCAAACAAAACAATTTAAAAGAGACATCTCAATACTTTAACCATAATACAATTAAAGATTCAATGCCCGACCAAGCGGTATTTTATATACCGTACCCCAAGCCCGTATAGGGAAAATAAGTTAAGAGTATTTACCTGAGCAAGTATAAATCAAAATCAGCGAGTGCAAGTATCTTTTACCGGTTCTCCTAATCTGGAACGAAGGTTTATAATAACCTATTAGAATCCTAACGGGTCTTTAGTTAAACTTAAGCTTAGACCGGTTAGTTTTAAAGATACGGTTCGTACGCACGATTAAGCGAAGACCGGATGGAATGTGATTTAGACCCGACAAGTTTGAAGACTTGCTTAATATGGGTATATTATACACATTCTGGGTTTTGAGATAAAACCGATGAGGTTTGACCCGTTTCGGCTAATTTATGTAAACTAGTTACATAAACCGAACCGAACGCGCATGAAGCGTAACGGGTAAACGTAAGAGTCCTAAACAGGTTTCCTAAGTTAACATGCCTTAAATATGTTGTGATATCAGTAGGATACCTTCCATTATGCCCAAAACGAGTTTAATCTCATATTAAGCCCCGTAGGGGTATTTTGGTCATTTTAAAGATTATAAAAAAAAGATTAATTAAACTTCTGTGATCCGGGTCTGAATAAATCAGTAAAATAGCTTATATTAACAGGTTATAACATTTGGTTATAAGTCTTATATGCCAAAATAGTTTTAAACCCAAACTATGCGTATAATACGCGTATAAAGCCGTTTTAAGCGACGTACGGTTAAAATAGGATTCTGAGTTTCCAGATCAGTTAAACAGGTTCAAAACACTACATTTATTATTTAAAATCAGTAGCAATTGGATTGGCGTTAAAAGGATTTGTAAAACTCATTTTATGGCCGAAAAGGGTATATTCGGTATTTACCGAATCAAGGCACTAATCCTTGCTTATGGTCAGTTTAAAAATAATTAAAAATCTTCAAAAATCCCAAAATATTATATTACATCAGTGGGTAAAAGGTTTGGTGCCAAAAATTGGGTTTAGATAGGCTTTACGCTAATGACGCCGTTTAATTACTAAGAAGCGTTCTAATTACGTCATTAAGCATAACTCCTAATCTAGACCTACGATTGATGTGAAATTTTCGGGACATGATTAATAATCAGTAACAAAGGTTATTGTCCTTTCATATCTTCAAAAATATCGTTTTATGATCATAAGGGCAATATGGTCAACATTTGGCAATTTAACGGAAACGTCGGACAATCGAGGTTTCAAGTGGTATAAACGCAGAGGGTTATACCAACATGTAACTAGGTCCTAATGGAATTTTAAGGCATGTCTAAACCTATCAAAACCGGGTCAGAACTGAAGTCAAAGCAAAAGTCAAACTTTTGCGTCTTTCGGTTCCGAATCGGTTCAAAACAGAAAGTTGTCGAATCAAACAAGCGTAGACAAGTTTTTATACTTATTATCAGGTTATATGAATGATAAAATAGGTTACACGCTGATGTGTGTAAAATGCAACATATAAATTACATCAAATGAGGCATAAAACTAACCATTTTTTAGTGCTAATATTGGAAAAAGAGTGTTTTTGTCTTCCTTTTGTATTTTCAGGATTAAATGAGCTCAAAAACGCAAAAGAAGCAAAAAGACAGCTAAATCCAACATAAATACAAGAAAAGGAACATTAGTGGACTGCCCGAACCCTCAACGGCACCTTCCAAAGCAAAATAGAGAAAACAGAAGACTGAACACGCCCCGTGCTCAGCCAGCACGGGGCCGTGCCCAAGAAGCAGCAGAAAAGACAAACCTATAGAAGCTTCTATTGCCCATCACGGGGCCGTGCTCAGCGGACACGGGGGCGTGTCGAAAGTACAGCAGGCGCATTTATTGTAATTACGAATTACAATTAATGAGGAGAGAGAGTGTCAGACGGACACGGGGTCGTGCCCAGTGGACACGGGGCCGTGTCCAGCTCTCTGTTCAGCCTATAAATAGGAGTGCTTGGATTCATTTCATCTCATCCCTTGGCACACCACCTCTCTCACACTTCATCCACCACCCACCACCATCACAACACCATCATCCACCACCATCATCCATTGTCCATCGTAGAGTGTGTGAGTCGTCTCGGGATCCAAGATTGATCGTAAGAGTTCTTGACAATCAAGGCCATGTTTGCCTAAGTCTCTTACATCACTTGGTGAAGACAAAGTGTCTAGTATAATACTTTTTATTTCTAATCTTTTGCACTTTTTATTTGGTTTTGTATTAATGACTTTAATAACTAGTTACTTATGTTGAAGGTGATCTTTCCTTATCGTTTGTCCGTGGTGTCTTGGCATTATTTTACTGTCTATATAAAATAAAGGATTTTCACCATTCATATCTCCACGGTCTATATGGAGGTATGTTGGCTACCTGGTAGGGGGTTAAGGGAACCGTTTGGTAAAGGTCTTGCCATTGTTCAGCGTTTAGAGGTCCTGCAATGGACCTGGGTCAAATTTAGTAGGACCTCCTTCAATACTTCACGGTATTGGATGGCGGGGGTCCAAACTCTTTGATCCCCTCATAAGTTAACTACTATTAATACTATAACCCGGCTATTTAGGACTGTATCCCTGCTGACTCAGACTACTTAGCCGAGGGTAACGTCACCGCCAAAAGCGGGGCCTACCACAATACTGCATTAATAACTTAAATCATTATCTTTCAATAATCCACCCTTTTAGGATTGTATCCCTGCTGACTCAAACTACTGGGGTGAGGGTAACGTCGCCTTCAAAAGAGGGGCCTACTACAATAACTAAGATAATCTCTTAATTATGTGCAAAAGTGCGGAAATAATCAAAGGTTATACTAGATACGAGTCGGAACCAAGTGATTCATCTTGTCTATCTGTTTTTATTTTATTTTTTTTATTTTCAGCATTTTAGTTAGTTTTTATTTTTCTTAGTTTAAAAACATTTTTCTAAACTTTTATTTTGGTTAGACGTTGAGGATAAACCGGTACTAAAAGCTCTTGTGTCCTTGGACGACCTCGGTATCTTACCAACGCTATACTACACTCAACGATGGGTGCACTTGCCCATATGTGTGTTTAGTGTTAGTGAAATATCGTGTTTTATAAATTTAAAACTTGGCTAAGATAAGTGTTAAAAAGGGCTTAAAATATACACCTAATATATACGACACTTCACACGCATCATGTTTTTGGCGCCGCTGCCGGGGACACAAGGATTTTAAGAAAGTTAGGAATCAACAGCCTAATCATCTTTTATTTTTTCTTTTTATTTTTTTAGGATTTTCTTAGTTTTTCAGCTTCTGTAGAGCTCAGCACGGGCCGTGCCCGCTGAACACGCCCCCGTGCTCAATCATTGGAACTGGCAATCCTGTTTTACATCAGACAGTAAGCTGAACACGGGGCCGTGCCCACTCAACACGCCCCCGTGCCCAAGTTTCAGTTACTGAAAACAGAACCGTTAGATCCCGACGGTTGGTAATTTCTGACATAAACATGAGTGATAGTAATTATTTTTACTTTCGGCACTCTTATGGTACGTGGTGTCAATTATGTGGTGGCGAACATGAAGAAGTAAAATGCTACTTCCTAAATTATAGGCCCCAGTACATGGACCCACCATCTTCTCACAACCTTAAGAGGGGCGAAAGTAAAAATAAGCACTATTTCTCCCTCGAATGCGCCCAGCCAGATATTCTAGGGGAAATGCTCCTTAGCGAGTTATTTCAACTAGAAGAGCTAATTCTGAAATGGATAGAAGAGCTTGGGAAGGATTTTATTGATCCACCCCAAGACGATACCCATGAAGAAATGTTGGAACCGCATTCCGACAACCTCGTTGCTCCCAAAAATACCTTCGTACCTAGCAAAGACTTGGACGATAGTCGTCCCTGTGTCGATTGTGCCGTGAAGGACTCCCCATCGACTTCGTTCGGTGCATACATAGACCTGAGCGATTCGGCATATACCTTCTTTAACAAGAGCCCGGGAAAGGGTTGAACTTGTCCACCTAGAATGAAAATAGGAATTACCCTCACCGACAACCTCTTGCGTTCTCGCCTTAGTCTAGGACAATTAAGGTATATTAGGCACTTTGGGGTTGTTCCAACCAGTCAGGAGCCACCCGATACTAACAAGTTCCTTAAAAAACTAGGCAACTTCATAAAACAGTCCCTAGACACGGGGCCGTGTCCAGCCAACACGTCCCCGTGTCCATCGAAAGATTCCATTCTGATCAGTACGTCAGAATACGGACAAACTGTGTCAGAACTCCACCTGCACACGGGGCCGTGTCCACTGAACACGGGGCCGTGTTCAGGATGCTGTCGTTTTCTATAAATGAAGCCAAGAATTCTGCACATTTGGACCAACTTGGGGCAGAGATTTGTAGGAATCTTCTCTCAAACTATCCTAGGTAAGTCTAAAAGAAGGTTCCAACAACCCATCTTGTCCTTTCCTCTTTTAGCCATTTCCTTCTTCTTCATCTTTCTCCAAGAGCTACCATTGAAAGTTTGGAATTCCTCCAACTCTATGGTAGGGATAAATGAGTTTTGCTCAAAGAATCTTGGTAAAAACATGTTATGAAACATTGTTTTAAGTTATTAGTAGCCAAAAAGGCCCCACAACGTTCAGAAAATAACTTAAAAATCCAAGTTTCCTTGTTCCAAAACTCTGCAGAAAGATGAACACGGGGCCGTGCTCAGCGAGCACGGGGCCGTGTCCGGTCACTGTTTCATTAAATAAACTATTTTTAGTTTATTTTTCGTAGGATGACGAGTGAAAACAGCGAAACATCTCCTGTGCATTCGCCAAACAGCCGAAGAGGAAGAAGACCCTCCATTGAAGCTACACTTGTACACTATGTGATAGCATTAAGGGAGGCTCTCGACGAAATGACTTCAGTAGAGGAGGTCCTAATCGACCGTATTAACGATCTTACGATGGGACTTGAAAGCAGCTTCCAAGAAATTAACCTCTTGCACCAGAGGTTAAATATTCTTGTAGCACCTCCAATGGAACCAGTCCTTCCTCAACAGGATTGGAACCTGGCACTCGGAATCAACAACCCTACCGGGTGGGAAGACTTTCCGGCGGAACCTCCCATGGAACACCAACAAGAGATCCCGGTGGAAGTTGAAACTCCTCAAACTAATGCCAATGAGCCTTCTTTTCTCCTTCCAAGGGAGGTAGAAGAATGGCTCGCCGACATTTGAGGAGAATCGCACTCGGAAGAAGGAGTTCAAAAAGGCCTTGTTTAACCAAGATTAATTACTTCTTGGAAATTTTGCTAAATTAAAATAAAGTAAAGGCTAGGACTCCATGGTTTGTTATTTCTTTGTTTTATCTAGTTTAATTTAGGATTATGTAAGTTCTCTCTATGATGAAATGAAATGATGGTTTTAAGGTTTGGATGGTTTGTAATGAGTACAAAACACTCATGGTGGTAAAGGATGAAAAGGGGAACGAGAAAAATGATCCCATGCACAAGAACGAGGCAACCCGACAATTTTCTCCATTTCAGAAGGTTCAACACGGGCCGTGCCCAACCAACACGGCCCCGTGTCGAACCACCTGCAGACAAACGCCCAGTTCAGGTACCTGGACACGGGCCGTGTTCACCCAACACGCCCCCGTGTCCAGACTTCTGTTTCTCTTATTTCAATTTTGTTACTGGCACTCGAACACGGGGCCGTGCCCGGATAACACGGGGCCGTGTTCAGCGCCCAGTAACACAATTTTTTTGCTTTTTAAACACTATTTTATACATCTAATCAACCTAAAAATTTATTTTTGGGACACATTGAGGACAATGTGTAATTTAAGTGTGGGGGGATGCTAAAACCTTGAATTTTGCAAGTCCTAAATACAAGCCTTACACAAAACTCTATTGGAACCGCTAATCACCCCAAATTTTTTCAAAAATTTCATTTTTTTTACTTGTCTAGGTTTAACTCGGGAAATTCAAGTTCTCAAAAAGGTTATATTTTTACAAATTTACAACCGATAGCGTAGTGATAAAAAGAACCAACATAAGAAAATTATGAAAAGGCATAGCAAACTTATTTAAAATTTGATTATATACTTGATCACATAAAAACCCATTCCCACAAAAGTGAGTTTTGAGCCTTTATTGAGCACACAATTACATATCATTTGACTAAATGCTCATTTTTCGTTTCTTGTGTGAATAGCTGCTTGGTTCTTACGACTCTAGAACTTGCCATGACAATACATTCTCGGTCCTTATCAACTTAAACCCGAGTAAGTAAATGATGGAGGCATTAGGACTAACCCTTTTCATTTCTACACCATTATTTTTCTTTTTCCTTTACCACCTACCCAAAAAATCCCCCTAGTTAGCCCCTTTAAGCCTAAACCTTTTCGTTTCATCACCCAAACAAAAAACCCTTTCATCCACCAAAACCTTTTTCATTTTTAACCCTTTATTTTAGTAACAAGTTCGGTTCTTCGTGAAAAAAAAAAATTTGATATTGATGAAGCAAAAAGAAAATAAACAAACAAGTTAATCAAAAATAACTTAGTTTGAATAAGAGCTTCATCAAAATAAAAAGTTGCAAAAATACGAAAACCGACACTTGTTACGCTTTTAGCCCTTTTTTCTACTAACCACTAACCCAACCACCTACCTTTAACCCTAGCCAACCCTTAACCCACAAAGTCCTCTTGATATCTACAAAGGTATAAAAGTTAAAAAGGAGGAGGATTGATTTCTTGGCAAGCCTATGGTAGGAATAAGTTCCGTGCTGCTCTCGAGTGATTCACTAAAAATACACCTTCGGCCGAGTGTGAGTGATTTCCCCGCGAGGTATGTGAACTTGTATATAAATAGAATTTTAAAAAGGCATGTTATGCCCAAATAAGTAATTTCTTTTATGAACAGTTCTAAATAAATCATTACGAATAAGAGTGTAAATAAATAAAAATAAAACCCAAAAAGATCTTGGAAATCCCGACACTCTACGACAAGCCCAAAACCTTCTCTTCTACCTATTCCATTTGGGAGTGTAAGCCACATATTAAAGAGTTTTGCTTGAGGACAAGCAAAAGTTCAAGTGTGGGGGTATTTGATGTGTGTAAAATGCAACATATAAATTACATCAAATGAGGCATAAAACTAACCCTTTTTTAGTGCTAATATTGGAAAAAGAGTGTTTTTGTCTTCCTTTTGTATTTTCGGGATTAAATGAGCTCAAAAACGCAAAAGAAGCAAAAAGACAGCTAAATCCAACATAAATACAAGAAAAGGAACATTAGTGGACTGCCCGAACCCTCAACGGCACCTTCCAAAGCAAAATAGAGAAAACAGAAGACTGAACACGCCCCGTGCTCAGCCAGCACGGGGCCGTGCCCAAGAAGCAGCAGAAAAGACAAACCTATAGAAGCTTCTATTGCCCATCACGGGGCCGTGCTCAGCGGACACGGGGGCGTGTCGAAAGTACAGCAGGCGCATTTATTGTAATTACGAATTACAATTAATGAGGAGAGAGAGTGTCAGACGGACACGGGGCCGTGCCCAGCGGACACGGGGCCGTGTCCAGCTCTCTGTTCAGTCTATAAATAGGAGTGCTTGGATTCATTTCATCTCATCCCTTGGCACACCACCTCTCTCACACTTCATCCACCACCCACCACCATCACAACACCATCATCCACCACCATCATCCATTGTCCATCGTAGAGTGTGTGAGTCGTCTCGGGATCCAAGATTGATCGTAAGAGTTCTTGACAATCAAGGCCATGTTTGCCTAAGTCTCTTACATCACTTGGTGAAGACAAAGTGTCTAGTATGATACTTTTTATTTCTAATCTTTTGCACTTTTTATTTGGTTTTGTATTAATGACTTTAATAACTAGTTACTTATGTTGAAGGTGATCTTTCCTTATCGTTTGTCCGTGGTGTCTTGGCATTATTTTACTGTCTATATAAAATAAAGGATTTTCACCATTCATATCTCCACGGTCTATATGGAGGTATGTTGGCTACCTGGTAGGGGGTTAAGGGAACGGTTTGGTAAAGGTCTTGCCATTGTTCAGCGTTTAGAGGTCCTGCAATGGACCTGGGTCAAATTTAGTAGGACCTCCTTCAATACTTCACGGTATTGGATGGCGGGGGTCCAAACTCTTTGATCCCCTCATAAGTTAACTACTATTAATACTATAACCCGGCTATTTAGGACTGTATCCCTGCTGACTCAGACTACTTAGCCGAGGGTAACGTCACCGCCAAAAGCGAGGCCTACCACAATACTGCATTAATAACTTAATTCATTATCTTTCAATAATCCACCCTTTTAAGATTGTATCCCTGCTGACTCAAACTACTGGGGTGAGGGTAACGTCGCCTTCAAAAGAGGGGCCTACTACAATAACTAAGATAATCTCTTAATTATGTGCAAAAGTGCGGAAATAATCAAAGGTTATACTAGATACGAGTCGGAACCAAGTGATTCATCTTGTCTATCTGTTTTTATTTTATTTTTTTATTTTCAGCATTTTAGTTAGTTTTTATTTTTCTTAGTTTAAAAACATTTTTCTAAACTTTTATTTTGGTTAGACGTTGAGGATAAACCGGTACTAAAAGCTCTTGTGTCCTTGGACGACCTCGGTATCTTACCAACGCTATACTACACTCAACGATGGGTGCACTTGCCCATATGTGTGTTTAGTGTTAGTGAAATATCGTGTTTTATAAATTTAAAACTTGGCTAAGATAAGTGTTAAAAAGGGCTTAAAATATACACCTAATATATACGACACTTCACACGCATCACACGCCTTTTACAATGCTAATCGCGTGTTAATTCAAAAATAACAATTATGTTGACTTTTTCGGACAACGTTTGACTCGAAAAACGACCTAGTTATGATTGGAATCAGTGGGTACCCTTATAAGGGTTTAATACCCATATAATTACCTACTTATAACAACTTTCGCTTCGACAAAACCCTGGACCGTTTGTGTTTTATCGCTAAGTCAAACTGTAGTTACGACGGTTTGACTTCTAGGCTAAAAACTAAGCAAGACTTAATTTAGAAAAGTCAAGGGTACTTACAAGTGACTAATGGATGATTAGGAAGTCTTGTATCAGCTCTTGTGCTCCTCAAAATGTCCAGAAGTTGAAGTGTGGTTGCATGTTGCAACATGAGCCTTATATAGTAAGTTTAATCATCTTAGATTGTTGCCAAAGAAGTCTAGGATGATCCAAGATGTGAACATGTGTCTTCTATAGGCTATAAACCACTTTAGGCAGCCCATAGAATCGAAATCCTGAGGTCTAAGTCGGTTACAACATCAACAGGCAGCTGCCTGTTTGTTTTCTGCATCTGGGGTCCTGACGCGGCCCGCGTAAGGTATTGGCAATCCTTACGCGGCCCGCATGGAGGCTGGCTTCAGGTTACAAACTTTCCTTTTATTGCATTTCAGTCCCCGGTCCTCCTAAACGTCGCTTTCACTTTCATTCTTGCATTTTAAACCTTTAAAATTGACATTTTGGGGCTTTAAGACTTATACCCTCTTTGTCAAGTCCTCGGGTAACTTTGTGATTACCCGAAAAACCCTAATTTTCAATATTGACGATTCTAACCCTCACACACGAATTTTATCATAACTTTCTCATACGGTAACGAAACTTGGTGAAATTTTTATGGTGCATTCTAGTGAGCATAATTAATCGTTACAAGGCTTCGGGTTTGCTAAAAGGTCACTCAGAGGTATATCTTAACATGTTGACACATTTAACCCCTGTAGTTTGAAATCTCTCACTTTCTTTCACAATTCGCTTCGTATGATCCATGATCCATTCGTTTAAGGTTATAAACATCATGTAGGGTTATTTTAAAGTATATTTATTCATTGTTGACAATTTGAACCCTTATATTTACACAGTTTCATTGTTTGTCAACTTTAGTCCTTCAAGAACATTCTTTCACACGTTCAAAGGTTATGACACGTGTCAAGACATTATAGGACGTAAATTGTCGAGGTGTTACATCCTCACCCCCTTAAAAGAAATCTCGACCTCGAGATTTACTGAAATAGATAAGGGTACTTTTCTTTCATCGTGGACTCAACCTCCCATGTATACTCGGGACCTCTACGGGCATCCCATTTGACCTTTACGATCGGTACATGCTTCCTTCGAAGCTTCTTAAACTGTCGATCCTCGATCGACAATGGTTTTTCCACAAATTTCAAGCTCTCATCTATATGCACATCCGAATGTGGTATGACCAGTGATTCATCAGCGAAACACTTCTTCAGATTGCAGTTGTGAAATACATTGTGAATTCCACTGAGCTCTTCTGGTAAGTTTAGCTTATAGGGAACTGACCCGACACGTTCGATAACCTCGAAAGGTCCTATGTATCTCGGGCTTAACTTGCCTTTCTTACCAAATCGCATCACTCCTTTCCAGGGTGATACTTTAAGTAAGACCTTATCACCTACTTCGAAGTTAAAAGCTTTACGCTTGGGATCAGCGTAGCTTTTCTGCCTATCACGGGCAGCTTTGAGACGGTCTCGAATTTGGACAAACTTGTCCATCGTTTCAAAGACTATCTCTAGTCCTGATAATTGGACATCTCCAACTTCTGCCCAACAAATGGGCGATCTACACTTTCTACCGTATAATGCCTCAAAAGGCGCAGCCTTAATGCTGGTATGGTAACTATTGTTGTAGGAGAATTCGACTAATGGTTGGTGCTTATCCCAGCTACCACCCAAGTCAATTGCACATGCACGAAGCATGTCTTCTAACGTTTGAATAGTACGCTCTCTCTGTCCATCTGTATGAGGATGGTAAGCCGTACTAAAATTCAAACGTGTGCCCAAAGATTGTTGGAAGCTTTTCCAAAAATATGACGTGTATCTAGTATCTCGGTCAGAGATAATAGACACAGGTATGCCATGCAAGGCTACAATCTTATCAACGTATAACTGGGCCAACATGTGGGAGCTATAAGTCTCCTTGATGGGTAAGAAATGAGCTGACTTAGTCAGTCTATCAACGATCACCCATATAGTATCATTGCCTTTCCTTGTCTTTGGCAGCTTGGTGATGAAATCCATCGTCACCATCTCCCACTTCCATGTGGGAAGTTCAGGTTGTTGTAGCAAACCTGACGGTTTCTGATGCTCGACTTTGACTTGCGCACATGTCAAGCATTTAGCTACATAGGTGGCTACAGACTTCTTCAAGCCTATCCACCAATAATTCGCCCTTAGATCCTGGTACATCTTATCAGCTCCAGGATGAACGGAGTATTTGGAACTATGGGGTTCCTGGAGGATAACATCTCGATGTCTTCCATAAATTGGAACCCATATTCGTCCATTCAATCTCAAAATTCCGTCCTTGCTAAGAGATAACTGCTCCTCAGTTACTCCTAACTTTTCATCAGGATAATTAGCTTCCAACACAGCTTCTTTCTGTGCAGCTAACAACCTTTCAATCAAATTGTTCTTTATTTCCATGCTCTTGGCATTGATTCGGATGGGTTTCACCTTCTCCTTTCGACTCAAGGCATCGGCGACTACATTCGCCTTGCCGGGATGGTATCTTATTTCACAATCGTAATCATTCAGAGTTTCCATCCAACGACGTTGCCTCATGTTCAAGTCCTTTTGATTAAACAGATGTTGAAGGCTCTTGTGATCAGAATAGATCACACATTTGATTCCATATAAGTAGTGCCTCCACAGTTTTAGTGCGAATACAACGGCACCCAACTCCAAGTCATGGGTGGTGTAATTCTTTTCGTGCACCTTTAACTGGCGTGAAGCATAGGCAATGACTTTGCCTTTCTGCATAAGCACACATCCCATCCCGGTGTGTGATGCATCACAATAAACTACAAACTCCTCTATTCCATCAGGCAATGTCAGTACTGGAGCATTGCTCAACTTCTGCTTCAGAATATCGAAGGATTCCTGCTGCTTAGGACCCCATTCAAACTTAATCTTTTTACGCGTCAGCGAAGTCAGGGGTGCAGCAATCCTTGAGAAGTTTTCAATGAATCGCCTATAGTATCCTGCCAAACCTAGAAAGCTACGAATTTCTGTAGGCGTCTTTGGCTCATGCCAATTCATGACAGCTTCAACTTTGGCGGGATCTACTTGGATACCTTGCTCACTAACAACATGTCCAAGAAATTGAACTTCTCGAAGCCAGAATTCACACTTCGAGAACTTGGCATAGAGCTTTTCCTTATGAAGTAGCTTCAGAATGCAACGGAGATGCTTCTCGTGATCAGCTTGGCTCTTCGAGTAAATGAGGATGTCATCGATGAAGACGATGACAAATTTGTCTAAGTAAGGCTTGCAGACGCGATTCATGAGATCCATGAACGCGGCCGGTGCATTAGTGAGCCCAAAAGGCATCACTAGGAACTCGTAATGACCATTGTAACAACTCTCATCAAAAGTCCTAATTATTATTTTAATTTGGCCAATAGGAAACCCTAATTGAGAAACCCAAGTAATTCTGCATAATCCCTAAAATTTTCAGAATATTTAGAATCAGGATTAGGGCCCCTAAAACTAAAGGGGGGTAAACCCTAAGTTGACGATTATCTCTAAAATGAGTTGTCTAAACGGAAAATTCTCAGAATAGCGATTCAGCAAGCCTATACTAGTGACAAGGCTACCCTAGGGTAGATATGTACCCCAGGCGAGTCGCGACAGCATCCATGTCATCTTCCGCGACACGCGGGAGATGCCAATTTCATGTATAAATACAGGGCATTGGGACTTGAATTCTGTCTTTGAAACGACGTAAATTCGCTTTACGTAGGCTGAGTTATAACAGAAACAGTCCACAAAACACACACTGATCACGAAGTGCTGCCACAATCAGGGTAATAACTCGATCGCTATTACGATTCAACGTCCGATCGATTATAACTATCCAACGATTGTTTAAGTGCCGCTCAAATTGAGTTTATACTTTGTTATTCATCGTGATTTCGACTTGAATGTTTGAGTGCTGTTCGAATTCGGACTATACTCTGTCATTCGTTGTGAATCCGCTGAATTGTTAAGTATTGCACTTGTAAATCGTTGTGAGGGTTTAATCTCGTGAATTGTCGTAACTGTTGTATTAGTTACTAACCTGTTTGTGTGTGCATTGTTATTTAAATTAGGTTAATCAAGGCTAATCAGTAGGCTTATACTCTGCTCGTTAAATCTACAATGTGAGTCATTCTCTTTTTATCAAATTACTTGCAAAATCATGTTTATTTTCAAAGGTTATAATTACAGTGATTAAGTTTATGTAATCACCAAATTACAGCCGGTATGTGGGGTATTGTGCACATTACTACTGTTGTTATCACTTTAGGTGGGCGAACCTATTTAGTGATATTCGTCATTCATTGGGGGAGCCAATGGTGATATGACCACAGTCACCGAAATGAGTCGAGTGACAAATACTGTGGGTAGTTGGTTTGATATCAGAAACATTGTAATCTCTCTTAATACTGTGAATTATAACAAACGAGTCATTTTAGTAAAACTGAATGATTCACTCAGTATTTCCCTGCTGACAAAACCTTTTTCAAACATGTTTCAGGTGATCTGTTGTGAGCACAGGAAAAGTGCCGTGGAGCACTACAAGCTTAGAAAAGTGGCTCAATGTAAATAAATAAAGAAACGTGTTTTGAGAAATAAAGATTTCCCAGTGAAATCACTTTATTGTAAATTATGAGATTTATCCCTATATTATATATAAACGAGCAGTTTTAATATTAATCGATCCTGTTTAAAAAGACTTCCGCTGTCACTTAATTAAATACCATCCGATTTCCTGCCTCGCGGCTGTGGACCGGGTCAAACCGGGGCAAAGGGCCGTGACAGGAAAAGGTGGTATCAGAGCCACTGATTTAAGCTTACTATTGATTTTAGCCTATTAAAATAATTGAGAGATACTTAGGAAATTTAATTGCTATTCTGTGAAAATATGTTTTATTAACTGATTAATTGTTGAGTTACAGTATGGGTAAACAAAAGCTTTCTGCTATCTACCACAAATTAGATACTGCACCCACAGAAAAAGGAACCTCTTCCTCCAAACACCCAGCAGATCTGGAAGAAGGGATTTTTGTCCGTAAAGCAAATTATGAAAATCCTCTCACCCAAATTAAAAGAAATTCGATTCTTAGGAAGGGACAGCAGAAAATAAAGAAACCCCAAGTCAAGAAAGTGAGGTTTAATTCAGAAATCCAGGAATTAGGCAATAGGCCACCTTGGGAAGACACATTACATGAAAAATGGACAAACCTTTATATGCTAGCTACCGTAGCAGAAAATGCAAACCTCTAAACTATCAATAAGCCTGGTCTAGTAGAAAATTAATCCCCAGTAAATAAATAAATTATAGTGTGTTCTCTTTTGTACAAATCAGTATGCAATAAAACTTTAATGTTTATTTGTAAAACTTTGTTCCAAAGTTTTAACTTAGCATTTTTGTGCATTTTGCATATATGCTATCCAGCATGAGTGAGATATCGGAAGCATTTCAGAATCTCAACCTCTACCCAGTACCAATTGAAGTCTCCCACGACTTTACTGGTTATATTGATGACATAGAGGAACCTCTGGAATTCCAAGCTCCACCGCTGGAAAAAGCAAAACTTAAAAAGAGAAGAAGATATGTAGGATGGAGGAAAGTGCGCAGGAGAAAGCCAGTTACTAGGAAACTACCCAAAATAGAAAACCCTATAGACAAAGGAAAAGGAATCGAAACCGGAGAAAGTTCTAATCCAGCAGAGATAGAAATCAGGAAAGATTCTAAACAAAAAGGAATAGAAATTGGAGAGAGTTCTAGACAATCTGAAGAAATCACATTTCAAGACGAAATAGACCGTCTACTGGCAAATTGTGATGTCATTAGCCCTATCCATAATAATCTATATCCTTACCTAGCCGAAACCCAACTTCCTGTAAATCTGGAACCAGCTATTCCAGACCCACTAATCCACACTCGACCTTTAGGCCAAATGGAAGAATGGTGGACAAATGACTGGCAATTCGAAAATATCATCAACAGTCCTTATTCTTTTCTTCCACAGTTTGATCCAGAACCTATCCCCAATCCTCCAATGAGCAACGAAAACTTAGCCGAACTCCGTCAGTTCGGTGAAGAGCTGATAGGTACAGGGAATAGGATCCGAGAAATGGGGGAACAAATCTCCTGGAAGTACGACGAAAGGGAGCGTCGCTACTAAACTACCAGTTGACCAAAAGAATAGTGGGGTTGGGAAGAATGTCTGTATAATAATAATAATAGTTAAATATAACTCTGTAAAATGGGAAATAAAACATTGTAAGATAAACAGTATGTATGGATGCCTATATAATATATAAAGCAAAATAGAAGTCGAAACATCGACGATTTTGGATATATATATCTCTGTTGTAAGATTTTATGTGCTTCTGTGTAATTGTTTTATTTACAATCATTTGATACTAATAGTTATATTTATAATAATTATCAGATGGAAAACGCTAGTAATGAACCAGTTAATGAAGGGAATCAATCTGAACAAAATCAGGAAAACCAGTATATGACTAGACAAGATATTGAAAACATTATTACTCAAGGGATAGCTAATGCTATTCCAGCAATCATGGCTGCTGCTCAGAAACCTGTTGAACCACAACAAATCATTCCTAGTAAACGTACTCAGGAAGACAATTTTAGTAATAGTGTAAATGGAGGCGGCAATCATAATGATAATAATCTACGACAGGCTCCACCTCCTGAGAAAATGAAAGCCGCAACACCTGGTTGCACTTTCAAAGAATTTCTTGCTTGCAAACCTGCTGAATTTGCAGGTAACGAAGGAGCAACTGCAGTACTGCGTTGGTTAGAGAAAACCGAAGCAGTAATTGCAATAAGTAAGTGTTCCGAAGAAGATCAGGTTATGTATGCGTCAAATTTGTTCAAAGAAGGGGCACTAGAATGGTGGAACACTGTATTACAAGCAAAAGGAAGAAGGATAGCTTATGCTATAAACTGGGAAGAATTTAAAATTCTTGTAGAAAGAATATATTGTCCTGAATATGAAAAGGAACAAATGGCAAATAAGTTCCTAAACCATCGTATGGTAGGCGTAGAGTGTCGCGGTTATACTTCGACATTCTTTGAATATGCTAGAGTAGTACCAACATTGGCTTCGCCAGAACCGGTACTCATTTCCCGTTACATTTGGGGATTAATTAGTGAAATTCGTAACATCGTTAAAGCTGCGAGACCTCGCACTATTGACGATGCTGTGGAACTAGCTAATACCCTAACTGATGAACTAGTACGCACAAGAGAAGAAGATCGAAAGAAGGAATTGGCTCAAAAGATTACCCAAGGATTCCGTATGGGTAATGATAATAATAGATTCAAGAAAAGAGGAAGGAGACAATCTGCACAACCGCCTTTTTGCAGAAATTGCAAAAAGAATCATTTTGGAAAATGCAATGTAATTTGCAACTTCTGCAAAATGGCAGGACATCGTGAAGAAAATTGCAAAAAGAAAACCATAGTCTGCTATAACTGTGGAGAAACAGGACATTACAAAACAGAATGTCCTAAATTGATTAAAACTGCAGACAATAAAGGCAAACCAGCTGATGGAACAACAAAGAAGAATGCCCGAGCATTCCAGCTAACCACTCAAGAAGCTGAACTAATCCCTGACGTCATAGCTGGTACGTTCTTGGTCCACGACGTTTATGCAAAAGTATTATTTGACTCTGGTGCAAACCAAAGTTTTATCAATACTTCATTTTGCCAAGCCCTTAACTTACCCTTAACCACCCTTAGGCAAATTTTTAAAGTCGAAACGGCAGACGGGAATTCTGTTAACATAAATGAGGTTTTGCAAGAAGGAAAGATAGAACTGTTAGGCCATAAGTTTTCTGCAAATCTGTTACCTATGAAGTTAGCCGGATTCGATGTAGTATTAGGAATGGATTGGTTGATAGCCAACCATGCTCGAATCCTTTGTGATAAGAATTCCGTAGAAATCCGTACTCCCACAGGAGAGGTAATTTTAATTACAGGAGATAAACCACGAAAGCCACTGAAATTCATTTCAGTAATCAAGTTGGCTAGTTATTCAAGAAAACAAGAAATGGTGTATATGATTTCGGTAATCATTAACACTAAAAGTAAGGAACTCCCAGACATCCCTATAGTTTCAGAATACCCAGACATCTTTCCAGAAGAATTACCTGGGTTACCACCTGATAGAGAAGTAGAGTTTAGAATTCATCTAATTCCGGGTACTACACCAATAGCCAAGGCACCTTATCGATTAGCACCCACCGAAATGCTAGAATTGAAAAAGCAGTTAGATGAATTATTAAGCAAAGGTTTCATACAACCTAGTTCATCCCCTTGGGGAGCACCAGTGTTGTTTGTGAAAAAGAAGGATGGTTCAATGAAATTAAGAATCGATACCCATTACCTAGGATTGACGATCTTTTTGATCAACTTCAAGGCGCTAGGTATTTTTCTAAGATAGACTTAAGATCCGGATATCACTAGTTAAAAGTACAAGAAGAAGACATACCTAAAACTGCTTTCCGAACTAGGTATGGCCATTATGAGTTTACAGTCATGCCCTTTGGACTAACAAATGCCCCAGCAGCATTTATGGACATGATGAATCGGATCTGTAAGCCATACTTGGATAAATTTGTAATCGTATTCATCGACGATATACTTATTTATTCCAAAAGTCAGGAAGAACATTGCGAACACTTGCATGCACTCTTAACTTTGTTAAGAAAGGAAAAACTTTATGCCAAATTTTCGAAGTGTGAATTCTGGCTGCAAGAAGTACAATTTTTAGGTCACATGGTGAATCACGAAGGCATTCACGTAGATCCTGCTAAAATAGAAGCAATCACCAAATGGAAGGTCCCACAAACAGCTATGGAAATTAGAAGTTTTCTAGGCTTAGCTGGATACTACAGACGATTTATTAAGGATTTCTCTAAGATAGCTGTACCTTTGACTAAGTTAACCTGTAAAGCCACTAAGTTTGAATGGGGACATAGGCAAGAAGAAGCTTTTAAGATTTTAAAGCACCGATTGACGAATGCTCCAATTTTAGCATTACCCGAAGGAACAGAAGATTTTGAAGTATATTGTGATGCTTCAAAATTAGGATTCGGATGTGTGTTGATGCAACGCAAGAAGGTAATTGCGTATGCCTCCCGGCAGTTGAAAAAGCACGAGGAGAATTAGACGACTCATGACTTAGAATTAGGAGCCATAATTTTTGCCCTTAAGATTTGGAGACATTATCTGTATGGAAGTAAGTTTACTGTTTATACAGATCATAAAAGTTTAAGGTATATATTTGGGCAAAAAGAGTTAAATATGAGGCAAAGAAGATGGATGGAAGTTCTAAGCGATTACGACTGTGATATTCAATATCACGAAGGAAAGGCAAACGTAGTTGCAGATGCCTTAAGTGGTAAGTATCAGGAAAAACAAAAGCGAGTTCGTGCTCTTAGATTAAATCTACAAGTAGATTTAATGGAACAATTAAAGAAAGTTTAGGAAACAGCAATCAAGGACGATGCTAAAAGAATGAAAGGTTATATAAAGGAACTAGAGCAAGGAAATGATGGAATTTGGAGATTCCACAAGAAACGAATTTGGGTACCTAAGCAAGGAGAATTAAGAAATAAGATTTTAGAGGAAGCTCATAAATCTAGGTATACTATGCACCCTGGAAACAATAAGATGTACCAAGATTTAAGAAAGAATTTTTGGTGGATAGGCATGAAGAAAGATATAGCAAAATATGTTTCTAAGTGTCTTACTTGTTCACAAGTAAAGGCTGAACATCAGAAACCTTCAGGGTTACTACAACAAATAGAAATGGCTATGTGGAAATGGGAACTTATAACAATGGATTTTGTTACTAAGTTACCCAAAACAAGAAAAGGTAATGATGCGATTTGGGTAATTGTGGATCGATTAACCAAATCAGCTCATTTTCTACCAATGAAGGAAACCTTTAGCATGGAATGGCTAGCCAAGTTGTACGTAGACGAAGTGGTATCTTTACATGGAGTCCCACTCTCCATTGTATCAGATAGGGATAGTCGTTTCACTTCTCATTTTTGGAAAAGTTTCCAGCAAGCTATGGGAACTCAACTAAATTTGAGTACGGCATATCATCCTCAAACAGACGGACAAAGTGAAAGGACGATACAAACTCTAGAAGACATGCTTCGAGCATGTGTAATAGATTTTGGTGGAAACTGGGATGATCATTTACCATTAATTGAATTCTTCTATAACAATAGTTATCATTCAAGCATAGAAACTGCTCCATTTGAAGCACTATATGGAAGAAAATGCAGAACTCCAGTTTGTTGGGCAGAAATAGGAGTAAGTCAATTATCAGGTCCAGAAATTGTGTAAGAAACTACTGACAAAATAACTCAAATCAAGGAAAGACTAAAAACAGCTCGAGATCGTCAGAAGAGTTATGCAGATAATCGCCGCAAACCGTTAGAATTTCAGGTCGGAGATAAAGTACTCTTGAAAGTTTCTCCTTGGAAAGGAGTTGTTCGATTCGGTAAGAAAGGAAAACTAAGTCCCAGGTACGTAGGACCATTTTCTGTGATCCAACGTATAGGACCCGTTGCTTATCGTTTACAACTACCAGAAGAATTAGCAGGAGTACATGATGTATTTCATATATCTAATCTTAAGAAATGTCTATCAGACGAATCTTTGATAGTACCTCTTCGAGATATAGAGGTAAACGAAAAGCTGAAATTTGTTGAGAAACCTCTTCAAATTGAGGATCGAAAGATCAAGTTTCTCAAACATAAACGACTAGTTTTAGTCAAAGTCAGATGGGATTCAAAGAGAGGAGCTAAATACACTTGGGAGCTGGAATCAGAAATGAAGAGAAAGTATCCTCACTTATTCCAGTAAATCTCGAGGACGAGATTTTTATTAAGGTGGGGAGAATGTAACAACTCTCATCAAAAGTCCTAATTATTATTTTAATTTGGCCAATAGGAAACCCTAATTGAGAAACCCAAGTAATTCTGCATAATCCCTAAAATTTTCAGAATATTTAGAATCAGGATTAGGGCCCCTAAAACTAAAGGGGGGTAAACCCTAAGTTGACGATTATCTCTAAAATGAGTTGTCTAAACGGAAAATTCTCAGAATAGCGATTCAGCAAGCCTATACTAGTGACAAGGCTACCCTAGGGTAGATATGTACCCCAGGCGAGTCGCGACAGCATCCATGTCATCTTCCGCGACACGCGGGAGATGCCAATTTCATGTATAAATACAGGGCATTGGGACTTGAATTCTGTCTTTGAAACGACGTAAATTCGCTTTACGTAGGCTGAGTTATAACAGAAACAGTCCACAAAACACACACTGATCACGAAGTGCTGCCACAATCAGGGTAATAACTCGATCGCTATTACGATTCAACGTCCGATCGATTATAACTATCCAACGATTGTTTAAGTGCCGCTCAAATTGAGTTTATACTTTGTTATTCATCGTGATTTCGACTTGAATGTTTGAGTGCTGTTCGAATTCGGACTATACTATGTCATTCGTTGTGAATCCGCTGAATTGTTAAGTATTGCACTTGTAAATCGTTGGGAGGGTTTAATCTCGTGAATTGTCGTAATTGCTGTATTAGTTACTAACCTGTTTGTGTGTGCATTGTTATTTAAATTAGGTTAATCAAGGCTAATCAGTAGGCTTATACTCTGCTCGTTAAATCTACAATGTGAGTCATTCTCTTTTTATCAAATTACTTGCAAAATCATGTTTATTTTCAAAGGTTATAATTACAGTGATTAAGTTTATGTAATCACCAAATTACAGCCGGTATGTGGGGTATTGTGCACATTACTACTGTTGTTATCACTTTAGGTGGGCGAACCTATTTAGTGATATTCGTCATTCATTGGGGCAGCCAATGGTGATATGACCACAGTCACCGAAATGAGTCGAGTGACAAATACTGTGGGTAGTTGGTTTGATATCAGAAACATTGTAATCTCTCTTAATACTGTGAATTATAACAAACGAGTCATTTTAGTAAAACTGAATGATTCACTCAGTATTTCCCTGCTGACAAAACCTTTTTCAAACATGTTTCAGGTGATCTGTTGTGAGCACAGGAAAAGTGCCGTGGAGCACTACAAGCTTAGAAAAGTGGCTCAATGTAAATAAATAATGAAACATGTTTTGAGAAATAAAGATTTCCCAGTGAAATCACTTTATTGTAAATTATGGGATTTATCCCTATATTATATATAAACGAGCAGTTTTAATATTAATCGATCCTGTTTAAAAAGACTTCCGCTGTCACTTAATTAAATACCATCGGATTTCCTGCCTCGCGGCTCTGGACCGGGTCAAACCGGGGCCAAGGGCCGTGACAACCATAACGAGTCCTAAATGCTGTTTTGTGCACGTCTTCATCTCTAACCTTCAATTGATGGTAGCCTGACCTCAAGTCAATCTTAGAGAAGAAACTTGCCCCTTGAAGTTGATCGAACAGATCGTTGATTCTGGGCAAAGGATACCTATTCTTGATAGTGACCTTATTAAGCTCACGGTAGTCGATGCACAGACGCATCGATCCATCCTTCTTCTTGACAAATAATACTGGTGCTCCCCAAGGAGACGAACTAGGTTTGATGAAACCTTTGGCTAGCAATTCATCTAGCTGCGTTCTCAATTCCTTCATCTCTGTTGGTGCCAATCTATAAGGCGCCCTTGCTACAGGTGCTGATCCAGGAATAATATCAATTCTGAATTCTACTTGCCTATCTGGTGGCAAACCAGGTAGTTCTTCAGGAAAAACTTCCGGGTATTCAGAAACGACGGGAATATCCCCAATCTTGGGCTTCGGCTCATCCATAATCACTTTTGCCATGTAGATGACACAACCCTTCTTCAAACACTTTGAATCCTTGAGCAAAGACATTCGCTCCGGTAGCCCATACTGGGTATCTCCCTGGATAGTAAGTGATTCACCAGACGGAGTCTTGATCACCACTTGCTTCTTATTGCAAATAATCTGGGCCTGGTTATGAGATAACCAGTCCATACCCAAAACTATGTCGAAACCGGCTAGTTTCAAAGGAAGTAGGGACAAAGGAAAAGAGTGGTTCCTAATGGATATCAAACATCCATCTAGGATGGTTGAGGCGGTTTCTAAAGTACCATCTGCTAGTTCCACCTCATACTTCACACTTAAGTTCTTAACAGGTAGTTTCAATAATTCACAAAACTTATTATCTACAAACGACTTATCAGCGCCTGAATCAAATAATACTCTCGCATAAACATCATTTACGAGGAAGGTACCTGTTATCACATTGTCGTCCTTGACGGCTTCCTTAGCATCCATCTTGAAGACCCTAGCATTGGTCTTCTTAGCCTCTTCAGGCTTCTTGGCGTATTTTGGGCAATTGGTCTTGATGTGCCCCTTTTCATTGCAACCATAGTAGGTCGCATCCTTCATCTTTTTGCAATCCAAGGTTTTGTATTCCTTGGACTTGCACAACCCACATGCAAAAGTTTTTGATTGAGAATACGAATTCGATTCATACCTGCATTTTCCAAAGTGCTGTCTCTTGCAGATTTTACATCTGGGTTTTTCACCCGACTGCTGACCATCCTTCCTAAAACCTGACCCTTTCTTGTGGTCATTGTTTCTCTTTTGCTTCTTGTCTGAACGTCGTGAGTTGTCATCCTCACGCTTCCTCTTTTTGGTATCAGCGTTCCTCTGCGATTTCAGCCTGACCACATCCAAGGTAAGAGACAATGATATGTCCGCTACAGACCGAAAAGTAGCTGGTCTGGAGGCCTTCACACTTGCCTTGATCTCCGGGGCCAAACCCCCAATGAATCGAGCTATACGTTTGGGTTCCGGTGTTACCAAATATGGAACCAACCTTGACAAGGTGTTGAAACTGGTAAGGTAGGCCTGACAGTCTAAGTTTCTCATGACCAGCGACAAGAAATCAGCTTCAATTTTCTCAACCTCGTGTTGAGGGCAGTAGTTTTCTTTGATCAGCGACATGAACTGTTCCCAGGTCATATTGTATAACGGGACTTTCCCCGTAGCTTGGATTAAAGATCTCCACCAAGCTAATGCTTCTCCCTTAAAAGACTGAGACACGAATTTCACAATATCCCTATTATTGCAACCACTGATATCCACAACCGTATCCATCTCGTCCAACCAAGTCATGCAATCTACTGCTCCTTTTTCCCCAGTGAAATCCCTGGGTTTGCACGAAACGAAGTACTTATAGGAGCAACCCTTATTACGGGGTTCTTGATTCTGTACGACTCTTTGGGATGGAGCACTCCTTTGGTTTGATGAGTGGTGAGAATTACTGTTGTGGGCAGTGTGGGTCCTGGAGGGTGTTCTAGAGTGTGGTGCAGATTGGGTCCTTGTATGGGTACCACCAGATTCATGGAGCTGTCTATCCATAGCTTGATTAACGGCATCATCTATCATTGCCTGTAATTCTGCACCCGCTACATTTACTCGGACATTATCATGCTCTCTCCCTGGGTGACTGTTGACCTCGTTTGAGTCAGCCATGTAGCTTGAACTGTTACATATCGACAATAATGTATTGGTGAGTTTATTATAAAATTGTCTTTATGGCAATTTTATTAACCGTGGTAAACATAGACCATATTTGGTTAATTTATTACTCACATTTATTTAGGATTTCTAATATAATTTATCCTAATTATTAAAACAATAACAGTTTTATTAGCACATAAGGCCTAGTCACAGGGACAATTTTTAAGTTGTAAGCCATGATTTCAGAGAATCAAGGCATGATGGTTTGAACAAAGTTCATTACCTTTATCAGACAGGGTCACAGACTATTACTGTCTTTTGTCTCATATGAAAATGAGAAGGGTCCGTAGGCATTCTATTACCAATGGATGTAAAAAGAACTGATCATATTTAATGATGATTTAACCCATGATTCAGAGATCATTTAATCGGGTTAGGAATCTTTGAAAAGGTCCTTATATAATAATAACACGTGTAATTTTAACGAATCATGTCTGCCAGGAGTGTTAACATGTTTTCAGATGTTAACTGTGATTTGAATCTTTTTAACTGGTTTTACCATCTGGGCCAGGTCTTAAAAATGACATGCAGGCTCGGTTATACCTTTAAGATCCTTAATTAAAATTAAAATAGGCAGATAGATTTTGAAAAGGAGTGATTCCGATTTATTTAATTTCATATATAATTTAATTAAGCATAACATAGCAAAAATGGAATTTTTAAACTTACATTCCATTAAACCTAAAAGTAGTACACTTTGCCCTAAACGGGACTTTTCACATAACATTTTCCCTCACAGGAGCTATACTGGCAAAACTGGTCCTCGCAGGGACTGTTTGCAAACATAAATGTCCACACAGGGACTAATAAAGACAAGTCCTCGTAGGGACTAAGTACAAAGGTAGATGTCCACGCAGGGACTACATACACACATAAATAAATGTCCACGTAGGGACTTGATTTAAACAAGGAAACACAATAATACATATTGGAATTTAGCGATCTCGTTTCTTCTTTCCCTTTAGAAAATTTGCCAAGCCACTCATGAATCCCTCATTCTTCCTACGCTCTTTTTGTAGGTCTCGCTCAACCCTGCCCAGCCTTTGACGGAGATCCTCCTGCTCTGGCGGGGAAAACCGTGGTGGCTGATGCTGAAGTGGTGGCTAAACAGGTACTCGATACCCACGAGCTGGGTGTCCCATTCCCCAAGGGGTTCCATATGGTCCCTCAGGGTTTTGGGCATAGTATTTTGATGCCACTTGGTAGGGATCCTCAGCATAGTTATAGTTAGTGTATGCTGGCGGTCCGTATGGGTTGTAAGCTACCGGAGCAGTATAAGCAGGGATAGGGTTGCCAAAACCCGGTGATGGCGGTGTAATAGGTGCCGAATTCACCTCTGAAACTGGAACTGAAGGTCCACCCATTTGTGGGTCTTCATATATTGGCGGGTAGTGGCTGCCACTAGAGTGTTGAGGGGTACTGAAATGAAACTCCCCTCCTCGTGCTGACATCCGTGCGTCAGTCCTCCTACGTCTTGGTGGTTCTGGAGGTTCTAGATGAACTGGCGGCGGTGGTGGCGGTGGCGTGACTGCCACGAAACGTGGATCCCCAGAGGAATCTTGATGCTGCTGTTGCGGCTGCTGGTGAGGCGATGAATGGTAAGATGGTGTAAAGTACCACTCACACCGGTCGAACCGTGCCTGATGACTATCCGGACCTTGGTATGGTGTTCCATGAAAAGGCGAACCATCAGAGATCTCAACAGGATGGTTCGGGGTTCCGGTTGCAGGCTCGACGGGATTTGTGTCCTCGTCCATGTCCATCGCTTGATCACCTGAAAAATGATCCTCCGGTCTGAGTGGGTTAAAGCCCCCTTGTTCTGGTAGGTAGTCCGCCGGGTTAAACTGACCCCGAAAGACAGGAGTAGGGTCGTCGAAGGAACGGTGCGATAAGGATCGCTGTAGGGGTATGTATGAAGGTTGCGGGTTGTTGGGCTCATTCTCGGACTGAGGCCCATAGGAGTGATGATATGGAGGCGTTGAGCTATACGACGTAGATCGTCTGGAAGGCTCCTCATAAATCCTCCAAGGTTCTTGCGGATCTGCACTCCTTGTAGAAGAAGGAGTTCGCCGGCGCGAAGGCCCTGCCTCGTGGTCGTTAGGGGCGCTGATTGGCCCTTTTCCTCGATCTCCTCGCCTGAATCTTGGCGGCATTGCTAAACCTGTTAATATAAACAAGGTAACAACAAGGAAAAATGAAGGACAAAAATTAAAATTAAAATTAAAATAAAAACATTTTGGATTATTCCTAAGTTCTTTGTCTAGACTCGAAGATTTAGGAATGTGCAATTGTGTCATTGAGATTAAACACAAAAGACTAGTGTTTAATTCACTCAATGTTGGCTCTGATACCAACCTGTCACACCCCGAATTTCCACGTGTTACCGGTGGGCCCGGTAGGGGAGTATCGTGACGTGGTTGGCAACATAATAGTCAAACAACACAATATTTAAATGCACAGCGGAAGCAAAGTATAGATTCATTTCAACCAAACGATATTGTATTATTAAGTATCACAAGTAGTTGAATATAAATCCACAGGTAGATCAAAATAAAAGGAAACAGTGATCAACAGTCTATGACATCCAAGCTTGCGAGACTTATTGTGGATGCTAGGAGAAAAGCCAGCCTATTACGCGTAGTACCTGCACTTAACCTTTTTAAGAAAAATACGTCAGTTTACACTGGTAAATACAATCAACCTACTCATTTTGAAAAGAGTTTAAGAAAATGCATTTAAGGCACAAGGCACAAATAATATTTTATAACTTGGGATAATTATTTGAATATAATGCTTGTAAAGGATTTACATGTTTCTTATGCGTTCAGTAGCCCGGATCGAGCCGGGTTAAAGATCAATGGACACACCACATTAATTATATGAAACACCGACGGGCGTACGCCTACGCCCCGTGCTTAGGTCGTGGCCATTTCGTAAAATGATGCCAGGGATATCCGGGACATGGTCATTAACCCCCCAAAGGCTTTAAGCAAACAAAACAATTTAAAAGAGACATCTCAATACTTTAACCATAATACAATTAAAGATTCAATGCCCGACCAAGCGGTATTTTATATACCGTACCCCAAGCCCGTATAGGGAAAATAAGTTAAGAGTATTTACCTGAGCAAGTATAAATCAAAATCAGCGAGTGCAAGTATCTTTTACCGGTTCTCCTAATCTGGAACGAAGGTTTATAATAACCTATTAGAATCCTAACGGGTCTTTAGTTAAACTTAAGCTTAGACCGGTTAGTTTTAAAGATACGGTTCGTACGCACGATTAAGCGAAGACCGGATGGAATGTGATTTAGACCCGACAAGTTTGAAGACTTGCTTAATATGGGTATATTATACACATTCTGGGTTTTGAGATAAAACCGATGAGGTTTGACCCGTTTCGGCTAATTTATGTAAACTAGTTACATAAACCGAACCGAACGCGCATGAAGCGTAACGGGTAAACGTAAGAGTCCTAAACAGGTTTCCTAAGTTAACATGCCTTAAATATGTTGTGATATCAGTAGGATACCTTCCATTATGCCCAAAACGAGTTTAATCTCATATTAAGCCCCGTAGGGGTATTTTGGTCATTTTAAAGATTATAAAAAAAAGATTAATTAAACTTCTGTGATCCGGGTCTGAATAAATCAGTAAAATAGCTTATATTAACAGGTTATAACATTTGGTTATAAGTCTTATATGCCAAAATAGTTTTAAACCCAAACTATGCGTATAATACGCGTATAAAGCCGTTTTAAGTGACGTACGGTTAAAATAGGATTCTGAGTTTCCAGATCAGTTAAACAGGTTCAAAACACTACATTTATTATTTAAAATCAGTAGCAATTGGATTGGCGTTAAAAGGATTTGTAAAACTCATTTTATGGCCGAAAAGGGTATATTCGGTATTTACCGAATCAAGGCACTAATCCTTGCTTATGGTCAGTTTAAAAATAATTAAAAATCTTCAAAAATCCCAAAATATTATATTACATCAGTGGGTAAAAGGTTTGGTGCCAAAAATTGGGTTTAGATAGGCTTTACGCTAATGACGCCGTTTAATTACTAAGAAGCGTTCTAATTACGTCATTAAGCATAACTCCTAATCTAGACCTACGATTGATGTGAAATTTTCGGGACATGATTAATAATCAGTAACAAAGGTTATTGTCCTTTCATATCTTCAAAAATCTCGTTTTATGATCATAAGGGCAAAATGGTCAACATTTGGCAATTTAACGGAAACGTCGGACAATCGAGGTTTCAAGTGGTATAAACGCAGAGGGTTATACCAACATGTAACTAGGTCCTAATGGAATTTTAAGGCACGTCTAAACCTATCAAAACCGGGTCAGAACTGAAGTCAAAGCAAAAGTCAAACTTTTGCGTCTTTCGGTTCCGAATCGGTTCAAAACAGAAAGTTGTCGAATCAAACAAGCGTAGACAAGTTTTTATACTTATTATCAGGTTATATGAATGATAAAATAGGTTACACGCCTTTTAGAATGCTAATCGCGTGTTAATTCGAAAATAACAATTCTGTTGACTTTTTCGGACAACGTTTGACTCGACAAACGACCTAGTTATGATTGGAATCAGTGGGTACCCTTATAAGGGTTTAATACCCATATAATTACCTACTTATAACAACTTTCGCTTCGACAAAACCCTGGACCGTTTGTGTTTTATCGCTAAGTCAAACCGTAGTTACGACGGTTTGACTTCTAGGCTAAAAACTAAGCAAGACTTAATTAAGAAAAGTCAAGGGTACTTACAAGTGACTAATGGATGATTAGGAAGTCTTGTATCAGCTCTTGTGCTCCTCAAAATGTCCAGAAGTTGAAGTGTGGTTGCATGTTGCAACATGAGCCTTATATAGTAAGTTTAATCATCTTAGATTGTTGCCAAAGAAGTCTAGGATGATCCAAGATGTGAACATGTGTCTTCTATAGGCTATAAACCACTTTAGGCAGCCCATAGAATCGAAATCCTGAGGTCTAAGTCGGTTACAACATCAACAGGCAGCTGCCTGTTTGTTTTCTGCATCTGGGGTCCTGACGCGGCCCGTGTAAGGTATTGGCAATCCTTACGTGGCCCGCATGGAGGATGGCTTCAGGTTACAAACTTTCCTTTTATTGCATTTCAGTCCCCGGTCCTCCTAAACGTAGCTTTCACTTTCATTCTTGCATTTTAAACCTTTAAAATTGACATTTTGGGGCTTTAAGACTTATACCCTCTTTGTCAAGTCCTCGGGTAACTTTGTGATTACCCGAAAAACCCTAATTTTCAATATTGACGATTCTAACCCTCACACACGAATTTTATCATAACTTTCTCATACGGTAACGAAACTTGGTGAAATTTTTATGGTACATTCTAGTGAGCATAATTAATCGTTACAAGGCTTCGGGTTTGCTAAAAGGTCACTCAGAGGTATATCTTAACATGTTGACACATTTAACCCCTGTAGTTTGAGATCTCTCACTTTCTTTCACAATTCGCTTCGTATGATCCATGATCCATTCGTTTAAGGTTATAAACATCATGTAGGGTTATTTTAAAGTATATTTATTCATTGTTGACAATTTGAACCCTTATATTTACACAGTTTCATTGTTTGTCAACTTTAGTCCTTCAAGAACATTCTTTCACACGTTCAAAGGTTATGACACGTGTCAAGACATTATAGGACGTAAATTTTCGAGGTTTTACACATATGTTGACCCATAGCAGACCTTTTCATTTTCAGACATTTATTCATCAGCAGATGCTCTCTTTTGTCAGACTTTAGCTACAACACACCTTTTATAACACCAAAATATACCGTAAATTCTTCCAAAAAACTGTTATTGATAAACAAAATTATATAATAATACATTAATACTTATAGCAGATGTTATATAATAATACTTATTCATCATTAGCCCAACCACTGTTAGTATCAAATCCTCTGTTAAGCATTTTAAGATTGAATATCATCTGTTGTTCGTTAACATCTGTTGACCCATAGCAGACCTTTGCATCTTCAGACATTTATTCATCAGCCGATGCTCTCTTTTGTCAGACTTTAGCTACAACACACCTTTTATAACAACAAAATATACCGTAAATTCTTCCAAAAAACTGTTATTGATAAACAAATTTATATAATAATACTTATAGCAGATGTTATATAATAATACTTATTCATCATTAGCCCAACCACTGTTAGTATCAAATCCTCTGTTAAGTATTTTAAGATTGAATATCATCTGTTGTTCGTTAACATCTGTTGACCCATAGTAGACCTTTGCATCTTCAGACATTTATTCATCAGCAGATGCTCTCTTTTGTTAGACTTTAGCTATAACACACCTTTTATAACAACAAAATATACCGTAAATTCTTCCAAAAAACTATTATTGATAAACAAAATTATATAGTAATACTTATAGCAGACGTTATATAATAATATTTATTCATCACTAGCCCAACCACTGTTAGTATCAAATCCTCTGTTAAGCATTTTAAGATTGAATATCATCTGTTGTTCGTTAACATCTGTTGACACATAACAGACATTTGCATCTTCAGACATTTATTCATCAGCAGATTTTCTCTTTCGTCAAACTTTAGTCAACAGTGGTAATTTAACAGTGGTTAGAATACACAGTTGTTTCATAATCAGCAGATGTTCTCTTTTACCAAACTTTAACTACAACGGACCTTTTTATAACTCCAAATATTGACTCTCTGTAATTTGCAGGAGCATAGATTCTTCAAAAAAATGCTCTCAATGATCAAATTCTAAACATTTGTTTTATCTTTACACTCATCTGTTCACCATCAAACGAACCCTTGATACTATTAAAGCTCTGTTGACTTACCATACAGATGTTCAGACACAATTCAACATCAACATAATCTGTTCACCATCAAACCAATCCTTGACACTATTAAACCTCTGTTGACTTACCAATTATATGTTCAGACACAATTCAACATCAACATAATCTAAATCTTACTCAGACACTAAATAATAAGTAAAACTAAAACACAACATAGATCCATAAAATTAAAATTTATTCATTTATTCATGAACTTAAAACTAAAAGTCCAATAATTACATCACATACTGAACAACATTAAAGTTCAAATCTAAGAATAACAGCAAGAATTAAGAAACTTTAGGTTCAACTCCATCGATTGCTGAACCTCTTGATGTATGTCCTTCAACATTGCCATGAACTGCACGTCTCTATCACCGCACTCTATATTACTAAAAACACAAAGCTCACGAACGGAAGTTGAAGGCATCCGCATAAGATCTCTGGAAACCTGCTCTCTAGTGAACATGCCAACTTGCAATCTATCAAAACATCTCTTCAGCTCTTGAAGAGTAGCCCTATCTTCATACACCTGTTCCTCGATTTTCCTGACAAAACGCTGCTTTAAATCATCTGATTTTGCATTTGTGAATGACGCCATTTGAATAAACTATATTACTCGACTTTCCTGAAAGTATGATATCTTCGTAGGAAAACTTGATGAAAAACAGGCGAAGTGACTATGAGTTTATATACTAAAATTTGTAATTGTGAAAACGTGTAGATTTAATATAAACATATTAATGTATATTTCAAAACAGCAGTCTTTTAATGCACAAACCTTTTCAAACCCCAACTTTTATGGGAAAACTGTAAAATTAAATACCAAGAATCCCAAGGGACAAAATTTCGAAGTTCAAAGAACAAAAACAGATTATCACAATTTCTATTAACCTCTTCATTTAACAAGTAGACACGTTTTTAAACTCTATAAAAGACCGATGATTACTTTTGATTCAAAACATCAACAAATTGTCCTACAAATCACTTTCTGTCAAAAATTGTTCCAAATCACAAAACCAACAAAAAATCTACATGGCAAACTTCAGCTTCTACCACTGGTCAGACACCAACGATGTTAAAACACAATTCTCGATCTGGTCACTCAAAGAACAAAGAACAGACGAAGAACTAAACAGGAAAGTCGACAACATCAATGACACTAATTACAGCAAAACCTGGAACAGCATAGCATTGCTCGATGAAGTCCTCCACTCTCCTCCATCAGAGTTCCAGAAGAAAGCTGAAGAGTTTCTGACACAACTTCTAAAACAGGATCAGAAAATCTGCTACATACTAACTGACCTAAAATTCAAAAGCGAGCATGAAATCACATGGAGAAAGGCCAGAGTCTACGAAATACTAGCAAGTGTTATCTCTAGCGTGTAATACTTTATAAATATTTCATTAAATTTCTATTTTTCTATGTACTAGTTCATTTTAATAATATAAACATGCATCTTAACATATTCTAAAACGTCAGTGTAAATAAAAACTCTCAACATCATCAACAGTTAATCAAAATAAGAAACAAACCTAAAATGCAAAGGTCTCTTCTCAACTGTTGTAACACATCTGACTTTTCACGATATTGCACGAATCTATCCTTTCTATAAAATGAGAAAATCTCACTGACGCAAGAAAACCTGACTTTCGTTTTACCGAAAATCCAACAATGCAACTCTCCCATCAAAGAAGATAGCACATGCAACTTTTCACGATGTTGCAACAATGATACTGCAACATCGATATTGAAAGGTTGATGTGTGATGGGAAGCTTCATTGAAACGACGATATTGGAACAATGATACTGGAACGATAACATGTAAACATAATCAACAAACATTCGAACAAAGAAGTGTAATCGGAGATTAGCGGATGAATCACGAGAAAGATGCATTTGAGAGAGAGATACGCTCACATATATGAGCGAGCGAGATTTGAATGTGAAACCAGATAATTATATCTTATTTATAGGATTAGAATATATGGTTTGAATTTTGAATGTGGAGCCAGAATTTTGAATCTCGACAGATGTTTATTGGGAACTGATGCTTGATTATAAAATGTTGAGGGTAGATGTTTAAACAAATTTTAAATGATATTTGAATCTCGACAGATGTTTATTAGGAACTGGTTTTGATGGGTAGTGGTTATGTGGGGTCAGTGGTTTAATGGGCAGACTTTTACATTTGAGATTTGGATGTGGGCTAACTTTGAAATTTAAAGACTTTTAATATTAAGGTTTATGATGTCAAAATGACATAAGAAAAGCCTTGTTGGACAGGCTCTCCTGCTGACACATCAGCTTTTCTTATGTTATTGGGATTTCTCCTTTTATAGAAAGTATAGATAGATGGTTAAACATTAATTTTTTTTTAAAATTCTTAAGTTTCGGTATTGTTTTATTTTTTTTAAATTACGAAATTTATATTAGACTTTAGATTTACAATCAAGATAAAATTCAAATATAATATTTAAATCTTTTTAATTTTAAATTTAAAATTTATCTATAAATTATTAGTGCCCCCATTGAATGACATGTGTCCCAAATCAGGTTTCTTTTATTATATAGTATAGATTTTTAGATTTAAAAAACAAGTATGATAATATGTTAAAAATTTTAGATTTAATAACCAAGTATGATAAGATATTAAAATTTTAGATTTAAAAAACAAGTATGATACCAATAAATTATGAATGTATAAAACTAATCATAGTGGGTGAGTTTAATTAATAATATAAGTTGTCTCTATCTCCTCCTCTTTTAATTTTATAAAATAATTAAATTTCGTTTTAGTTCTTATACCAACATATAAAACAAATAGTTTCTTATATGGTTATATAGTTCCCTCGATTTTTTATTGTAAACATCTTATGAACATTATAATGGGCAAGTTTAGGGGATTATTTTGGGCTGTTTAGGAACAGTTTAGGGTATTATTTTGGGCTGTTTATGGACAGTTTGTTGATTGATGTAAGCCCTTCTTACATCGTTTTGAACTCTCTGGACAATTATAATGGGCCAGATTCTCATAATGGGATGGATTTCTTCCCCTTGGTGGCTTGGCCCACTTGTAAACTACTTTCTAAATTTCATTGATAATCTTCATTTTTATATGTCCATTAATTTAACAGATATAGAATAATAAAAGAAAATGTTAAGAACACTTGCCAAGTGCCAACTAGAAAATTGCTTGAGGCATCAACAAAGATACCAATTTAAATAAAAACTGATTTATCTCTTTTGAAACAATCAAATTCCTAGCTACAACCATAACTAATAATATGTTTGATACTGAGCAAATATCGGTCTAGTATGGCTGAGTCGGAGGCCCAAAATTGCGACTGGTTTCATACGGAGCAAGCCTTCCTATCGAATTTTATATTGAGATTTTTTAGGTTTTTTTGTTTGTCTCAGCCTGAAACCATATTAGAATGGTCACAACCCAGAACCGAACCCTCGACCAATATGTCATTAGCCAATACACTCATCACCATTGCACAAGTATATTATACAAAAATTGGACTTTGATATATCAATACAAGCTACATATATCAGTGTTGGAAAAGTCGCTAGGCTGACCCTAGTCGGCCAACGAGGGAGTTGAGTGTACTCGGAGTACTCGGGGAGTACTCAGACATGGTAAATATAAAGAAAATTAATTATTGGTTGTTATATATATGTCAAAATAAGCATAATCTAAGGCAAAACATGCCTAATCCATGTCAAAAAAGCATACTAGAAAAGTCAACAAACGAGGTTGACCGACTAGGCCGACTATGCCCGAGTTGTCCCAACTGACCAACTACTCTCTGAAAAGTCAACAAACGAGGTTGACCGACTAGGCCGACTAGACCGACTACTCTCCGAAAAGTTAACAAACGAGGTTGACCGACTAGGCTGACTATGCCCGACTAGACCGACTACTCTCCGATGTTGATCGAGTATCACCGTCGGCAACTAATTGACTCCGCCAAGGAGAAAATCGCCTCGAAGGGGTTCCGAGGACCGACTACTCGCCGAGCTACTCGAGCTCGGCTCGAAAAAAAACTCGAACGAGCCGAGCTTAAACGAGCTCGAGCCCGAACCTAAAAACAAGCTCATTTAGTAAACGAGCCTAAGCTCGAGCTTCGCTTATCGAGCTCGAGCTTCGCTTATCGAGCTCGAGCTTCACTTATCGAGCTCGAGCTTCGTTTATCGAGTTCGAGCCGGCTCGTGAGCCTAAACGAGCTTTCTGTTTATATATTTTTTATTAATATATTAAACATATATTTATATAATAATAATTACCATTTATATAAATATAAAAAAATAACTAAATTATATGTATAATAATAATTATAATTAATATAAATTAATTAATAAATACTAAACGAGTTGAGCCCGAGTCGAGCTCGAGCTTGAAAAATTACCTTCGAGCCGAGCTTGAGCTTTAGAAATAAAGCTCGAATCGAGCCGAGCTCGAGCTCGAGCTTTCATAAGTTAAACGAGCTCGAGCTTGAGTCTGGTCGAGCTCGGGCTTGGCTCGGCTCGTTTGCACCCCTACTCGCCGAGTACAAGGCCTTGGAATCCAACTTTTACAACACTGATATATACACATAAATAGAATTAAAAAAAAAGTAGATTCGATTCCATATATAACCCATGGTCAACCCCTAGGTCATTGAAGTTTGAACCTTTTACTTTACTACCAAATCCAGTTACCACTTTTTAAACCCTCCATACGACTTTTAGAATCTTAAAACCAACAACTCTTTATTTGTTCGTATAGCAAACGGCAAACGTGTTTTCTATGGCAAAATCACAATATTCTAGATCTTGACGTCATACATTCGTTAAATATATTGTTATAGGAATGATACAAGGATAATTAGGTATTGGAACCATTTCTCATCACACTATAGAAGCCACTAAACTACAAACATTTCCTTTAGGGGTGCAAATGAGCCGAACGGCTTGAGAAAAAGCTCGAAACGAGTCGAGCCTTATCGAGCCCGAGCCAAGCTTGAGACTAAAATAAAGCTTGTTTGTTTATCGAGCCCGAACTCGAGCCTCACATGTGAAGCTCGTTAGGCTCGTCGAGCCTTATCGAGCCTTAGTGTAAACGAGCCGAGTAGAGCCGAACTTATTTAAACTTGTTTACAAGCCGATCTCGAACCTAAAAATAAGCTAATTTAGTAAACGAGCCCGAGCTTTACTTATCGAGCTCGCGAGCCTAAAAAGTCTATTATTTATATTATTTTTATTTAATACATTAATTAACAGAGGATAAACGAGTCGAGCCCGAGCCGAGCTCGAGCTTGAGAAAATACCAACGAGCCGAGCTCGAGCTTGAAAACAAAGCTCGAATCGAGCCGAGCTCGAGCTCGAGCCTGTTCGAGCTCGTACTCGGCTCAACTCGACTCGTTTGCACCCTTAGTTCGCTTCACTTTAAATAATTAAATAAAAATGTTTTCCCACTCTTTATATCATTTAAAAAAAAACTACATTACAACTTTACCAATGTTAACTGTGTTTACGTTTTATTATTCTCCCATAATTATCTTGTAGTTCGGTTGGAATTCTATATTTGAAGCGGTGAATCATGACCATGGTTAATCAATATATAGAAAACCCTGTATTTACCGTGGTATTGAAGCATTATTGCTAATCCATATCATTCTACTTTTGATATGTTAAAATTTCTTTTTATTTTACAAATCTGACACTGACCAAGATATGTACACTAGAAAAAACATGTTTAGAACCATAATCTTCCTTTATCTATATATTCTATATATATTAATAAAGGAGATGATTTGGGCTATGTGTCCTTGAATGGTGAAGTCATTTTGCTTATGTGGCATCTTATGGTTAAATTGAGTGTGATTTTAGGAGGGAATTCATCTCATTCTCTATACACAAACCAAATTTATCAAAACACAAACCAAAACCTTAGTTGGACGCGGGATCCGTTTTTACAATGGGGCGACCCGATGTCAAATGGATCATATATGTTGACAAACCCTAAAGCTTCACAACCACACTTCTCAAAACACACACAATTCATCCTACCAAAAATCCCTGAAACCCTAAATCCCTCTAGATGTTTCTGTGAAATCGATCTTCCGTATGATCCAATCCATTTTCTTTGATTCAAGTTACACCTTTCTCTCAATCGGAAAAAGTTTCCATCATGAAATCGATCATTGATATCTTTGCAGATTTGCAGATTATATGCCCTAATTTTGTGCCTTTATTATCCGAACTTGATAGGTCTTCAAATATTTCACATCAGCCGTGTGTTGTCGTGATTCCATATACATCGATGGGTATGATTTTCGTATATGCAATCTTTGCTTTTCTTTTATGGATGTGGTTTTCGTATATGCAAATCTTTGTTGCCGTGTGTTTCCATGATTCTGTATACATCGATTTGTTTCTGATTTCCCCCTTATTTTGGGGATTTTTTGTTACTATCAGAAACCCTAAACATATTTTGTTTATACGTATTTTGTTCTTATCCTAAACCCTAACTGTATATATGTTGGTGCGTAATGGTAGGATTTATTATGTTTTATCACGACATGTTATGTTCTGTGATTGTGTGATACCATCAATTGAGTCGAAATGCTTCGTCTCCTGAAGACGGTTGTCTTCATCTTTGGTTGCCACTGTTACTGTTACGGGTTTTAATAACTTATTTTCTCTTCGCATAACTCATTTGTTGCCTTTGAAATTGTGCATGTAAGGTGTTTGACGAAATGCTTTGATGGCTTTCTTTTTGTTAAAGATGGTAAATTGCATCAAGATCAGGTTTCGTGAATCAGATCAGGTTTATTTCGTTACTCCGAGTTGAATTTATGTTTGCTTTTGTGATTTGTTTTAAAGTGCAAGTGGATGTTGAAATGGTGAAATTTGTTTTACAGGCTATTGAGATGTTGGTTGACTGTGGATGTGAGACGAACGCCAGTGACGGCTCGCTGGTCTTCCACATGACTTCTACAAGTAGGTACACAAGTTTTTATGGTAATGAAGTTGAATTTTTAATCAATTAACTGAATGTGACTGAAGAAATTGGTAAACTAAAATAGTATTGTGTCTGCTAATGACTGATTATTTTTTAACTATATTGGGAACTTTTTTATTTTCTTTAATTTCTTTAATGAGTTATGTGTTTAATATCTAAAGTTTATGGAAATGAAGTTTAATTTTAATCAATTACTAGAGTGTGATCGAAAAATTTGTTAAAAACTTCTTCAGTTAATGATTGATTGTTCCTGAACCATACTAATTTTTTTATTTGTAGTTTTTAATTTATGGAATGAATAGTGTGTTTAATATCTTAATAATATAGTAATCAAGTGTATTTTTTTCATCAATCAACAGTGTTCTTGACTTTTGTTTAGTTGATTATAGTTGTGGGAAACCAATTTCGGTGGCACGCTATTACAGACGTTTTCCTTTTGCAAAATCATTCTCGCGGTCGGTGATTTTACTTATTTAAATAAGTAAATATTGCATATAGGTTTCTGTATATGATATGGACTGAAGTTTTGTTTGAATTATCCAACGATTTGTGAGAAAACTCAATATTCCAATGATTCAATTACCAGGTTTGCGATTTTGTATATTTTTTGGTTTTTGTAATTTTCATTTTATGTATGTTCTTTAGATTATCTACGTCCAAACGATTCAAGCATCGAGCAACCATTCTATTCATTCATTCCGTGATTATGGATTGATTGTTGCGGCGATGAACCCTAAACCGCTCATCCTTCTTTATTTGTTGCAGGCTAACACATATATTATTTATGGTACTTACAAATATGTTTTACATTTTTTAAGATGGAAGAGTATGATAAACTCATAAAGATTATCAATTTGCAAGTTGTAGACTATACCATGATAGAAGGAGTGGATGCTCGATCAGGTAAAGATTCTGAACATGAACATCTATAATTTGGTTGTTGACTTCTTTTTTGAATGTGAGTAGACAATATTTTTGCTTAATCATAAACAGATAATCCAAATTTTAGCAACAAAGTGATCATGGAAGTGAGAAAACCTTTAATACAGATAAGTCATCAGGTTTGCAATCCTTTGACGCTAAGAATTTTATCCTTTTTTAATCTTTTAATTGTGTTTGAATCTCTTTTTATGATGTTTTTACATGGTTTTTAGTTTGTGTTGAGTAAAGGTTTGTATAAAACTTTTATTTTATGATGAACACGGTAGAACGTCTGTTTTGAGTATAGGATCATATAAAACTTTTTGGGTTCGTATGATCAAATGTTTTAAAAATATACTCTTAGTGGCTTCAACCTATTTGACCCGTTACCTTTTTAGCTACTTTTTATTTGGCTCATTTGAGATAGATACAACCCCAACCAATCTATTTTACATAAATGGGTATGCCATCTCTATAAGAAACAAATGTGGTTTGTTTTTATATCATTTGGACAAGGCGCCTACTTCGCCTTTGCCTACATAGATTTTAGTTTAAATGATGGCAGGGTATTGCTTCACTTTCTTGACTCGGATAAATTCAGCAGCAAGGATTAATTTGTTCAGAGTTACAAGAACCTTGGTTCATTTAATGAAAATGAGGTATTCTTGCATCCTTTTTATTGTTTTCCATCCGGTAAATGGGGCATTTGTGAGTTCATTCACAATTGTAAAAGAGGTCTGTTGTTCAAAGCCTAACACCTTTCAAGTTGTAGCCGAAAATTGCTGGGTTAAGAAAGGTGTGTTCATAGGAGAAATTAGGTATATATATATATATATATCTTAGCTTCATCATCATCCATGGCAAAAGTTGGTAAGGTGGAGGTGTAGCAAGGATAAATACTCTGGTTTTACAAAAAAAAAAAAAAAGCGGAAGAAGTAAGCCTCTTGACTTCCATTAACATATTTTATAAAACTTAAAACCAATTGACATTAGTAGGTTTCATTTTGATACAAATATTAGTTTGTCTGCATGTTATGAACATTCGAAATGTTTTACTTAACAGGTCACATACACAAATTAACAAGCGAAATTTGTCCACAAGGCACCAAAAAGAGTAAGTTGCATAAGTTCAACACATTTAGCAGTTCCCTCGCATTTATTTATTATTAATTGCGTTCTTTAAAAAAGTTTCTTTTGGATGGTTTATATGAAGGCAATGTAGACGGTAATTTAACTACTAATTTATCAGTTGCACGTCGAAGGAGCATTAAAGACCATGAGTAAGTATACAGATTTAGATATGTTTATTTTCTTTTTGTGTGAATAATTTATTTCCACTAATTATCAAATATCAACTGGCTTACCAACCCATGTGTGCCTTTCTTCTTTTAATTTGCAGATTTGTAGTGATGGCTGAGCTGGAAATTTTGAACGACTTACTGTTGTTTCGTCTGGAGACACCTTGGTAAAAACTCCGTGAACACTCAATTACTTTGATTAAATGTTAAGTTGTTCATTGATGAGAAAAAGAAATTGCTCATAGTTAATTCCACTTTTATTGTCCTTTTTGTTAAGATTATATGGTACACTTGGCTGCACCAGATAATATCCATCGCCAACGTTGGTTTCAGAGCTACTTACTTGGCTGCACCAGATAATAGCCATCGCCAACGTTGGTTTCAGAGCTACTTTTCTTGGTTAAAGAGGACACATGGTATCCGACTACAGAATCCTATAAAGCTTCCTATTATTGCAGCTAAGATTACTGCTCTGGAGGCGGATGAACATACTAAATACTTGGAAGAACAGGAGTCAACAAAGTCCGATGATTCTGCCCAAATGGTGCTGGATGAATAGGTGCTGGAATAGGCTTCTGGTGAAGCCATGGCTTTAAGTCAGGTATGATGTTTTCTCCTCTGATATGCAGCCTGTTAATGTGGTTATTTGGTCTGGTTCGACTAATATGAGCAGTGCAAAGAACACAAACCCTACTGCCTCGAATCCCACTGCCTTTGTGGATGGTACAAGTTAGGAAGCAGGTGGTACCTCTAATGCCGTTGCAAATGTTTTCAAGCAGCATAAAAACACGAATATTTCTTACGTTGAGCAGATTAGATGTAATAAAGTTGAAAAAATAGTCAAATTAGAATACATACCCATGGTTATTACTCGGAAGGCAAGTGTCGTCTGGTATTAACTCAGTTGGATCTGGCCTTATCAGCTAAGGTATTCCCGCTTCACCTCTATGGCTATTTTTTAAGAACTTCTATGGATTTCAATAAAGCTAACTTAAGCCTCAAACGACTTCGTTTGCTGACATGATTTTTACATAATTATAGAACTGGCACAACTGACTGGTATTGTGGCAGTACTTCGTTCCCCTTCCATACATCGCTGGCATTGAGACTCTAAAATGGTTTCATCAATTCTGAAGTTGTAGGTAAATAAAAAATTGATGTCAATTATCTAAACTTCTATATATGATGTCTACCATTTGGTTAATGATTTTTTATATAAAAATGTTTTTATGGCAGGATATGGACTATATTGAAGTATCCTTAAACTGGTTCAGGTTCCAATTCTAGAGGACGGGTAAGTCTTTCTTTCTTTTAGGCTTATATTGTTTTTATTGCTCCAGTTTGTCATTTTGATAGCTTGCTTGCGTATTGTGTATGCGTGTAACGACTTGAAAAATACTTTCTACCTGTCTGACCCCGTTCAGTTTTTTACGACTTTTTTTGTTATTCTTGTGAAGATTCTCTATTTTTCTTGATTTATATGGCTGAATTCGACAGATAAGAACAAGAACCGTCTAAAGTCAACAAAATGAAGATTTTTAGGTATCACGATTTCTAATACGGTAGATTGAACGTTATAAATTCAAAATTTGCCGAAATATTACTATGGTTTCGTTAAATAGTTATTTAATATGTGGAGAATATTCTCCATAAAACTATCAACTTTGTATTGTTGTTTCTGGTTTAAAGGACTAAGATGGTTTACAACTTTGGTGGATTAGAGAATTGAAATTAATATATGTAGAATAAAATGGCAACATAAGGAACTTTAAAGCAATTCGTATGATATGCAAAATAGGATTTGGTCAAAACAAGTATCTTTTGCTGGGTAAATGTTAATTTTTTTTTTGTTAATATTTAATGTTTATTTGGACTGGACTTTTATAAACTAATCCATTATTTCACTAATTGGAACCTTTATTTTACTTCGCACAGTTCAACAAATTGAGTGATGCATTTGCTAAAGTTTAAGGATGGACCCAATAAAGTCAACTTTGGTATATTTAGTGATTCGATACACCAAATAATAAGATGGGCCAGTTAGTTTAAAAACAGAGCAACCATAGAGGCCGACCCCTTACTTTTTGAAGCATGCTGGTGGTATTATCTTTAAGTTTTTCAAGACTGTGATCTGCAAGTATCCTTCTAATAAGGTAAGTAAATAGCTAATTTCGCGTCCTAATTGTAAAAATAAAGTAACATGTACGCCACATCAATCAATTTTACGCGAATGGGCCGCTACATTGGTTATTTAACATAACTGGCATGCTATATCCTATGTAGCATGATGGTATATTTAATTTACAATTTTGTTACAATATACTTCTTTTGTTTTTGGCAGGATATAAATTTAGGCGAATACCTAAGTGTTCATCATGCATGGATGAATGTTATTTGTTTTACTAATATTGCTGATGCATGGATGTATGTGGCGCTATCAAGAGTTAAAAGCAGAGACATAATTAAACTACTAATATTAGATGGAGATAGTAGTGTGACAAATAAAATAGCAAATGGGGATAGGTAAAGAAATATTTACACATTTATCAATTATTTGTATACTTTAAGATTTTTATATTTAAATTTAATTATTGTTGTTATTCTTTATTTATTGTCGGTCGTAATTTAAATGAAATTCGTAATATAAAAAATAAAAGGTGTAGCATGTGTACATTGTTCAACCGTTGTTTACATCATTTAAGTGGTTCAGCCCGCGAAGTTCGCTACGGTAATTTTGTATGTTAACTGAAAATGCATATTGTATGTTAACTGAAAATGTATTTTTGTAATTTCAAGTTAACATACAAGATCCAAGTACTCCATCCATATTTGCTCCCCGGCTTTAACTCCATCCATATTGTATGTTAACTGAAAATGTATTTTTGTAATTTTAAGTTAACATACAAGATCCAAGTACCCTTAAGTTATACTTGAAACCAAACGATTAGGTTATACTCATCTTGCTTTTGTATGTTTTATGACTCTTTATAACTATAAAAACTTTAAGAAACCGAATTAAAAATTTGTGGTGGGGATAAGGGAAAGAGGATATTTTAGAGGTTAAAAATGTTAATTATATACTTTTATTTATGGTAAATTAAATTTTCCTACCCGGAAAGTTTCCGGGTTATAACCTAGTATACATATATGTACAATCATTTACACACATTTGTACATATATGTACATTGGGGAAGGTTCATTTGAGAAGAAAAATTTTATTGAGAAGAAAAAGAATAAAAGAGTATAATTGTAAAACATTAAATAGTTTTTTCTCATCTCATTTATTATTATGTTTGACTAATTAATTAGTCATTAAGACTATAATCCTCCACACTAAATATTTTTGCCTACACACATCAAAAGTTATCCTACACATTTCGAAATTTATCCTACACATATTGAAATTTATCCTACACAACTCGTAATTTATCCTACACGCCTCGTATTTATCCTACACTATAAATGAATTTTTATTTTTATATTTTGTGAAAAATATATATTTTAAAAATAAGTTACAAATTTAATATAGTTAGTTATTAAAGATGAAACTACCAATTAATGATGTATGTAAGTTTACTAATATACCCTTATAGTTACATTAAGTACAAATATTAAATGAAGTCTAATGAAGCATTTCTATTGGTTGAAATTTCTTCTTTTTTCTTCTTACAAAGAATTTCTTCTCATTTAAACCCTTTACTATGTACATTATCAAACATAGATGTACAATACTTATTTTTCAATTTTGAACACGTATGTACATATATGTATAATTAAAAAAAAATCATTTTTTTGCTTAGGAAAAATAAATGGTCCAGAATGCTTATCACATTAAGGTTAGGTTATCATACAAAGTGTCCTTAACTTGCGAAGCGTACACAGTGATTACAACCCTAGATCTTACTCAATCTACAACACAAATCAATTGGTGGCAAAATACACAAATTGAAAGCAAATCAAATACCTAATATTGCAGCAAAGGGCACTAACGTCAATTACAATTCTATCGAATCTTGCGATTGAAGAACAATGACAATTCAACCAATTTGATCGATAAGATGCATAATCTCTAATCGATAACCGAGTTATTCACAAGAACGATCTAGATAATTTGTTTATGATTGCATTTGACAAGATCCACATAGTAATAATTTATAAGTTACACTATAACAAATGTTGAAGACGATGGAGGTTGTTTTAAAAACGCATCTTATGATTTCAGAAACGCATGTTCTGTATAACTACACATAACTAAAGAAATGCTTGTTATGCTTTAAGAAACGCATGTATGTTTTCTGTTAGACCCTAATTCGTATTTGACAAAAAGTCGCAGCGGAAACTCGTGCCATAAAATTTTTTTCATTATAAACGTCTTGACTTACTTGAAAGTTCGTTTTAATATGTATCTTTTTCAAAAATAAAGCATAAGTCCTGAATTACTAATGGTACATACTCAATTATTCCCGTACAATCTAGCTTGTGACTCGGTCTTCGATCTCTATTTCTCGTGATAACCACCCGTGATTTGTACAACCTGCACTCACCACATACATTCATCACATTAGTATACAATACGTAAACAAGATTCAATACATGTACACTTTCCATTCAGCTTTCTCTCTTATCTTAAGCATATCATTCGCATATCCATTTCCTTGTGAGCCTTCAATAATGTACCTGCGTAAATCTTCGTTTTCCAGGTACACGATTAAAATTATTAACACTCAACTTATCCAAAATCATACTTACATATACTCGTGCATACATCCATGCCTCAATACATACATGCGTGCACTTATACGTATCTTCATATATTCACAAATACACTTCTACATATGTACATACATTCCTACGCCCTCACATATATACATACTATCATACGCATCTTCTTATATACATAAATACGCTTCTACATACGTACCTACATTCATACGTCTCTACATACATGCATTCATACACATCTACATACATACATACCTCTCCTACATTTTTACATACATGCATACACTCATACATATCTTCATATATTCACAAATACACTTCTACATATGTACATACATTCCTACGCCTTCACATATATACATACTATCATACGCATCTTCTTATATACATAAATACGCTTCTACATACGTACCTACATTCATACGTCTCTACATACATGCATACATACACATCTACATACGTACATACCTCTCCTACATCTTTACATACATGCATACACTCATACATTTCTTTATACATACGTACATACACATCTACATACATACATACCTTAACGAACACGTACTAGTTCACGCGTACCTCTTACATAATCACACATTATTTACATGGGTCTTAGACTTAGCTTTATAGCCCATAAACATCTAAGGAACCATCAAAATCATGTTTGGAAAGTCCGCCGCAGTCCACGGATATCAAACCGAGGCCTACGGTACATAAATCAACTTAAATAACAAGATTTCAGCTTTTGGGACTTGGGGAGGCCGTCGCCGACGCCCCTAGGGCCGTCGGCGACGGGTCTTGCATTTACCCATAGCCCAAAATCCCGTAGACAGGTAATTAACCCGTCAGCACAAAAACTGATTTTCCCTTGCCCGTCGGCGACGGCCCCCTACCCGTCGGCGACGGCCTCTAGTTTTTGCATTTTTCTGCAGATTAGTTTCGTCGTCCGTACGCACTAAAACGCGCGTAACTTTTGAACCGTTTACCCGTTTAACCTCCCGTTTCTTCCTACATGCTTGTAAATTCACATTCTATCATATGAACTTAAAATCCCATTTCCGGATTAAGGAAATTCTTAACTTACATGCATTCGGCTTATTATTATATTCTCATTTTTGACCCGTTATGGGTATTTGTGCATTACATGGTCTATGACATAACAAAACCATACTCTTCGCTTTCACACATGACCAACACATTACTCTAATCGGTTCACTTGTTTCCAATAGACATTCAAAGTCGTTTGCCCGATATACCTATCAAGGGCGTTTTTGTCAATTTCGCTCTATCCTTAACAACAAAGGAATTCCTTACATAAGTAACCAATCCTTCTACTTAGCTAACATCCTTAGTCACACATACCTTGCTCGGATAAAAACTAAGATCCGTTTAATACTCAACGACATCATACAATTCATTCCTAATTGACCTCAATTATCATATTTAATTAAGTTGCATATCACTTTACATAAACAACTAAGAAGTGATTACGGAATCACTTACCTTATGCATCCGTGCTCATGTCCGATTCCTCGCCTTTTCTTGACCCGTTAACACCTCATGCTTGAGCCCGTCTCGGCGTGATTCCTCATGATCCCCTTGAGTAGGTGATCCTTAATTCATGTTCGGTTGTGAATTTGAGCTTCATTTGACTCCTCAATTTGATGATTATGTTAGAACTAGGGTTTGGTTCATGGGGAGTTCCCCCTGATCGTTCTAGAACACACGAAATGTGTGTGTGTTTGTGTGGGTGTGTTTGTTACTTAAACATAACTTTCCCCCTTGTTCATCTTTGGTCCCTCAAGTTTGTTCCCTTGTTTGCTTTGTTAAACATTTTATTACATTCCATCTTTTAATAGTTTTAACCATACATCTAAGTAGGTTAATTAGCCTAGTTGTTTATTTCTTGAGGTACCATATCACAGCATTTTAACGAATATAAATATTCGGGTTTTGGGGTGTTACATTTTCAGAAACGCATGTTATGTTTTTGGAAACACGTGTCATGTTTTGAGAAACGCATGTTATAATTTAAACGATGCATTTAATTTATTTATAAATATGTCGATATAAATTTTATTAAAAACTGAGTTGGTTTCAAAATAAAGTATTTCTTAGTCTCGTATAAGATTTTGACACATATTTGTATCGGTAACTTTATGGAAACATATTTACACACTTCGACTACCCAACGACGATAAAGATTGAATATTTAACCTTTATATGTATTTTTACGTTTCCGCTTTTTAAACAACTCTAGTTGCAATTTTAGGCTGGTTGTTGTGAGTTAACTAAGACTCCTTAAATGGTGCCACATAGGCTGTTAACGGCCGCTACACCACGTCCCTCAGTTAAAAGCGGTAGTGAATGAAGATTTTGTTAATGGGAAGAAAAGGTAATGATGGTGAGGCCCACCCCAATATAAACCAATCACATGTCTTGCTTTATTTATTATTTTTGTTTTTCTTTTAATGTTATTGTTATTGGGTATTAAGTTAATCCACAACACATAATGATCGTGACAATGATGTGGCAATGATTTTAGTTAACCCACAACACATAGTTTTATGATCTTATTTTATAGTAGTTATTTATTTATTTATTATTATTATTATTATTATTATTACTATTACTATTACTTTATGTTAATAAATCAACTGAAATGAATAGTTGATTTAATATATTATAATGATATCTTAATATATTAATAATTATTATTATTTTCTTTACTTTCTAAGTTGAATAAGCTTGGTCTCAACTAATACTCGTATCGAAAATGCCGGTACGGTCCAGTTCATTATAGGTACATGAAGGTAAAAATCGGCGCCAGCCTGATACAGAAAACGCCAAAAGTCGGTACCGGATTGAGTTTGAAAATCTTTTAGTTCGGGAAATTCGGTACTGCTAGACAGTACCATTTGCTCATCCCTAATCAGAGCTCGGTGGCAACCGGTACCGAAAATACCGGTTACGGTACCGGTATATGAAGGTAAAAATCGGTAGCGAACCGGTACTAGGAATGTCAAAAGTCGGTACCGAATTGGTACTTAGGATCCTTCTGTTCGGGAAATTTGGTATCGGTACCCAGTATTATTTGCTCATCTTTGAGACTCTGACCACTGGTTTCATACCAACAACATCATTAACATACAACTTTTTTTGTTGATTTCTTTCGATTATTTTTTATTGCTTTTTACATTTTCTTTTTATTCTTCTTAGTGGTTCCGTGTGCAACGCGCTCATAGTGATTTAAAACAAATGTAAACACAGACTAAATAACAAAAGAAGTTCGTGTCACACCCCGATATTTCCACGTATTACCGGTGGGCCCGGTGGGGAGTATCATGACGTATGTTAGGTCCAGAAGTTTTACGCTTATCTTTATTGTATTAATTGGGTTTAGATTAGGTTTTGGGCTTGGGCTAGGCCATGTGGGCCAATAGGGTAGAGGTTCCTATAAATAGTCTTATTTAGGTTATTGTAGTAGAGCTCTCCATTATAACAATAATGTAATCCCCAAATGAGATCCTTGTACCAGACAATCCTAGAGATTGTGTGCAAGGTTCTCGGAGATCGTACCAGACAGTCTTCGAGACTCTGTGCGATCTAAGCAGCGACACTAAGTTATTCAATGAAATATTTCTTTTTGTTCTTGTCGGTTTGATCTTATATTCCGCGTTCGATCGAACCGTAGAGTGATGTCACGGTTTTTCGGGACTAACAAGTGGTATCAGAGCCATTGAAGTCTTTCAAAGGCTCGGTTTTGATATCACTCGAAGAATGAGAAGATATTTTGCACAGTGTCGGGGTTGATTGTTCGTCAAAGGTGAGATCTCCGGTTTATGAATTCTGGTTTTTCATTCACAGATCTTCGACAACGCCGTATCCCGGAGATGCCGTATCAGCTGGAGTATGATGTCTCTGGTGAACATGACGTCAAGAAGGTGGTTTTGGGCTGTGACGCTAGGTGTACAGTGGCGGAGTAGGGTGGTTGACGGTGGTTCTGGCGGAGGCAGAAAGAGGAAGACGGTGGGTGACCGGTGATGGTGGCTACTGTGGTGGTATAGAGGTTCAACTTGCTGTCGGAGTATATGGTGAACTGTGAGAGAGACTCCGACTGGGATTCCAACTTCTATTATATGTCTGTATGAATCCAGGTATGTGTTAGCTTCTATTTTTATCATTCCAGCGGGACTTTTTAAAGACCGATCATGGCTAGATTTCTGGTTGCAATTGGTTATTCGTCTCCTCTTTTAGTTCGTTTGTTCATCGGGGTTGTGATTTTTCTGGTCATGGGTGGTGCACGATGGTTTCTGATGGTGCATGATGGGAGACGATGGTCTTGGGTGGTGGAAAAATGAAGATGACGGCTGGAGTTACACAAGTTGTCGATGAGATACGATGTCGATGTCGATGACGGTGGTTCGGAAATGAACAACGTTGTTCATCGGAGTTCGAAGAAGATGATCGGAGAATGGGTTGATGATTTCAACTATGATAACAGATGATGCTAAAGAGATAATATGGATGATGTGTGATGTTGAAGGTTGGATGAAATCGGATGAACAATCAAATGAAGTTTTGTATCTCTGATGATGATGAATGTTGAATGGTTGAAGATGATGATGTCACATCATCATTATCAAAAGAATGTTGAGGAAAGTCGTGTGGCGGCTGCACATGTTATCCATTCAGGGAATTAAAAAAACCCTATTAATTATGAGCCGTAAGATGAAGGGAAAGATCTACGGTCAGAAAGAGAGGAGATGAAATTTTTTTTTGGTGCATATTTCTGTGGGACCAAGACTTGCAGCCGAGAACATTCCTTGGAGCAGGGATCTCATGACCAACAAGTGGCCAGATGATGATGATGGACACTATACTCGGGTCCACTGTTTATGGATAGGTGATTCTTTTTTAGCCCAATAGAGAGGAGCCCAGTTACTCATCATCACTGTTTCAAGTTAAAGTTAAATCATCAGCTTATCAAAATCATAATCCAGTCGAGATAACATTACAATCCGAGACATACATGAAAATGAGGTTCAAAAATATTCCATTTCGGATTATCACTTTCATCCGAGATCATCACAACTTCATCCGAGATAGGCTACATGGCTCGTTCATTGTTGGGCCACTAAAGGAGAAGACCCAAAACTGGAGAACATCTAAACCGCAGTAAAGATAACATAAAACTAGGGGGAGATTGTTAGGACCAGAAGTTTTTCGCTTATCTTTATTGTATTAATTTATGTATTAATTGGGTTTAGATTAGGTTTTGGGCTTGGGCTTGGGCTAGGCCATGTGGGCCAATAGGGTAGAGGCTCCTATAAATAGTCTTATCTAGGTTATTGTAGTAGAGCTCTCCATCATCGCAATAATGTAATCCCCAAATGAGAGCCTTGTACCAGACAATCCTAGAGATTGTGTGCAAGGTTTTCGGAGATCGTACCAGACAGTCTTCAAGACTCTGTGCGATCTAAGCAGCGACACTAAGTTATTCAATGAAATATTTCTTTTTGTTCTTGCCGGTTTGATCTTATATTCCGCATTCGATCGAACCGTAGAGTGATGTCACGGGTTTTTCGGGACTAACAACGTAGTTGATATCGTCATAGTCAAATGTATACAGTTTAATGCACAGTGGAAGTCTTTGATGAAAATAATATCACAAAACCGAAATTTAAAGTATAATTAAATATTATACAAACGGTTGTATATGGATCCACAGGCGGATCTTAAAACATAAATATAAGTATTGTTGAACAGACTTTAGATGTTTAGAACTTGCAAGATTCCTTATTAACGCCCCGAGCTCCCAGCCAATTACGTACGGTACTTATCACTTAGTCTTTTTGGAAAAATACGTCAGTTTACACTGGTAAATACAATTAACCGACTCTTTTTGAAAACATTTATGAAAATTAGTTTAAATGCACAAGGCATAAACATTTTATAACTTGGGACAATTATATCAATAATAATCTTGTATTAGATTTACATGTCTGTCCAACATTTAGGGCCGGTATAAAAGCCGAACAAGATTAATCGACACACCAAAAATATAAACTCACAAGATGTTTCCTCACGAGTGAATATATCTTTTACATACGCAACAGACGGGTGTATGCCTACACCTCGTGCTTAAGTCGTGGCCATTCACGCTTTTTGAATGAGCCAAGGATATCCAGGACACGGTTGTTAACCCCCAATGTTATTTGTTATCAAGCAACACTGATTAAAACGGGATTATACAATTTAAATATATTCGATTAAAAGGTTTCTACATCCGACCAAGCGGTAATAATTTACCGTATCCCAAGCCCGTATAAGGAAAAATAAGTTAAAAGTATTTACCTGAGCTAAAATGTAAACTATACTCAGCGTATATTCGAATCAACAAGTGTAGGTAGCTTTTACTGGGCTCCTAATCTGGAACGAAGGTTTTAATAACCTATTAGATTCCAAACGGGTCTTATTTAAGTTACAACTTAGACCGGTTAGTTTTAAAGAAAGGTTTACGGTACAAAACGCAAGATTAAACGGTGACCGGATTAGAATGTGATTTAGACCCAACAAGTACGAAGACTTGTATAAAATGGGTAAACTAAATACATTCTGGATTTTGAAGTAAAAATGATAAGGTTTGACCCGTTTCGGCTAATTTATGCAAACTAGTTACATAAACCGTACCGAAGGTGTATATGCATAATGGGCAACCGAATGAGTCATGTACAAGCTTCACAAGTTAATATTCTTAAAATATGTTATGATATCAGTAGAATATCCTTAATTATGCCCAAAACGAATTTAAAACCAATTTAAGCCCCGTAAGGGTAGTTTGGTCAATTTAAAGTTTATAAAGGAGGTTAAATAGCAAAATGAGGTTTTGGTCTAAAATATTCAGTAAAAATATTTATTTTATCAAGTTACATCAGTGAGATATCATACATATGTGAGGTTTACCAATTATGGCCAAACTATTCACCGTAGGGGCATTTTGGTCATTTCACATATGCTTTTAAGGTCAAATTTGAAAATCTGAGTTCAAGACTTATACTTACTGTTAATGTATTAATTTTTTTTTAAAATCAGTAGGTAACAAGTCTTAGGCGTTAAATATAGTTTTAAACCATACTATGCGCCTAATTAGCGTAAAAGTCGGTAATTGACGGTATTCAAGGTGTTTATAAAATTCTAAAGTTTTGATCAGTCTCTAAAGCTTAAAATATTTAATTTAACATATGGCATCAGTAGGAAAACGTTTGGTATGCAAATAATATGTTAAACTCATTTTATTAACAAAAAGGGTATTATCGTCAATTTCCGAATTCATGATAGAACTCTACGTTATGGTCAGTATAAAATTTGACAAAATTTTCCAAAAATCCATAAATATTATATTATAACAGTGGGTAGCAAGTTTGGTGCCAAAAATTGGGTTTAAATATTTTTTATGCTGAAAAAGCCATTTAATTAACAAAAAGTTTTTGTTTTAAGATATCTTGCTTAACTTTTATTTGAGACCAGAAACGGATGTCAAATTTTTAGGACATACTTATAAATCAGTAATGAAGATTTTTGTCCTCTCACATTTTCAAAATTTTTCGTTTTTATAACATAAAGGCATAATGGTCAACTTTTAAGCATTTAACAGAAACATGCAATGAACTAGGATTTCTATGGAACCATGTTGTATAACCTCAAAGGGTTATACTAACATATAATATGGTCCTAAAGGAACCCTAAGGCATAACTAAACTAAGCTAATTCGGGTCAGAACTGAAAGTCAAAGTAAAAGTCTACTTTTACGACATTCGGTTGCGAACCGAGCCTAATACTCAGAATTGTTGGGTTGAACATGCCAAAACATGTTCTTATATTATTTACCAAGTTATTTAAGTGATAAAATGCATTTTATAGCTCCTACATTATCAGTTATAATTTATTTTGTAAAAACTGACTCGTTAGACTTTTCTGTTAAGTAGTTTGACCCGACAATTGACCAAGTAAATGTGATAATTAGGAGGTGCCCTTTTAAGGGTTTAACACCTACATAATTACCAACACATAGCCACTTTCAATTCGAATAATGGATGGACCGTTAGTGATTACTCACAAAGTCAAAGCATCATTACGATAACTTTGACTTTCGATCATTAAGCTAATAAAACCTTAACTATAGAAACTAAGAACGCTTACAAGAGTTCTTATCACGAAAATTGAACTTGTGAAAGCTTCCTTGATGACCAGGATGCTCTAGAGAGTAAGTTTGAGAGTGAAAGTGAAAGTGCAAGTTCTAAGTGCAACCATGGCCCCCTTTATATAGGAATTTAGGGGCCCTTAGGTTCAATCCAGCTGTTGAGGAGAGTAACCAGATGATTCCAAGTGTTATGATGACAGTAAAAACCATTTACAAGCCCCTGGTATTGCTCAGAACTCATGCAATGGCGGTGTAAGAGCTGCAACATGCAGCTGTCCAGAAAAATGTTGCTGGTTGTTCTCTCGCGGCCCACGAAGAGTTTGGAGATGGCCTACGCGGCCCGCAACAATGGCTAGTTCCGGTTAAAAGTTTGTAAACTTTGCATTTTCAGTCCTTGGTCCATAATAAGTTAAATAACTTTCTTTTATTGCACTAATAACCCCCAAAGTTATCCTTTAAGAGTCTTGGGCCAAAAATTAACTTCGTTAAGCTCCCGGTTAGTCATGAGATCACCCGAAACGTATTCATTTGCATCAAAACTCCATGAAAACATTATTCGATAAACATGAGAGTATAAATATAAATATTACAATGCTTTCGGTATCGCTTAAAGGTCACTCAGAGGTAACATTTAACATGTTGACACATTTAACCCTTATGCTTTGTAAAATTCTAAATTTTAAGCACAAACGGCTTTGCACGTTCGATAATTTATTCATGAAAGAATATGAACTTCGTGTGAGGTCATTCAGAGGCACAAGTTTGGCATGTTGACACTTTTGGTCCTTCCATATACATCTTTATATTGTTTGACAACTTTAGTCCCGCAAGTTATCCTTTTAACATTACCTGGGTTTATGACACGTGTCACCACCGTATTGGACTTGATTTTGCGAGGTGTTACATCCTCACCCCCTTAAAAGAAATCTCAACCTCAAGATTTACTGGAATAAATGATGGTATCTTTGTTTCATCGTGGATTCAACTTCCCACGTATATTCTAGGCCTCTACGGGCATCCCGTTTCACTTTTACAATCGACACGTTCTTTCTTCGAAGCTTCTTAACCTGTCGATCCTCGATCGACAAAGGTTTTTTAACAAACCTTAAGCTTTCGTCAATCTGCACGTCCTTATGAGACATTGCTAGCGACTCATCGGCTAGACATTTCTTTAAATTGCAGATGTGGAATACATTATGAACTCCACTAAGCTCTTTAGGTAGATTTAGCTTGTAGGATAAAGTTACGACACATTCGATAATCTCGAATGGTCCGATATATCTTGGTCTCAGCTTGCCCTTCTTTCCAAATCTCATTACTCCTTTCCAAGGTGACACTTTGAGTAATACTTTGTCACCTACCTCGAATTTTAGAGGTCTACGCCTCTTGTCTGCGTAGCTTTTCTGCCTATCCCTGGCAGCTTTCAAGCGATCACGGATTTGAACAATCTTATCCATCGTCTCTAGGACTATATCAGGTCCTGATAGTTGGGTTTGTCCAACTTCCGCCCAACAAACTGGCGTTCTACACTTTCTTCCATACAAAGCTTCAAAAGGCGCGGCCTGGATACTTGAATGATAACTATTGTTGTATGAAAACTCAATCAAACGAAGATGGTTATCCCAACTTCCACCGAAATCAATAACACAAGCACGCAGTATGTCTTCCAAGGTTTGAATCGTACGCTCACTTTGCCCATCCGTCTGAGGATGATAAGCAGTACTGAAATTCAAACAAGTGCCTAAAGATTGCTGAAAGCTTTTCCAAAAATTAGATGTGTATCTTGTATCCCTATCAGAGATAATAGATACTGGCACTCCATGGAGAGATACAATCTCATCCACATATAGCTGGGCTAGTTTATCAGAGTTATGCGTCTCCTTTATGGGTATAAAATGAGCTGACTTCGTCAGTCTGTCGACTATAACCCATATTGTATCATTTCCATGTTTCGTCTTTGGTAACTTGGTAATAAAATCCATAGTTACCATTTCCCATTTCCAAGTGGGAAGTTCAGGGTGTTGCAGTAAACCTGATGGCTTCTGATGCTTGGCTTTAACCTGTGCGCACGTCAGACATTTAGCCACATAAGTGGCTATAGATTTCTTCAAACCTATCCACCAATAATTTTCCTTCAGATCCTGGTACATTTTATCAGTGCATGGATGTACCGAATATTTAGAACTATGAGCTTCTTGGAGGATCACATCTCTAAGTCCTCCACAGATTGGAAACTAGATTCTACCATTCAATCTAAGGATTCCATCTTTGCCACATGACAATTGATCAGCAGTTACACCTAACTTCTCATTCGGAAAGTTAGGTTCCAGAATAGCTTCCTTTTGAGAAGCTAATAGCTTTTCATTTAAGATGTTTCTTAATTCAATGCTTTTGGTGTTGATCCTTATTGGTTTAATCCTTTCCTTCCTGCTCAAAGCATCATCGACCACATTTGCCTTGCCAGGATGATAGCGAATTTCGCAATCATAGTCATGGGTGGTGTAGTTTTTTTGTGCACTTTCAATTTAAGATCGTTCTGGTTAAACAAGTGTTGAAGGCTTTTATGGTCTGAATAAATCACACACTTGGTTCCATATAGGTAATGCCTCCAAAGTTTGAGTGCGAACACAATGACACCCAATTACAAATCATGGGTGGTGTAGTTTTTTTGTGCACTTTCAATTGACGTAAAGCATAGGCAATTACCTTTCCTCTCTACATAAGCACACACCCATACCTGTGTGCGATGCATCGCAGTAAACAACAAACTCTTCAATTCCTTCTGGCAATATCAATACAGGAGCGTTGCTTAATTTCTGCTTGAGAATCTCAAAAGATTCTTGTTGCTTGGGACCCCATTCAAACTTGACATTCTTGCGAGTTAACGAAGTTAGAGGTGCAGCAATCCTAGAAAAGTTTTCAATTAATCGTCTGTAGTAACCTGCTAGACCCAAAAAGCTGCGAATCTCTGTAGGTGTTTTAGGTGCTTGCCAATTCATAATTGCTTCAATCTTAGCGGGATCCACCTGGATACCACGCTCACTCACTACATGTCCAAGAAATTGGACTTCTCGAAGCCAAAACTCACATTTAGAGAATTTTGCGTAGAGCTTCTCTTGCTGCAGAAGTTTGAGAATACACCGGAGATGTTTTTCATGATCAGCTTGACTCTTTGAGTAAATAAGTATATCATCTATAAAGACAATTACAAACTTATCTAGATACGGCTTGCAAACGCGATTCATGAGATCCATGAATGCTGCATGTGCATTAGTGAGCCCGAAAGGCATCACCAAGAACTCGTAGTGACCATATCGTGTTTTGAATGCAGTCTTATGCACATCTTTGGTTTTGACCTTTAACTGATGATGCCCAGACCTCATATCAATCTTGGAGAAGTAACCTGCTCCTTGAAGTTGATCAAACAAATCGTCGATCCTGGGTAACGGATATCTGTTCTTGATTGTAACTTTGTTTAGTTCGCGATAATCAATGCATAGACGCATTGAGCCATCCTTCTTCTTCACAAAAAGGATAGGCTCTCCCCAAGGGGACGAGCTAGGTAGAATAAAACCTTTCTCCAACAAATCATCCAACTGTGTCCTTAATTCTTCCATCTCGGTCGGTGCTAGACGATAAGAAGCTCGGGCAACTGGTGCTGCTCCTGGAATAATATCAATTCTAAATTCTACTTGTCTATCCGGAGGTAAACCAGGTAGTTCTTCGGGAAAGACGTCTGAATACTCGGAAATAACAGGAATATCTTCAATCCTGGGCTTTGGCTCGTCTATAGTCACCTGTGCCATGTAAATGACACAACCTTTCTTCAAACACTTTGATGCCTTAAGCATAGATACTTGTTTAGGCAAACCATGCTGCGTATCTCCTTGAATAGTAAGTGGCTCACCATAAGGGGTCTTGATAACCACTTGCTTCTTATCACATACAATTTGGGCTTGGTTATTAGATAACCAATCCATGCCTATCACTATATCGAATCCTGCCAATTTCAACGGAAGCAATGACAGCGGAAAAGAGTGATTCCTAATGGATATGAAACATCCATCTAACATTGTTGAAGCAGTCTCTATGACCCCATCGGCCAATTCTACTTCATATTTTATGCTTAGAGTTTTAACAGGCATATTTTATAGTTTACAAAATTTATTATCTACAAAGGACTTATCTGTGCCAGAATCAAATAAAACTCTAGCATATACATCATTGATGAGGAAAGTACCTGTTATGACGTTATCGTTCTGTACTGCTTCCTGCGCATTCATCTGGAAGACTCGAGCATTAGTCTTCTTGGCCTCTTCAGGCTTCTTTGCAAGTTTTGGGCAGTTAGTCTTGATATGCCCTTTCTCGTTACAGTTGTAACAAGTCGCGTTCTTCAACTCCTTGCATTCTAAAGTCTTGTGACCCTTTGTCTTGCAAATTCCACAAAGTTTAGCGTGTGGGTCTATTGTACACTTTCCAGAATGACGCTTTCTGCCGTTCCTGCACTTGGGTCTGTTATCAGACTGACTCGAGTTTTTCTTCAAACTCGGAACCTTTCTTATGCTCAGAATTTCCCTTTTTCTTCTTGTCAAAACGATGAGAGCTCTCCTCTTCTCTTTTCCTCTTTCCCTCATCAGAAGTCTTAATAGACTTATTCCTGATTGCATCTAAAGTGAGTGATAAGGACAGATCCACCACGGACCTAAAGGTGGTAGGCCTGGAAGCTTTAACGTTTCCTTTTATTTCTGGGGCCAGGCCTCCAATGAAGCGCGCTATGCGCTTAGGTTCAGATGTAACCAAATAGGAAACAAGTCTGGACATAGTGTTAAAGCTCGTGAGTTAAGCTTGGCAATCCAAATTCTTCATGACTAGGGTCAAGAAGTCTGTTTCGATCTTTTCTACCTCATGTTGAGGACATAAGTTATCCTTGATCAATGCTACAAATTGTTCCCAAGACATGTTATAAAGTGGGATTTTTCCTGTGGCTTGAACTAACGATCTCCACCAGGCCAATGCTTCTCCTTTAAACAATTGTGAAACAAATTTCACAATATCCTGTTCCGCACAACCACTTATATCAACCACAGTATCCATCTCATCAAGCCATGTCATACAGTCAATGGCTCCTTTTTCTCCTGTAAAGTCCCTCGGCTTGCAAGAGACGAAGTATTTGTAAGAACATGTCTTTGCACGCGGTTCCTGATTAAGCACAATTTGTTTGGATGGAATACTTTTCTTATTTGACGAATGATGAGAATCGTCCTTATGAGATGTATGTGTCTTGGAAGGTGGTTCTTTGAACTGTCTGTCAATGGCTCGAGTGACAACATTATCTATCATTGCTTGTAAATCTGCACCCGTTACATTCATTCTTGTATTGTCATTCCTCATATTGGGATGACTGTTTACCTCGTCTGATTCAGACATGCTGAAGCTTGTTTTCTATAAAACAATTGACAATAGTTTATTCAGAGGTTTATTATGGAATCATCATTTTTGATGATTCATTAACCATGGTAACATAGACCATATTGGTTAATTTTGTTAATCAGGTTTATTTTAATATTTACCTTATAATTAATCCCAGTTATAAACTATTACGGACATTAAGGTGGCACGAAATGGCCTAGTCACGAGGACAGTTTTAATTTATAAGCCATGATCCCATAGAATCAAGGCATTAAGGTTTGAACATAGTTCATCGCCTTTTCTGACAGGGAGTCATAGACTACAACTGTCATTTGTCTTATTGGACAAAAATATGGCCCGTAGGCACTTCCTCACTAGTGGATGTTTATAATATGATCATCTTATTGGATGATATAAGCCATGATTTCTAGATCATTAGGCTGAATACGGAATTGGAAGAATCCAATATAAGGATGACTAGTGTGGTTCTCTTGAACCACAAGTCAAGAGTGCTAACACGTTCTCAGGTGTTAACAAGGATTTATTATCTTAAAAAGGTTCTACCATCATGACCATGTATTACTGATACATAGGCTAGGTTATACCTTTAAGATCTTCTTTTTTAGATTTAATGGCAGATCAAATAAAAATTGATTTGATATTTTGATTTGTGATTTTAATATATATGTATATGCTTAATGCCAAATGTAATTTCAAAAAAGGGAACTTCATAATAAGTCCTAAAAATTACAATAATGCCCTAAACGGGTCTTTAAAGAAATAACATTGTCCACACAGGGACTAGAATAAGAAAGACATGTCCACGCAGGGATTAAATTGAAATACAATTAACAATACAATAATTAGGGATTTCTAATAATCCATTTTCTTTTTCCCCTTAATGAGGTTTGCCAAACCCTTTAGAAGACCGCGGCGACTTCTACGTTCCTCGTCTACCCTTTGTTCCACCTCGTGCAACATTTGAAGGATTTCTTGCTGCTACGGTGGTTAAATTTATGGTGGCTGTGGCGGCTGAGGTTGTGGAGGTGGTGGGTATTGATACCCATAAGTAGGGTACCCAATTGGGTACGTAGCTGGAAAGGGTCTAGGGTAGAGAGCATTGTAGTTTGCTGCCTCGATGTACGGGTCAACGACAAAGGCATTGTGGTAGTTATAACCCGAGTAAGCTGGCTGCTCAAACGGGTTATACCCAGCTGCACCTGGGTATGATGGGATTGGGTTTTCATAACCCATGCCTGGTGCAGAGTCGACTTCAGAAACTGCATTTGAAGGCCCACCCATTTGCGGGTCTTCATAGAGCGGCGGGTAGTTGCTGTTGCTGGAGTGTTGGGGGGTGCTGAAGTGAAAACCCCCACGCACGGACATCCGTGCACTTCTTCTCCGCCTCGATGGTTCTGGAGGCGGTGGTTGCTCTGGCGCCGGTGGTGGCAGTGGTGTGACAGCCTCAAAATGTGGGTCCTTAAAGGGGACTTGTTGTTGTGGTGGTGAGTAGTGGTGAGAGGGAGTATACTCCCACTTGTATGTAGCCCATCTTTTAGCAAAAATATCAGGGCCCCTGTAAGGCGAACCATGAAAGGATGATCCTCTAGATATTTCAATGGGATGCGTCGGCGTCCCAAATGGTGGTATTCCAGGATCTGGATCTTCGTCCACATCCATTTCCTGCATCTCAGGATAGTGGTCAGCCGGTCCCAAAGGGTTTTGACCCTCTGGTTCTTCTATCTGGTTCATCGGGTTGAACCGGCTTTGAAAGTAAGGTGTCGGGTTCTGGAAGGAATTGTGAGAACCCGATAGTTGCAGAGGAATGTAAGAGCGGTGAGAATCGTTGGGCTCGTCCTCCTGTTGCGGCCCAAAGGGATGGTGATAGGATGGTGAGGAACTGAGCGAGACAGAGCGTCTCGCAGGCTTGAGGTATGTCCTCCAGTCTTCATGAGGACTTGATCCGAATGATGCGGATGGTGTACGCCGGTGAGACGGTCCAACTTCATGGTCGTTTCTGGCAGTAATTGGAGCTTTTCCTCTTCCTCCTCGGCCTCTTACTCTTGGTGGCATATTTGCTTGCGATCCTGTCAAAACAAAAACAAATAAAACAAAACGGTTAAGTTTAGGATTAGTCCTAAGTTATTTGCCTAGACTCGGAAGTCAAGGAATGTGCAACTGTGTCATTGAGATTAAACACAAAAAGGCTAGTGTTTAATTCACTCAATGTTGGCTCTGATACCAACCTGTCACACCCCGATATTTCCACGTATTACCGGTGGGGAGTATCGTGACGTAGTTAATATCGTCATAGTCAAATGTATACAGTTTAATGCACAGCGGAAGTCTTTGATGAAAATAATATCACAAAACCGAAATTTAAAGTATAATTAAATATTATACAAACGGTTGTATATGGATCCACAGGCGGATCTTAAAACAGAAATATAAGTATTGTTCAACAGACTTTAGACGTTTAGAACTTGCAAGTTTCCTTATTAACGCCCTGAGCTCCCAGCCAATTACGTACGGTACCTATCACTTAGTCTTTTTGGAAAAATACGTTAGTTTACACTGGTAAATACACTTAACCGACTCTTTTTAAAAACATTTATGAAAATTGGTTTAAATGCACAAGTCACAAACATTTTATAACTTGGGACAATTATATCAATAATAATCTTGTATCAGATTTACACGTCTGCCCAACATTTAGGGCCGGTATAAAAGCCGAACAAGATTAATCTACACACCACAAATATAAACTCACAAGAAGTTTCCTCACGAGTGAGTATATCTTTTACATACGCAACAGACGGGTGTATGCCTACACCCCATGCTTAAGTCGTGGCCATTCACGCTTTTTGAACGAGCCAAGGATATCCAGGACACGGTCGTTAACCCCCAATGTTATTTGTTATCAAGCAACACTGATTAAAACGGGATTACACAATCTAAACATATTCGATTAAAAGGTTTCTACACCCGACCAAGAGGTAATAATTTACCGTATCCCAAGCCCGTATAAGGGAAAATAAGTTAAAAGTATTTACCTTAGCTAAAATGTAAATTATACTCAGCCGTATATTCTTATCAGCAAGTGTAGGTAGCTCTTACTGGGATCCTAATCTGGAATGAAAGTTTTAATAACCTATTAGATTCCTAACGGGTCTTATTTAAGTTACAACTTAGACCGGTTAGTTTTAAAGAAAGGTTTACGGTACAAAACGCAAGATTAAGCGGTGACCGGATTAGAATGTGATTTAGACCCAAAAAGTATGAAGACTTGTATAAAATGGGTAAACTAAATACATTCTGGATTTTGAAGTAAAAATGATAAGGTTTGACCCGTTTCGGCTAATTTATGCAAACTAGTTACATAAACCGTACCGAACGCGTATATGCATAACGGGCAACCAAATGAGTCATGTACAAGCTTCACAAGTTAATATGCTTAAAATATGTTATGATATCAGTAGAATATCTTCAATTATGCCCAAAACGAATTTAAAACTAATTTAAGCCCCGTAAGGGTAGTTTGGTCATTTTAAAGTTTATAAAGGAGGTTAAATAGCAAATTTAGGTTATGGTCTAAAATATTCAGTAAAAATATTTATTTTATCAAATTACATCAGTAAGATATCATACACATGTGAGGTTTATCAATTATGGCCAAACTATGCACCGTAGGGGCATTTTGGTCATTTCACATATGCTTTTAAGGTCAAATTTGGAAATCTGAGTTCAAGACTTATACTTACTGTTAATGTATTAATTTTTTTTAAAATCAGTAGGTAACAAGTCTTAGGTGTTAAATATGGTTTTAAACCATACTATGCGCCTAATTAGCGTAAAAGTCGGTAATTGACGGTATTCAAGGTGTTTATAAAATTCTGAAGTTTTGTAACACCTCGAAAATTCGTGTCCAATAATATATCAACACGTGTCATGGACTTAAAACGTGTAAAGGATTGATTTAAAGGGACTAAAGTTGACAAACAAAGAAAGTATGTGAATATAAGAGTTCTAAGTGTCAACAATGGATAAATATACTTCACACAGCCCCACATAATGTTTATAACCATAAACGAATAAATCATGGATCATAAGAAGCTAATTGTGGAAGAAAGTGAGATATTACAAACTATAGAGGTGAAATGTGTAAACATGTTTAAAGTACACCTCTGAGTGACCTTTTGGCAAACCCGAAGCTTTGTAATGATTAATTATGCTCATGAGAATATGTGATAAAAATTTCACAAGGTTTTGTCAAAGTATGAGAAAGTTATGACAATATTCGTATACGAGGGGTTAAAAGCGCCAAAGTTGAAATTTATGACTTTTCGGGTAAACATAAGGTGACCAAGGACTTCACAAAGATTGGTTAGGTCTTGAAGCCCTTAGAAATCAATTTAGAGGGCTTGTAATGCAAGAAATAAAGGTAAAACAACTTTTGGAAGGACCGGGGACCAAAACTGCAATTAGTTGAAAGTTTGTTATGCTGACCAGGTCCTTACGGACCGTAACACCTGGACCTTACGGTCCGTAAGCATGTGCCAGCGACAGAAAATTCACAGCTGCCTGTTCCAGCCGGTTACACCGCCTCATTTTACCATTTTTCGATTCAAGGGGCTTGTTTGATGGTATTTTAAGGCCTAGGGACACTTGTAATCATCTGGATTCATTCATAGACTTGTTTGGCATGATCAAATTGCATCAAAACACCTATATAAGGGCCATGAATTTGGGTTCTTCATTGCTCATTCACTTGTAAACTTTACAACTCACTTCTGGGAGGTTCCTGGAGCTCAAGACTCATCCACAGTGATCATTAGTCGTGTTTAGGACTATTGTAAGTTTGCTTAACCTCCTTTAATTCAGTTTAGCTTAGTTATTTAGCGTAAAGTCAAACCGTCGTAATTAAGATTTGACTTCGTCATTAATCTTAATCCTATCAGTCAAAATTCAAATTGAAAGTACCTATGAGTTGGTAATTATGTGGGCAATAAACCCTTAATAGGGTATTCTCTGATTCCCACTCTAACTAGGTCAATTGTCGAGTCAAAGTTGATTATAAAAAGTCAACATGAAGCCTATTTTCAAATAAATGCATAATTAGCAATGTAAAGGCTATGCAACCTGTTTTGTCATTAATATAGCTTGGTAATTAATATAAGAACATGTCTAAACATGTTCAACTCGACAATTTTCAGTTTAGGCTCGGTTCGGGACCGAAAGTCGCATAGTTTGACTTATACTTTGACTTTCAGTTCTGACCCGTTTAAACATGTTTTATAAATGCCTTAGAGCCCTATTTGGATCAAGTTTCATGTTAGTATAACCCTCTGTGATTATACAACTTCGTTCAATAGTTATCCGATTCATATGCATGTTTCCGTTAGGTGCTTAAATGTTGACTATTATGCCCTTTTGACTATAAAACGTGATTTTTGAAAAAGTAAAAGAGTAGAAACCTTGGTTACTGATTTATAGACTTGCACCCAAAATTTGATATCAGTTTGGGGTCTAGATTAAGAGTTATGCTCGTTAGCGTAATTAGAAAGCTTTTTAGTGATTTAATGGCATAATTAGCGTATAACCTATCCAAACCTAATTTTTAATATAAAATTTTTTACCTACTGATATAAAATAATATTTTGGAATTTTTGGAGATTTTTATTTATTTTTAGGCTGAGCATAACTTATAGTTCTAAGCTTATTTCGGTTATTGCCGGTTTTGCCATTTTAAGCTATAAAATGAGTTTTACAAATCCTTTTGACCCCAAACCTTTTGCTACTGATTTTATTTAATAAATAAAGTATTTTGAGCCTTCTGGATTTATAAAAATATCAGCTTTCCTTTGAAAACCCGAGAATGGCTCCAAATCGCCTTTTTAAGCGTTTTTAACGCATAGTATGTACTAAAACTATTTTAAACATATAAGGTTGATACCTACTGATATTTTTAGTATATTTTTATATATTAACAGTAAGTAAAAGTTTTTAAACTCAGGTTTCCAGTTTTGACCTTTTAAGCCTATGTGAAATTACCAAAATGCCCTTAAGATGCATAGTTTGGTTATAGAGGATAGATTTCACACATATATGATACCCTACTGATATAAACTTAGTAAATTAAGTATTTTTACTGATTACATCAGACCCGAAACTCAGATTTATTTTTAAACTCTTTTATAACCATTAAAATGACCAAAATACCCCTACGGGGCGTAAATTGAGTTTAAATCCGTTTTGGGCATAATAGAAGATATCTTACTGATGTCACAACATATTTAAGGCATAATAACTTAGGGAACTTGCATATGACTCTTATGGTTACTCGTTACGCATCTTTCGCGTTCGGATCGGCTTATGTAACTCGTTTGCATATATTAGCCGAAACGGGTCAAACCATATCATTTTTGTCTCAAATCCAGAATGTGTTTAAGTTACCCATATTAAACAAGCATACAAGCTTGTCGGGTCAAAACCACATTCTAAATCGGTCTTCGCTTCTTCATGCGTTTGAACCATGTCTTCCTTTTTAAAACTAACCGGTCTAAGCTTAGGCTTAATTAAAGACCTGTTAGAAATCTAATAGGATATTATAAACCTTCGTTCCAGATTAGGAGCCCAGTAAAAGTACTTGAACTTGCTGTATTTGATTGATACTTTGCTCAGGTAAATACTCTTAACTTATTTTCCCTATACGGGCTTGGGATACGGTACTATAAAAGTACTGCTTGGTCGGGTGTGTAGTCATTTAAATCGGATTGTGATTAATGTATTTACATGAACCGTTTAATATGTATTATTTGGTGTATGGCCTTTGGGGGTTAAATGACCATGTCCCGGATATCCTTGGCATCATTCAAAGAAATGGCCACGACCTAAGCACGGGGTGTAGGCGTACACCTGACAGATGCATTATGTAAAAACTGGTAACCCACTTAAAGGAATCAACATTGTGGGCATTATACCTGTGGCGTGTCAGTTAACTTAAGTCCGGCCCTACAACCGGCCCTAATGGACGACAAGTGAGTAAAACTGTATACAAGATTATTTTTAATTAATTGTATGCCGAAGTGCATTCAAATCAATTTTCAAACTCTTTTCAAAATGAGTCAGTTAAGTTGTATTTACCAGTGTAAACTGACGTATTTTCCAAAAAGGCTAAGTGCAGGTACTAGACGAAATAGGCTGGCTACTCCAGGCATCATTACTCAAGTCTCGCAAGCTCTAGATGTCAAAGTCTGTTGAACAGTTTTCTTCTTTATTTTGATCCGCCTGTGGATCTGTTTCAACTACATTGTGATACTTTATATTACAATGTATTTGGTTGAAATAAATCTATCTTTTGCTTCCGCTGTGCATTTAAATATTGTGTTGTTTGACAATGATGATATCAACTACGTCACGATACTCCCCACCGGGCCCACCGGTAATACGTGGAAATATCGGGGTGTGACAGGTTGGTATCAGAGCCAACACTGAGTGAATTAAACACTAGCCTTTTGTGTTTAATCTCAGTTACACAGTTGCACCTTCTCGAGTCTAGACAAGGAACATAGGACTAATCCAAATTCATTTTGTTTGTCTTTTATTTGTTTCCTTATTATTTTCTGATTAGCCCTGCATGGGCAAGTCTTCTTATTAGAAGTCCCGTTTAGGGCAACCGTATATTTGATTAAATTTTAATGGAACGATTATATTTAAAATATCATTCCTATATTATAAGATCTACCATTATAATAAAATGGCAAAATCTAAAAAGGACAAGACCTAGCCATATGTCACATTAAGTCAGGGCCAAGATGGTAGTTCCACAATTGGATTTAGATCCTTGTTAACATTTCAATTTAGGATTGTTCTGCGTTAAATATTAAAAAGAATCTTAAAGGTAAAACCTAGCCTAAATGTTGCTGCAGACATGGCCAAGATGGTAAAACCTATTCAAAAGATTCAAATTCTTGTTAAACATCTGAAAGCATATTAACATGCTTGACAAATGTGATTCGATAAAATCACATAAGTCATTTCTAAATTGGGTTATTCTAAAATTCCCTTGTTTATATAATCATCCCATAAGGATGAAGTGCCCACGGGCTATAATTAGCGTCCTCTAGACTAAAGACAGTGGTAGCCTACAACCCCCTGTCAAGAAAAGGTAATGAACTTTGATTCAAACCTTAAATGCCTCGATTCCGTAAAATCAGGGCTTATAAATTAAACTTGTCTACGTGACTAGGCCTTTTGTGCTATTATTAACTTATAATTTAGGTTTATGATAAAGATCCTTAACAATTTATATATTTAGCAAATTAACTAAAATGTGTATTAAAACATGGTTAATAAATCGTTTAAAACGATAAAACTGTATAAGCTTCCGTATAAACCTTGTCCTTATTTGATTTTATGTAGCAATCGAAGCTACATGGCTAGGTCAGAAGAATTGAACAGTAATCCTCTGGAAAACCACGATGATGATAAGATTAATATAACCCGAGGAGAGCTTCGTACACTGATTGATACAGCTGTATCTAAAGCTGTAGAGGATCAGTTCAGGGAGTATAATGGGACTAATAGTAAAGCCTCATCTGTACCCCACTCTAAGTCTGTCCCTAAGACTCATTCTGAGGCTCATAGCAAGCCACCCTCGAAGAAAGATGAGTCAAGGAAAGATGATGATCGACGTTCATCTAATCAACACAGTGTTCCATCCAAGAGGATAGTGTTTGATGATAAACCACGTACCAAGTCGTGTACCTATAAGTACTTTGTTTCCTGTAAACCCCAAGATTTCACTGGGGAGAAAGGGGCAATTGATTGTATGACCTGGTTGGATGAGATGGACACAGTGGTTGACATCAGCGGATGTGCTGAAAGGGATGTAGTGAAGTATGTATCCCAATCTTTCAAGGGAGAGGCACTGGCATGGTGGAAGGCTCTCATTCAAGCTGCTGGAAAGATCCCACTCTACAACATGTCATGGGAGCAGTTTGTTGCTCTCATTATGGAGAACTACTGCCCTCAACACGAGGTCGAGAGGATCGAGTCAGATTTCTTATCGTTGGTTATGACAAACTTAGATTGTCAAGCTTACCTCACCAGTTTCAATACCCTGTCCAGACTGGTTCCTTACCTAGTAACACCAGAACCCAAGCGAATTGCTCGCTTCATTGGGGGTTTAGCCCCAGAAATCAAAGCCAGTGTTAAGGCTTCAAGACCTGCTACGTTTAGGTCAGCAGCTGATCTCTCTCTGTCCCTTACTTTAGATGCGGTCAGGTTAAGATCGCTAAAGAATTCTGAAGAAAGTAAGAGGAAGTGTGAGGATGATAACTCACGAGGGTCAGAGAAGAAGCACAAGGGAAACACTGATTCTAAGAAGTTTGGGTCTGGAAAGAATAGCCAGCGAACGGAGGAAAAGCCAAAGTGCACGACTTGCCAAAAACGCCACTTTGGAAAGTGCAGACTTGAGTCCAATTCTAAGTCAGGATCACCTGCATGTGGGTTATGCAAGTCTAAAGAGCACAAGACTGATGATTGCAAGAAGATTAAAGACGCAACATGCTACAATTTCAATGAGAAAGGGCATATCAAGACCAACTGCCCTAAGTACGCCAAGAAGCCTGAAGAGGTCAAGAAGACCAATGCAAGGGTCTTCAGGATGGATGCAAGGGAAGCCGTCCAGGATGACAATGTGATTACATGTACTTTTCTCATAAATGATGTCTATGCAAGAGTACTTTTTGATTCAGGAGCTGATAAATCATTTGTAGATAATAAGTTTTGTGAATTGCTGAACTTACCTGTTAAAATCTTAAGTGTGAAGTATGAGGTGGAATTAGCTGATGGAACCATAGAAACCGCCTCAACCATATTAGATGGATGTTTCGTATCCATTAAGAACCACTCATTTCCTTTGTCCTTACTTCCTTTGAAGTTAGCCGGTTTTGACATAGTTATAGGCATGGATTGGTTATCACATAACCAAGCCCAGATAGTGTGCAATAAGAAGCAAGTGGTGATCAAGACTCCGTCTGGTGAGCCACTTACCATTCAGGGAGATACCCAGTATGGACTGCCTGAGCAAGTGTCTATGCTCAAGGCATCTAGATGTTTGAAGAAGGGTTGTGTCATCTATATGGCACAGGTAACAATTGATGAGCAGAAGCCTAAGGTGGAAGATATTCCCGTCATTTCTGAATATCCTGAAGTTTTTTCCTGAAGAGCTACCTGGTCTACCGCCAGATAGGCAAGTGGAATTCAGAATCGACATCATCCCTGGAGCAGCACCTGTTGCTAGAGCACCTTATAGGTTAGCACCAACAGAGATGAAGGAATTGAGGACGCAGCTAGATGATCTGCTTGACAAAGGATTCATTAGACCTAGTTCATCTCCTTGGGGAGCGCCAATCCTATTTGTCAAGAAGAAGGATGGATCGATGCGTCTGTGCATCGACTACCGTGAGCTTAATAAAGTAACTATAAAGAATAGGTATCCTTTACCCAGGATCGACGATCTGTTCGATCAACTTCAAGGGGCAAGTTACTTCTCTAAGATTGACTTAAGGTCGGGCTATCATCAACTAAAAGTTAGAAATGAAGACGTACACAAGACTGCATTCAAGACTCGTTATGGTCATTACGAGTTCCTGGTGATGCCTTTTGGGCTCACTAATGCACCTGCCGCATTCATGGATCTCATGAATCGCATCTGCAAGCCTTACTTGGATAAATTTGTCATTGTATTCATCGACGACATACTCATCTACTCGAAGAGCCAAGCTGACCACGAGGAGTACCTTCGCTGTATTCTTAAACTTCTACATCAGGAGAAACTCTACGCTAAATTTTCGAAGTGTGAATTTTGGCTTCGAGAAGTCCAATTCCTTGGACATGTTGTTAGTGAACATGGTATCCAGGTGGATCCCGCTAAGGTGGAAGCAGTCATGAACTGGCAAGAGCCGAAGACGCCTACGGAGATTCGCAGCTTTCTATGACTAGCAGGATACTATAGGAGGTTTATTGAAAACTTCTCTAGAATTGCTGCACCCCTAACTTCGTTGACTAGGAAGAATATCAAGTTTGACTGGGGGCCTAAGCAGCAAGAATCTTTTGATATTTTGAAGCAAAAATTGAGCAATGCTCCTGTATTGACGTTGCCTGATGGAATTGATGAATTTGTAGTATATTGTGATGCATCACACACCGGCATGGGTTGTGTGCTTATGCAGAAAGGCAAGGTCATTGCCTATGCTTCACGTCAGTTAAAGGTGCACGAGAATAATTACACCACCCATGATTTGGAGTTGGGTGCCGTTGTATTTGCACTAAAATTATGGAGGCATTACTTGTATGGTACTAAGTGTGTGATCTACTCTGATCACAAAAGCCTTCAACATCTGTTCAATCAGAAGGATTTGAACATGAGGCAACGACGATGGATGGAAACTTTAAATGATTATGACTGTGAGATAAGATACCATCCAGGCAAGGCAAATGTAGTCGCTGATGCCTTAAGTAGAAAAGAACGAGTGAAGCCCATAAGAATCAATGCCAAGAGCATTGAGGTAAAGAATAGTTTGAATGAAAGATTGTTAGCTGCACAGAAGGAAGCTGTTTTGGAAGCTAACTATCCGGATGAAAAGTTAGGAGTAACTGAGGAGCAGTTATCCTACGGCAAGGACGGAATCCTAAGGTTAAATGGACGAATATGGGTTCCAGTTTATGGAGGACTTCGGGATGTTATCCTCCAGGAAGCCCATAGTTCTAAATATTCCGTTCATCCTGGAGCTGATAAGATGTACCAGGATCTGAAGGCAAACTATTGGTGGATAGGCTTGAAGAAGTCTATAGCTGCCTATGTAGCTAAATGTTTGACATGTGCGCAAGTCAAAGCTGAACACCAGAAGCCGTCAGGTTTGCTACAACAGCCTGAACTTCCCACCTGGAAGTGGGAAATGGTGACTATGGATTTTATCACAAAGTTGCCAAAGACAAGGAAAGGAAATGATACTATATAGGTGATAGTAGATAGACTGACTAAGTCAGCACATTTCCTACCCATTAGGGAAACTTATAGCTCCGACATGTTAGCCCAATTGTACGTAGATAAGATTGTATCTCTACATGGCGTACCAGTGTCTATTATCTCTGACAGAGATACTAGATACACGTCACATTTTTGGAAAAGTTTCCAACAGTCTTTGGGCATGCGCTTAAATTTTAGTACAGCTTACCATCCCCAGACGGACGGACAGAGTGAGCGTACCATCCAAACTTTGGAAGACATGCTTCGTGCATGTGTGATCGATTTAGGTGGTAGTTGGGATAACCACTTGCCTTTGATCGAGTTCTCCTATAACAATAGCTACCATACGAGCATTAAGGCTGCGCCTTTTGAGGCATTATATGGAAGAAAATGCAGAACGCCTATTTGTTGGGCGGAAGTAGGAGAAGTTCAATTATCAGGACCTGAAATAATCTTTGAAACGACGGACAAGATTGTCCAGATTCGCGATCGCCTGAAAGCTGCCAGAGATAGGCAGAAAAGCTACGCAGATCCAAAGCGTAAACCTCTAAAGTTTGAGGTTGGTGATAAAGTTTTACTAAAGGTATCACCCTGGAAGGGAGTGATGCGATTTGGTAAGAAAGGTAAGTTAAGCCCAAGGTATATAGGTCCATTCGAGATCATCGAATGTGTCGGGTCAGTGGCTTATAAGTTAAACTTGCCTGAAGAGCTCAGTGGTATTCACAATGTATTCCACATCTGCAATCTAAAGAAATGCCTAGCTGATGAATCGCTAGTCATACCACATACGGATGTGCATATAGATGAGAGCTTGAAGTTTGTGGAAAAACCTTTGTCGATTGAGGATCGACAGGTAAAGAAGCTTCGTCGGAAGCATGTGCCTATTATAAAGGTCAAATGGGATGCCCGCAGAGGTCCCGAGTACACGTGGGAGGTAGAGTCGACAATGAAAGAAAAGTACCCTCATTTGTTTCAGTAAATCTCGAGGTCGAGATTTCTTTTAAAGGGGTGAGGATGTAACACCTCGAAAATTCATGTCCAATAATATATCAACACGTGTCATGGACTTAAAACGAGTAAAGGATTGATTTAAAGGGACTAAAGTTGACAATCAAAGAATGTATGTGAATATAAGAGTTCTAAGTGTCAACAATGGATAAATATACTTCACACAGCCCCACATAATGTTTATAACCTTAAACGAATAAATCATGGATCATACGAAGCTAATTGTGGAAGAAAGTGAGATATTACAAACTACAGAGGTTAAATGTGTCAACATGTTTAAAGTACACCTCTGAGTGACCTTTTAGCAAACCTGAAGCTTTGTAATGATTAATTACGCTCATGAGAATATGTGATAAAAAATTCACAAGGTTTTGTCAAAGTATGAGAAAGTTATGACAATATTCGTATACGAAGGGTTAAAAGCGCCAACGTTGAAATTTATGACTTTTCGGGTAAACATAAGGTGACCAAGGACTTCACAAAGATTGGTTAAGTCTTGAAGCCCTTAGAAATCAATTTAGAGGGCTTGTAATGCAAGAAATAAAGGTAAAACAACTTTTGGAAGGACCGAGGACCAAAACTGCAATTAGTTGAAAGTTTGTTATGCTGACCAGGTCCTTACGGACCGTAACACCTGGACCTTACGGTCCGTAAGCATGTGCCAGCGACAGAAAATTCACAGCTGCCTGTTCCAGCTGGTTACACCGCCTCATTTTACCATTTTTCGATTCAAGGGGCTTGTTTGATGGTATTTTAAGGCCTAGGGACACTTGTAATCATCTGGATTCATTCATAGACTTGTTTGGCATGATCAAATTGCATCAAAACACCTATATAAGGGCCATGAATTTGGGTTCTTCATTGCTCATTCACTTGTAAACTTCACAACTCACTTCTGGGAGGTTCCTGGAGCTCAAGACTCATCCACAGTGATCATTAGTCGTGTTTAGGACTATTGTAAGTTTGCTTAACCTCCTTTAATTCAGCTTAGCTTAGTTATTTAACGTAAAGTCAAACCGTCGTAATTAAGATTTGACTTCGTCATTAATCTTAATCCTATCAGTCAAAATTCAAATTGAAAGTACCTATGCGTTGGTAATTATGTGGGCAATAAACCCTTAATAGGGTATTCTCTGATTCCCACTCTAACTAGGTCAATTGTCGAGTCAAAGTTGATTATAAAAAGTCAACATGAAGCCTATTTTCAAATAAATGCATAATTAGCAATGTAAAGGCTATGCAACCTGTTTTGTCATTAATATAGCTTGGTAATTAATATAAGAACATGTCTAAACATGTTCAACTCGACAATTTTTAGTTTAGGCTCGGTTCGGGACCGAAAGTCGCATAGTTTGACTTATACTTTGACTTTCAGTTCTGACCCGTTTAAACATGTTTTATAAATGCCTTAGAGCCCTATTTGGATCAAGTTTCATGTTAGTATAACCCTCTGTGATTATACAACTTCGTTCAATAGTTATCCGATTCATATGCATGTTTCCGTTAGGTGCTTAAATGTTGACTATTATGCCCTTTTGACTATAAAACGTGATTTTTGAAAAAGTAAAAGAGTAGAAACCTTGGTTACTGATTTATAGACTTGCACCCAAAATTTGATATCAGTTTGGGGTCTAGATTAAGAGTTATGCTCGTTAGCGTAATTAGAAAGCTTTTTAGTGATTTAATGGCATAATTAGCGTATAACCTATCCAAACCTTTGGGGGTTAAATGACCATGTCCCGGATATCCTTGGCATCATTCAAAGAAATGGCCACGACCTAAGCACGGGGTGTAGGCGTACACCTGACAGATGCATTATGTAAAAACTGGTAACCCACTTAAAGGAATCAACCTTGTGGGCATTATACCTGTGGCGTGTCAGTTAACTTAAGTCCGGCCCTACAACCGGCCCTAATGGACGACAAGTGAGTAAAACTGTATACAAGATTATTTTTAAATAATTGTCCCAAGTTATAAAAAAATATTTTTGCCGAAGTGCATTCAAATCAATTTTCAAACTCTTTTCAAAATGAGTCAGTTAAGTTGTATTTACCAGTGTAAACTGACGTATTTTCCAAAAAGGCTAAGTGCAGGTACTAGACGAAATAGGCTGGCTACTCCAGGCATCATTACTCAAGTCTCGCAAGCTCTAGATGTCAAAGTCTGTTGAACAGTTTTCTTCTTTATTTTGATCCGCCTGTGGATCTGTTTCAACTACATTGTGATACTTTATATTACAATATATTTGGTTGAAATAAATCTATCTTTTGCTTCCGCTGTGCATTTAAATATTGTGTTGTTTAACAATGATGATATCAACTACGTCACGATACTCCCCACCGGGCCCACCGGTAATACGTGGAAATATCGGGGTGTGATAAGTTTTGATCAGTCTCTAAAGCTTAAAATATTTAATTTAACATATGGTATCAGTAGGAAAAGGTTTGGTATGCAAATCATATGTTAAACTCATTTTATTAATAAAAAGGGTATTATCGTCAATTTCCGAATTCATGCTACAACTCTACGTTATGATCAGTATAAAATTTGTCAAAATTTCCAAAAGTCCATAAATATTATATTATAACAGTGGGTAGCAAGTTTGGTGCCAAAAATTGGGTTTAAATATGGTTTATGCTGAAAAAAGCCATTTAATTAACAAAAAGCTTTTGTTTTACGATATCGTGCATAACTTTTATTTGAGACCAGAAACGGATGTCAAATTTTTAGGACATACTTATAAATTAGTAATGAAGATTTTTGTACTCTCACATTTTCAAAATTTTCGTTTTTATAACATAAGGGCATAATGGTCAACTTTTAAGCATTTAACAGAAACATGCAATGAACTAGGATTTCTATGGAACCATGTTGTATAACCTCAGAGGGTTATACTAACATATAATATGGTCCTAAAGGAACCCTAAGGCATAACTAAACTAAGCTAATTCGGGTCAGAACTGAAAGTCAAAGCAAAAGTCTAATTTTGCGACTTTCGGTTGGAAACCGAGCCTAATACTCAAAATTGTCGGGTTGAACATGCCTAAACATGTTCTTATATTATTTACCAAGTTATTTAAGTGATAAAATGCATTTTATAGCTCCTACATTATCAGTTATAATTTATTTTGTAAAAACTGACTCGTTTGACTTTTCTATTAAGTAGTTTGACCCGACAATTGACCAAGTAAATGTGATAATTAGGAGGTGCCCTTTTAAGGGTTTAACACCTACATAATTACCAACACATAGCCACTTTCAATTTGAATAATGGCTGGACCGTTAGTGATTAATCACAAAGTCAAAGCATCATTACGATAACTTTGACTTTCAGTCATTAAGCTAATAAAACCTTAACTATAGAAGCTAAGAACGCTTACAAGAGTCCTTAGCACGAAAATTGAACTTGAGAAAGCTTCCTAGATGACCAGGATGCTCCAGAGAGTAAGTTTGAGAGTGAAAGTGAAAGTGCAAGTTCTAAGTGCAACCATGGCCCCCTTTATATAGGAATTTAGGAGCCCTTAGGATCAATCCAGCTGTTGACGAGAGTAACCAGATGATTCCAAGTGTTATGGTGGCAGTAAAAACCGTTTACAAGCCCCTGGTATCGCTTAGAACTCATGCAATGGCGGTGTAAGAGCTGCAATATGCAGCTGTCCAGAAAAATGTCGTTGGTAGTTCTCTCGCGACCCGCGAAGAGTTTGGAGATGGCCTACGCGGCCCGCGACAATGGCTAGTTCCGGTTAAAAGTTTGTAAACTTTTCATTTTCAGTCCCTGGTCCATAATAAGTTTAAATAACTTTCTTTTATTGCACTAATAACCCCCATAGTTATCCTTTAAGAGTCTTGGGCCAAAAATTAACTTCGTTAAGCTCCCGGTTAGTCATGAGATCACCCGAAACGTATTCATTTGCATCGAAACTCCATGAAAACATTATCCGATAAACATGAGAGTATAAATAGAAATATTACAATGCTTTCGGGATTGCTTAAAGGTCACTCGGAGGTAACATTTAACATGTTGACACATTTAGCCCTTATGCTTTGTAAAATTCTAAATTTTAAGCACAAACGACTTTCCACGTTCGATAATTTATTCATGAAAGAATACGAACGTCGTGTGAGGTCATTCAGAGGCACAAGTTTGGCATGTTGACACTTTTGGTCCTTCCATATACATCTTTATATTGTTTGACAACTTTAGTCCCTCAAGTTATCCTTTTAACATTACCTGGGTTTATGACACGTGTCACCACCGTATTGGACTTGATTTTGCGAGGTGTTACAGTTCGCCGCAACGCGGCTAGGGTGATAAACCTAGTTGTTATTATTATTATTATTATTATTACTATTATTATTATTATTATTATTATAAGTCACCGCCAAAATCATTGGCCCAAAAAGTCAAACGTCATGATAATAATGAAATATAAGGGTGTAAGAAGTGGTTAAACACTTGAGAGTGACAAACTAAAAAATCAACCAATGAGAGTGTGTCATATCAAAATGGTAAACTATGCTTAAAAGTGTTGGCAATGGTTAAACACTTGATGAAGTGGTAAACTATTTAAAAAAAAAAGTGTGATTGGTTGAGATTGGAATGGACCTCACACCACACTACCCTCTCTCTCTCATGATTCCCGCACGGCAAGCCCTCGCCGAGCGACAATGAAACCGCAGCGGCCAAGGGGTCGGCGGCGGTGTTGCCGCGCTTCAAAACCCTTTGCCACTCCCCTTTACCTCACCACTCCGGACACCCTAAGTCATACGATGGTACATGAATTTCAAACCGATGGCCCAAAAAGTCAAACGTCATGATAATTTCAATGGGTCAAAATCATTGGACTAAGTCGACCAGCACACAAATTCTTCAGAAATGTCTATTTTGTTAAAACCCTTCCAAATCTGTTGTTTGTCTATTGGACCATTTGTAGCCCCAAGTTCGGTTGAGACAGAACACCCAATTTTCGATCGAATAAGTTTTCAAAATTTTGACCTATTGAAAGTGAACTAATTTGAGAAACCATTTCTAGTTAGAAAATCTAAACAGAATTAAGTTAAATAATTAATGTGTATATATCAAATATAAAGTGCATATGTTTTTTTTATAAGAAGATAACAATTATATATACACATTCGAAATCACTATTTAGGTCGAATTTAAAACTAAATTCGATCAAAGATAACAAATTCGAGTTCGACTGGAAAATTGAGTTTGAAACTTGGATTTTAACCTAATAATTCGTAAATTTGAGAACCTAATTCGTAGTTTGAATTCGATTCAATTTATTTTATTCTTTCGAGTCCGAATAGTTAAGACTTCATAACTTGCTCATGGCATTATAACCTAATGGCATCTTGAAAGTGGGATAAGGGTTAAGGACTATTAGGTTATGGGTTCGATTTCCACCTAAATTGGTGTATAGACATTTTTGCCTAGTGGAGATGGATATGATCAGGTGATTCCGTTGGTTACATGATTATACTCTAGTAGTCCGTCAGTGATCCAAATTTGTTGTTAAAAAAAACTTCATAAACTATATATGGTAAATTTGTTGGCCAACTTACATAGTTTATCATTATGTTTAAGCTTAGATTTTATAATTATATGTCAACCAACGAATTGGAAAGATGTTATACATATGAAACACTTTTTAGAGCATCCACATCGATTTGGAATAGAGGTTCAAAACCGAGCCAACAATTCCAAACCACTCTCCCATTGTAGGTGATGATGTGGACTAGTTCGGTTTGGTGCATCATAGGAGTCCAAAACATCCACATGTGGATCCATTAATTTCAAAACAATTTAAAATATTTTTTTTTTGCATTAAAATACAAAAACCTTAACGTTATTTAAGTTATAACATACATATAAAAATTGAAAATAACATAAATTACAAATACAAATAAATAAAATAAAATAAAAATAATATAAACTAAAAAACAAATATATTAAAATTAAAAACATTACACAAACTAGATTATTAAACCTAAACAAACAGTATCAACCCCTAAATCATCAGAGTCGGCGTCCGTTTGACCAATTTAGCCATTTGAAAAAAGATCCATTGGAAAATTTAAATATCCTTTTTAGTATTCTATTTTGAATTTTTATTAAACATATATATTAGATAACGAAATAATAAAAAAATGAATTTTTATTTGCTTTAAGTTTGTTTTATTTTTATTTTTTTTGCATGTTAATATTTTTAAGGTTTTATGTGTGCTTTTTTAAAATTGTTGTAAGTGTGTTTATTTTATCTAATGGATTATTTTGTTCTTAGTTCTACTGTTTTTTTTTAATATTTTGATAAAAAAATAAATAATATTATGAATTAAATAGATCATATAAATTAAATATAGTTTAAATAAAAGGAAAAAAATAAATAATGAAGTAGAGGTTTAGAGTGGTCTAGTGTTGAAAGAAAAAATAAAATTAAAATGATTATGATTTAAAATAATGTGAAATGCTGATATGGGAAGTCTGAATTTTAGGATTGTTCCAGCGTTCTGGATTCCCATAGATCTAGTTAGTTGTCATCTAAGGCTGAACGGTATGGTGAAAAAGGGATGGACGGTGACGGGGGTGGCGGGATGGGGTGACGGAGCGGCGCCGAGAAGAAAGAGGGGGCCCACATATTTTGCTCCGTCCTGGACGTCGAAATTCCGACGGAGAGGACGATGACTGGACGACGACGGAGGGGGCGGCATGGAGAGGGGGACGGCGCCGGGCGGAGACGGGGTGGACGACACCACCATACCGTCCAGCCTAAAAAGTGTCTTCTTTCCGCTTCAAGACAAATATTTTAAGGTATACAGTTTTTCTTTTCACTTCATATAGCTTAAATCTTATATTATGTAGAATCGACTTAAAATAAATATATTTTCTATATATCTATATCTATCTATAAGATATAATAAAATAAACCTTTGAGTGACACGTGTCACTTATTAAAAATATCTACTTTTTTTTTGTTTTTTCGCCTCTTTCTCCTATTTAATTATAAATACTTATCATTTAACGTCTCTTACTCCTACTTAATTATAAATACTTATTGTTTTATAATTAAAGATTGTCATTATATATAGATGAACATAAGAATTCGTAATACTTCATATTCATATTCATATATGTTGGAAATTTAGATGGTGTTAATAGATATTTATTTAGTGAAATTATAATTTAGTAAAATTATAATTATTTACTAGACTCTTCATATGAGTGATAAACTCTTAAGTAGAGTTTTTATGTCAATTTATTAGTTTTTATTAGAGTTTATGTCTCTAATAAAATCTCTAATAAAGTGAGACTTTTAGTAGAGTTTTTATGTCAATTTATTAGTTTTTATTAGATTTTATTTCTCTAATAAATTAAGACTATTGTCTACCCCATATCTCTTGTATGCAAAGTAGGTTATGTGCCTAACTTGAAAAAGCTAATTACAAGTAGAGAATTGAAAGGGGAAATTTAGAAGGAAAAAATTAGAAGAGTTTTTTGAGATACTTGAAGACCCATGTGTTGAGTACTTAGAGAGATATGTTTTCTCTATTCGATTTCATCATCTTCATATCATTCTTTCCACAAGTTCTAACACTATAATTTTATCTTGTGTAACCTCGGGCGCGTGGCCATCTCCGGCAGTACATACTGCTTCGGCTGTTGTAACCTGGGAGACAGACGCGTCGTCTTTAGTAGAGACGCGAAATCTGTTTTAAGGGAAGCGTGTTTGAACACGTGCCTCAACCAAATTCGTCAACGTTTTAGTGTGCTCTTTGTTGCAGTCAAGGAGTATTTTTCAAGACTCAAGGTGATGAATACTCGAGTCTATGATGCTATCAAATGTGTGTGAATGACCCACCAGAGACGCGGCTTGAATCAAGATTGGTATAAAAAATCATATTTTATATTCTTTTTATTTAGTTATTGCAACCAGTATTGTACTATGGTATTTCATACGAAGAACGAGAGTCTCGTTATTATATATTTTGTAATTATATTTTATATAAATGGAACCTAGTTCCTACAAACTTAAAACATATTTCATGAGATTGTTGCTACAATCTTAAAACCTTATTTATAAGGATTTTGGGTTCACAAAAGGATTTATAATAAAAAAGAAATATTTTTAAAGATTATGATCTTATAAATATTTTATTTTGGGAAATATGTATTTGCTACAAATTGTTGTGTTTGGATTTTTGAGATTGAGATACAATCTTAAATCCTATACCGTGGTACAAAACGAATAGTTTTGGTTCAACCGTTTGGTTTTTGAAACGATTTTGGGAGTCGTTAATTTTTCTAACTTTTGTGTTAGATCGGGTTTATTAGTGTAAACCATACGTTTTTTGCAAACGTTACATTTTCTAACATGTGTGTTAGACCGGAATTATTGGTGTAAACCATACGTTTTTTGTAAACGTTAAATTCTCTTAAGTAGAGTTTTTTATATCTTTAAATAAGAGTTTTATGTTACGTGATTAGAGTTTTATGTCTCTAATTAAGTCTCTATTTAAAGTAGACTCTTCATCCACCCATTGATTGACATGAACAAATAAGTCTTATAATGATTTTTGTAATCATTTGTCTTCTAACATGTGTGTTAGAAACGTTCATGAAACGCGTTAGTTTGGAAGCAATTTTTTTAATTGTTTAGTTTCTAACATGTGTATTAGAAATGACTTATTTATTTGAACCATATATGTGTTTTAGCAAGTCGAACTAACATTTTGTGAAAATGTTAATATTTCTAACGTGAACATTAGAATTTCTTTCATTTTAACATGATTGTTAAAAATGGTTAAAATACAAATGCTTTGAAATGTTTTATGTAAACATTTTATATAAGTAATTTGTTGTAGCATTGATTTTAATGTTTTGTATGATTTAGAAATAAAAGGTCATACATTGAAGTTGATGTTTGATTGGCTTCAAGAATTAAATCACCATAAAGTGATGGTGTAGTTGTGTGGGGTTTATCACCAACTTTAATTTGTGATCTCTAAATCCATTTGAATGAAATTTTAATTACTAATTAAACTCTTCATATGGTGAAACTTTTGAGTAGAGTTTTAATGATGACATTTGATGAGTTTTATTAGAGTTTAAATCTATAATTATTGAGACTCTTAACTCCTCATATGGTGAAACTCTTTAGTAGAGTTTTAATGATGACATTTGATGAGTTTTATTAGAGTTTAAATCTATAATTATTAAGACTCTTAACTCCTCATATGATGAAACTCTTGAGTAGAGTTTTAATGATGACATTTGATGAGTTTTATTAGAGTTTAAATCTATAATTATTGAGACTCTTAACTCTTCATGTGGTGAAACTCTTGAGTAGAGTTTTATTGATGATATTTGATGAGTTTTAATGATGACATTTAATGCTCTAATTTGGTCATGTTTGTATATATAAATTGATTTAAATTTTCTAACACGTGTGTTAGAAAATGTGTATCACGAATATGAGGTTAGGGATTGTTCATAATGAACATAAATGTTTTATGTAAACATTTAATTGCCTATGTGTGCATTAAAGATGATGAGAAATGGTTTATTTTATAAACTATATCTTTGGAAAACGTTTTATGTAAACGTTCGATTCTATAATGTGCTTGTTATAACATTTTTTTTCTAACATGCGTGTTAGAAAATGTTATTTGGTGAAAAACAACTTGGTGTTGTTGTGAACAAATTTAATTGTTCAAGTTTACTACTTAAATGTAGTATTTGTAACAACTTGGTGTTGTTTTGAGCATAATTGTCCAAGTTTAAAGTTTAAAGATGAAATGGAGAACTTGTACTTACAAGTGCATGGAGTCTTATTGAGGGAGTACCTCAAGACATGCCATGGGACGATATTGTTGAGAAGATTTCGGTCAAATTATAAAGTGTTGAAGATAAAAGCACTTTGCTATTTGATGTCTACATATTGTCTATGCTTCCATTTAAATTTCAAAAGTGATTGGCACTTACGATTTAGTTTCCAATGTATTTTATTGTTTTGTGTTCAATATCTTCGGATAACCCATGCAATTTTTACAAAGAAATAAATCACTAATGGTTGTGACGTATCAATTATTTTGTGGAAAATAATTATAACGTCGGTTATACATTGTTTAAAAGAATATGGTTTTAAACGGATAGTACATGAAAATACTTGGACATAAAGAACTTGAGAGTTGTTACATTGACTAAAAGTAAAAAACGAAACATCAAATGTATAACCACATCATGAGTGAGTAGTGAAAGAACGTTGTAAGTGTATTGAGATGAAATACACTAACGACATTCATGTCGACATACTTCATTAGAAGTTATTGGAAAATTCACAAGTGTGAATTCTAACATATGAAAGTAAAAGTACTATATGTTATTGTATACCTTTAATAAATCTTGCGAGATTTATAAGTAGATGCTTCTACCACTTGATTATTGTTAGATCTATATGGAGATTTTACCTTCATTTAGGAGAGCATCCTAAATATACATATCTCCTAATGAATAACAATAGATGTGTGCAGATCACTTATGGCAAATTATGAATTCCACGTTGTTGAGTGTCGATTTAGTTGACTCTATCTCACACATAATAGTGATTGTAGATGAGAAACATTCATCTTGTTGGTGATGAATGTGTTCACCAAGTGACTTGGATTAAGACTTATGTTTAAGTACTTATGAGTCAATGGTAGAATGCTGGAGATCAAAGGTAAACAAGTTATGTTCCTTAAATGAATGATGAAATTTAGCTATGTGCTATATACAATAATGTGTGAGACCTTCCTAAATATTGATGTTTTAGGATTATGAACAAGTCTCATTATTTTGTCTTAACAAGGGATGAATGTTGCAAAGTGATATTATGATATCCTTAGGGCTGTGAAGAATCAGAATGATGCATCTTCTGTTCACATGCTAAAGTATTGTAGTCTAAAGCATGCTAGACTAGTACTTGGTTAATTATGGGTCTTGACGGAGGCTAATTAACTCTAAACATTCAAATGTGTATGAACACAAAAAGAATTTGTGTATAGACAAAGTTGAGGGAGAATTTTCAATCATTATAAGGAAAAGACATATAACTTTCTAAGAGTTTGTTTGAAAAGCTAATGAGGAGAACTCATTGTCTAAGCTTATTCTAGATGTTAAATTAGAATTATTCTAAGTTGGTGACAAACTTATGACAATGGCATGTGTTGCTTTGGTTAGCTCAGAAGCTTATGTAAGCTAATGCAGTATGAGTTGAATTCACTGATACAATGAGCTTGATCTTGTTCAATCATATGTGTATAAATGTCGTCATAAGTGAAGTTATAGAAATGTTGATCAAATGGCAATAAATGTGGGGGAGGATCCATTTAGAAACAACCTATAAGGGTATGTAGAAATGGTTTTCATTACCCCATCTGGATGATATCCTATAACACTTAAATGTGGGGGTGTCTTGCATTTGTATCATAAAAGTTTGGCAATAAGGATTTTGTAATCAAATCTAACATTGCAAACAGACGACTATGTAGAGGACACAAAGGTCGTAGTGCATAATGGAGATGTGTTTGCCTTAAATGATAAGTGTATCTTACAAAGACATATATTATAACCAGATTCAGATGGCCACTGAGGTTATAGTCTTAGAAGTTGACAATAGGCAAAATTAACTTACGAGTTAAGAACACATCATGACAACTGATCTCAAATACGCAAAGTTATTTGTTTATGTTATGGATCCAACAACCTTAGGGTTTATTAGAGATCAAGTTGTGGAATAAGACTGAAGCCCATGAAAAAGGGTATGTGAAGGACACCTAACTTAGTTGACTGGAGATCCCAAGATCTAAGTTCAATAGGACAACTAACTCATATGCCTAAAGGTGTCACTGTGGGGGCATAAATGATATGCATAAGCTAGTATATATGGCTATGCATACCCCCAAAGTATAAAAGGGTGTTTAAATACGTCCTAGTCTATTCCTATGATATTCAGTGACAAAGAGTGAGGCTAAGCATAATATGTGGTAAATGATTTGGATAAATCAAGATGACCACAATGCTTTTAATGATCTAAGGAGAACCACCTATGTTAGAGAGAAGTGTGGTCGCTTCGAATGGAATTGAGGGCACAATTCATAGAGCTCTCGCAGAACCAGGAAAGTGTTCCACGACCATTATTGGACACGACTATGAGGAGATGACCCGGCTAGGGAGAGTCTTGTGTGAAGTGTATTGTCGTATACACAAACGGCAGACGAGTTCAAAGACATCGAGATCTACTCAGAGCTAGTGGGCTAAGTGCATTTCATGAGCGAAGGTTCAAAGGGTAACACCTACATATCGTATGCAAAACTCAACTGTCGAGGTTCCATTGGAAACTTTGTGTGTTTAGAACGATCTCCATTCATGTGGGGGATTGTTGGAAATTTAGATGGTGTGAATGGATATTAATTTAGTAAGATTATAATTTAGTAAAATTATAATTATTTACTAGACTTTTCATATGGGTGATAAACTCTTAAGTAGAGTTTTTATGTCAATTTATTAGTTTTTATTAGAGTTTATGTCTCTAATAAAATCTCTAATAAAGTGAGACTTTTAGTAGAGTTTTTATGTCAATTTATTAGTTTCTATTAGAGTTTATTTCTCTAATAAATTGAGACTATTGTCTACCCCATATCTCTTGTATACAAAGTAGGTTATGTGCCTAACTTGAAAAAGCTAATTATAAGTAGAGAATTGAAAGGGGAAATTTAGAAGGAAAAAATTAGAAGAGTTTTTTGAGATACTTGAAGACCCATGTGTTGAGTACTTAGAGAGATATGTTTTTTCTATTCGATTTCATCATCTTCATATCATTCTTTCCACAAGTTCTAACGCTATAATTTTATCTGGTGTAACCTCGGTCGCGTGGCCATCTCCGGCAGTACATACTGCTTCGGCTGTTGTACCCTGGGAGACAGACGCGTCGTCTTTAGTAGTGGCGTGAAATCTGTTTTAAAGGAAGCGTGTTTGAACACGTGCCTCAACCAAATTCGTCAACGTTTTAGTGTGCTCTTTGTTGCAGTCAAGGAATATTTTTCAAGACACAAGGTGATGAATACTCGAGTCTAGGATGCTATCAAATGTGCGTGAAGGACCCACCAGAGACGCGGCTTGAATCAAGATTGGTATATAAAATTATATTTTATATTCTTTTTATTTAGTTATTGCAACCAGTATTGTACTATGGTATTTCCTACGAAGAACGAGAGTCTCGTTGTTATATATTTTGTAATTATATTTTATAAAAATTGAACCTAGTTCCTACAATATATACATAAATCAAATGAACCGTCGCATTATTTATGGTTGTGATACTATATAAAATTACATTTATTCAACCCGTGTAATATACGGTGTTTTTAAAGGTGGCTACAAAGTCCATTTTTCCTACAAAGTGTAAAAAGTCTTTAAACACCACAATGCCAACTATAAAAGACACTCAATACGCACAAATAACAAAGTGAAGATTACTAAAAACGCGATATTTGTGGGTTTTGTGTTGTGTTTTGGATGATAAGGCTTTGATTATTATTGACTAACATAAGTGTGTTTTATGTTGATTATTATGTTGTGTTTTATATTAATAGTTCTACGATAAACTGTTTGAAGTTTTTATGGACTTAGAGTTTGTATATTGTGTTTTAGTGATCTTCACTCAGTTATTTTTGGGTTTCGAGTGCGTTTTATGGCTGAAATTGTGGTTTTTTATAACTTTGTAGGAAAAATTGATTTTGTAGCCGAACCCTACCCTTTAAAGGTATAACTTTTTTATTATTTGGTATTTAAAATTAGATTTATTTAGCTCGTACAACACACAATGTTTTTAAACATATAACTTTATTGTTATTAAGTATACAAAATTATATTTATTTAACCCGTGTAATACACAAGGTTTTTAAAGATATAGTTTTTCTTAGTATTTGGTATATATTATTACATTTGTTTAATCCGTACAATATACTGGGTTCTTAAAGATATAACTATTTTTATTATTTAATATATAAAATTACATTTAATCAACCAATGTGAAATGAAGTTTTTAAAGATATATTGTTTTATTATTTAGTATATAAAAGTATATTTATTCAACTCATGTAATATACAAAGTTTTTAATAATATAGTTTTTTTTATTTGATATATAACATTATATTTATTCAATCTGTACAATACATTGGGTTCTTAAAAATATACCTTTTTATTATTTAATATATAACATTTAATCAACCCGTGTTAAATGAGGTTTTTAAAGATATATATTATTTTATTATATTATTTAGTATATAAAATTACATTTATGTAACTTATGTAATACACGAGGTTCTAACTTATTTTATTTCATAATATAAAATGTACAACCTCAGATTATCTTCCAATAACCTTTTAGGTTTCTTTTTTAATAGGAACACTATTCTTACTCTATTACACCAATAATTCTAAATTAATCGTCTATTTCGATGTAAAAACCTGGACACTCTCCTTTAAAAGACAATGTCTCTACAAAAAAGACAAGCCCCACATTCCATAATAACTTTTTAGGTAAGATGTGTTTTTCGGGTGTAAAAGCTTTCTCTTTTGAATTAATTGGGTGTTTAATATATGCGGTATGTCGAAAGCTTTTTCTTTTTTTTTTAAAGTCCAAACTGTTCATTTATTACGAAAACTCTACCTCGTGTCATATTTATGGGAGGTTTTTTTTGAACGACAAATTTTTTTTATTACTGTTGTCTGTGGGACTTGAACCTAAGTCCTCACTCTCTCAAGGTGTAAAGGCTATGTCTTTGCCAATGGACCACCACCCCATTAGTATATTTATGAGAGCTTTACGACTTACAAATTATTACACTTATAAATTCCCTCAGTCACCTTAAAAATGTTTGTATTCACATTTTACACTAAAAAATAAAATAAAAAATATATACAATGGCGAAGGTAATCATTGAGAGGTTATATTCCATACCATGAGCTTTATTAGGAGGCATTGGAGCCCCGTTGATGACATGGCATGACGTTAAGGAGGTAGAATAAAACCACTAGGGGCATTATTCCATATGACAATTTCCCATAACATGTCATATTTACCCATATCATACCATAAAAGCTGTTGATTATACTAAAATTTTAAGACCACCCGTAGTGGACAATATTTCCGGCTTGATCCCTCCCAAACACGTCCAAAAACGCCGCCGCCCCACCTTCGCCGGCGTGATCCGGCGAACCCCCCCCCCCCCCCCCCCCTCCAGCGTGATTTAAAACACACTCAAATGGTATTTGGGTGGCCAATCTGATGTATCCCACTTTTTCTTGACCAATCACCTTTTTTGTTAGTTTTTTGTTTTATTTAATTCTTTAAACCCATTTTTAACATAATACACACATCCCCACTACTCATTTTAGAAAAACACCCAATAATGCCCCTTGCTGATTGGACTGTCACATAGCGGAAAACGCCTAAGGATGGGGGCATTATTCACCCTTACCACTACGCATGATCTAATAGATTACGAAAATATCGTTGTCAATCCATCAATGATAATTAATTAAATATTAAATATGCACCCAAATGCAAATTAATGCAAATCGTTTCATGATAAACCAAACAATAATTGTGATTGTGATGATAATAAACAAATGGCTAAACCCCATTAGTCATATCAAACATTCATATTTCTTTACTTTGGCTATTGAATATTCAGCAAGTTATTAATCACTATTTTCTTAAACTTAACGGGGCGGTGATTCATTGACAAAGACAAAGTTTTTAAATATTTTGAAAAAGAAAGGTTTTTGGTTCAAGTCTCACAGATAGTATGAAATAAAAGAAATTTACCGTTAAAAAGTTATGACATATAATTGATATAAGAGTTATCGGATTCATATCTTATTTTAAGAAACTAAAAAAATAAGTAGAAAAAATTCGAAAAGACTCAATTTCAAATGACATAGCTTTTGATCTAGATGAAGATCGTAAAATATGGATTGGAGACCGTAGTATATGGATGAAAACATTGTAACTTGTAAGTGGCCGAAAGTTCACTTTATAAAAAAAAAATAAAAAAAATTCATGAACATTCTTATTTAAAGAGTATTATCTTTATACTTTTCAATTCAGCTCTACTTTATATGTTATTTGATGTTAATAAGGTTATGCGGTGTAATCTATCATTTGAGGTGTTAATGGTAACATGACATGTTAATCATCATTTGAAGGGCGTTAAAGGGGCGTTAAAGAGGTTGTATGTTAACATGTTAACCATGTTGTTAACCGGATATTAAGAGATTAAATTAATTATTCTTTTCTTTTTTTAAAACACAAACAACTAAAAAATAAGGTTAGAAAAAATTAATGGGATTAAACCATTTCCTTAGAGTGGAGCAGAGTGAAATGGGGAAGAAAGGTTCATGTGGCACTTAGGCCATGAGTTATACTTTCACGCCCCTTAACTATACGTAGGCGTCATGTCACCCCTTTGACCCTCTTTCACCTCACCTGACATCAAGGAAATGGTCTAACCCCCATTAATGCCCCTTAAATTAATTAAAACACACACACACACACACACACACACACACACACACACATATATAGAGCATGTTATGTGTGTGCAAATTTCCCAATGCTTGATTTCCTATCTCTCTCTCCTAGTTAACTTCTTAACAAGTAAAACTTTTAATGCCCCTTAACACCTTCCATGAGTGGTATGGCGGGTGTTAACGGATGCTAACTAAGCTTAACACACATAGGTGGTAAAGTATACCAGACGGCCTTAGATGGAAGTAGGGGGGTTAAAGTATACTCCAAGGCCTATGGTCTTGGGGTATACTCTAACATTTCGGGCATTAACAATAACATGACATGTTAACCGACATTGTACACCACTCCTTCCTTGTATTAAATGGGTTATTTGTTAATATGTTAACCGGTTGTTAAGAGATTCAATTACTTTTTTTTCCTTTTTAGACTAAAAAATAGGATTACGTGAGGTTTAACGAGATTAAACCATTTCCTTTGGGTGAGGTGAAGTGAAACAGGGAAGAGTGGGTGATATGGCACATAGGTGGAGTTGAGGAGGCCTAAGTAACTATTATGCTTCCGGCGTTGTGGCAGATGTATAAAGCTGTGCTAAATAGCATAAATGCCACACCGTCGCCAACGACCACTAACACTGGAAAAGCTCGTAAAACAAAAGAAATAAAAAACGAAAAAAAAAAAACAAAACCAAATGAAAAGTAGAGTTAAATACGTTGGACCATGCACACCCGTTGCGACGTGTTAATGCGCAAAAAATAGACCAAAACGTAAAACGTCAACCCCCCTTGCGTTGTGGCGGGAGAACAGAACCTTGCCAAATGGCACCAATGCCACACCACCACCATCGACGATCCACACTGAAGTTCTGGCGTGTTAAGACGATGAAATAAGACCGAAACGTAAAACATAGAAAATGATAACTAAGTCGATCTAGGACCGGCGTGTTGTGACGAACCTGTTAAATGAGAAAAAATAGACGTAAAAATGTTGAATCACACACGCACATTGCGTCGTGTTATATTGCAAAAATTTAGAACAAAGCGTAAAACAAAGGAAACATAAAAAGGTTAAACCACACACGCGTTGTGCCATGTTAACTTGCAAAATTTAGAAAGGAATGTAAAAAAAATTGTGAAAAAATAAAAAGTATAGGGGACCAAAGTTAAAAATAAAAATTGTGAGGTTAAATTGTAAAAGATGAAAAATGTTTTGGATTAAAAGTAAACATGAAATTTTGTAAAGTTAAGTTTCAAAAAATTGAAACGTTTTAGGTTAAAAGTAAAAAAAAAAATTTTTTTTTTTAATTTTTTTTACAAAAAACACATAATATAAAGTAAAACATCATAATGCATAGAGAACTTACAGATTAATACTATGTAAGAGAATCTCGGTAAATAATTTAATAAATGAATTAAATATGTTAAACCTATCAATATATAAAATCATAAATATTAATAGGCTTGCAAATTGTTTTATTGAAAATACTTATTACATTATTTTGTTGCTTGCAATATCAAATTTAAAGGCCACATGGTGTGGGTGTGGTTTGGTGGTGTTTCTGTCTTTTCACGCCACACACACCACCCAGGAACGACGTAGGTGGCGTTATGTGTGGGGCAGATCATTTTCCACCGACGTTGAGGCAATGGTTGTGTTAACATGGTGTTTGTCTATTGGTGTGGTTAATAGCCGTTGGACCCCAACTACACAAATTTAAAAAAAAAAAATCATTTAAAAAAATATATACTCTCCTATATAAAAAAAACTCAACCTTTCCACCATTTTTCACCTTATTCTCTTCTAAGCAACAAGAAAGAAACACCCAGAAAAGTTAAAGCTCTCAAGATTTACCAACGAAAGGAAAGGAAGTTGGATATGAAATTCCTTGTTATGAAGGTCGATCACCTTAAACCGGAAGAACGAGCGATGTACGAGAAAGAGAAGCAAGAAATAATGGATAAATATCGTACTTAGTTTCGGTTGTTTTTTTAACTTTCGTTTTTTTTAAATTGTGTAATCTTTTTTTATTAACATTATTTATTATATTAGTATTAATGATTTGTTTTAAAATTAAATAGATTTTTAATAGTTTATAAATATAAAATAATAACAAAAAGTGTGTGTCACGTGTGGAATAACGTCACTCTTTGACGTGCCCGTCCCACAGTCCTGTTTTTGCACCACGCCACTTTTCTGACACGTACTTACGTGTCGTCCACATATCACATAACGCCCCATTTTCAAACCACTCCACACCGTATACTCTAAAAAAACATCAATGTTGGGTAGCGTTTGTTAGAGGCATTTACATTTTAAAGGCAAGTCTCATGTTCAGAAATCTGTAAAAAAGAGTATTTAAAGATTATTGACGTAAAGTTAATAAAAATATCACTTATGTTTAAATAAAACTAGTGTTTTTTAATGACGCGCGTTGCGCGAAAGGCATTGGTGTTTTCGACCGACATCATTCTTCAAACGATTCGAGATAAACGATGCGTAACCAACCATATCTGGCATCGTGGAGTGTATTAAAAAGGGAGCAATTGGACGATTGGGTGCTGAGCTAGGTGTTTCTTGGAATGCCCACGGATTGTTCAGGTCAAAACCACGATTATGAGGATTCATTTTTCGTATTTTGGTTAGATGAGAATTTTTTTTAAAAATAAGATATAGATGATTATAGAAGAGGTGAAGTAGTTGTGGTAAAAAAATGAATAGAAGTGTGAGTATTTATAGTGAAAAAATAATTTTTTTTAAACACATAGTTATTGGCCAACGGCTACTTGTCTTGGCCAATGAGATCCCGCCATGTTATATTGATAGCCCCGCCCAACGCTCGTGCTAAAACCCCCGGCCAAGGGGCCACTACAAAACCCAAGCCCCCTCAGGATGGTGACTTGGGCGTTTGTACCCAACCCACGCCACAACCCAACACCATACCTTATATTCTAGATGATCACTGTTCACTACTGTTCATTTGGCTTTCCTTTTTATCATATATATAGATTCTAAAATGAACAAATTTAAAAAATGCAGAAATATCCGTCCAATAATATCTACATCCATTGAATATGAAATCACACTCAACTTAAAATACCGGCTGATGATCCCTATGTACCCAGAAGATGAAACGTGCCCGATATGTCATAAAGCTTGTATGGATAAATACGGAGAGCACGCAGTGCATTGTAAAGAGCTCCCTGGGTTCAAATATCGGCATGACTGGGTGCGAGATGTTTTGTGGGACATCCTGAGAAGAGGATTTCGGCTAAGAAAGAGGCTCCTGAATTCCTTACGGACCCTATGGAAGGGAGATCTACTCTGCGACCAGCGGATCTGCTCGTCTTTGGTTGGGCTAGGGGGAAACATGCTTGTGTTGACCTCACGGGGGTTTCCCCTCTGGTTGGTTTAAGGGAAAACGGGTTTGTAGCTGGACAAGCAGCAAGAAAGGCAGAATCGAAGAAAGTTGATAAGCACGCTAAAGCTTGTGCAGAGAACCAGCATGTTTTTGTCCCTTTTGCCTTTGACACATTTGGCTCCCTAGCGCCAGAAGCTATCCAATTCCTGACCAGGGTCCAACGGGTCATCCACAACAATTGCTAAGCATCAGGGGGACGAGGTTTTATCTTTGGCAGATTAGGGTTTGCAATTCAGAAAGGGGTGGCGGCGCAGCTTGTTACCCGTCTACCTTTTGTTTTATTGTAACTTGGCAAGTATGAATGAAATTTAGTACAAAATTTTAACTTAAAAAAAAAAAAAAAAAAAAAAAAACTTAAAATTTGTTAGTCGAAAAGGAAGATTCATTTTCAAGTCCTTTCATTACTAAATACGTATTTACGCATTGTTGATTTTGTTCCACTTTCAATATTTTTCCCATAAACCACCTTCCTTTCTACTTTATTCTTTGTTCATCATCCATTCATCAATTCCTCCCAAACATGAAACCTCTTCTAGACCCGAGCCCTGCCCTAATTGCCATGACGGTGGTTCTAGCCACCGTCATGCATTTCCCGGCCCTCAGGGGCCAGGAAACTTGGTCATACGATGCGTGTGACCAGTCGGCCGAGTGTGGAGATAAGGATTTCGAGTATCCCTTTTGGGGGTTAGGCCGACCAGCACATTGCGGCCACCCAAGTTTTCAGCTAACTTGCGAATCTAACGTTCCACTGCTCCTTTTAGATTCTGTAAACTATCGGGTCATAGATAAGGAGAGCAGGACACATACAATCACTATTGCTAGAAATGATCTGTGGAGCACAATCTGCCCTCAACATTTCCGCAACACCACCTATGACACCAACCTTTTCAACGGCGATAACTTTGGCCAGGAGGATGTATCTATGTACTATGGATGTGAAGATACTAATAATATAACGCCTGGGATATGGCCGTTGGCGCCTGATTATCGATTTGATTGCAATGTGAATGAGCCCCAGAGTAATAATTATTTTATTACTACCAGTTCTGTTGTCGCTGGTATCGCCAATTTCTTGGCGCAATGCAACAGTTCTATCACTGTACCAGTGGGACGACGTTGGGCAAATCGACTAGCAACTGTGGCTGCTACAGATGAGGATTTGAGACAAGCTTTGAAGGATGGTTTTAATCTAGAGTGGATGGTGAATAACGATGTATGTGATCGGTGTGATCGATCTGGTGGTCAATGTGGGTCTAGCTCAACTTCACCTGATGAGTTTGTTTGCTACTGCGCTAGCGGGAACTTCTCTGCAACTTGTAACAACGTTTCTGTCAAAAGTAAAGGAGGTAAGTGATTTTTTGATCTTGTAGATTTATATCTTGGTCGGATTGTGAACATGTTCATCATCTATTTGAGCCGCTGTAGTTTCCCAAAAACATCCGTTTGCCTACTTCTATTTGAACCGGCGGGTTAAAAGAATGCATCACCAATTGGAAAAGTGGTTGCTTAGAATTGATATAAACTCACCGATGGACTTCTGGTTCATTGGCAGCCCCATAATTCTAGCCTGGAGCAAAATGCTATGGGTTAAGCTAGAGGTTTTACCGCTGTAGATGTTCAGGCTATGAATTTCCTCTTGCAATCTAATATCTTTTTAACACTTGTCTTATCAAATGAACCTTTATCCATTTTTTATGTTTGATAGTTCTCAGGATAATGAAATTACTAATAAGTGAGATTAGTTATTTTTACAACATGCGAAAGTATTTTAGTAACACAAAAAGTTATAGATACAAGTGAGTTTTATAAAATTATAAGTATCCCAAAAGCTTACAAGAGTCATTAGGCATGTTATAATCACGGTTAATCTACTGCTAAAAAGTTGTATATTCCAAGACTAATGATGGGGAGATTAATCTTCTTCTTCTGTATATAGTAAATAATAATCTTTGATGGTATTTGTTATTTTCTGGTGCCTTATCACCTTTATTTCCCTGTCGTCATCCCTTGTTAATAAGGGTTTTGATGGTATGTGTTATTTTCTAGTGCCTTATCACCTTCATTTTCCAGTTGCCATCAACTGATGTGGATGCTTATGTGGCATCACCTCCACCTCCATCAGCCGCCACCACTACCACCATCAACAACAACCACCATCAGCCGTCGCCACCACCACCACCACTATCACCCACCACCTAACCCGGGCAACCATTCACCCTTTTTCGCTTCAATCTTGAATGAACACGATGAACCGGTTTTGGCCGGTTTAACTAAAAGTTCCGTGTTTAACTTCCCTAATGGTCCGAGAGGCACACAACCAGAAAATTGCAATCGAAGCTTGAGTGACGGCGGGAGGTGGTTGGTGGGGGGCTAAGGTGGTGGTGCCGGCTGATGGTTGTGATTGATGGTGGTGGCGACAGCCGATGGTAGTGGTTGTTGATGGTGATGGGTGTTGATAGTGGTGGTGGCGGCGACTGATGGTGGTGATGGCGGCGGATGTGGAAATGGTGCCACATAGCATACACATAAGCATCCACATCAACTAATAACTAGTATGTGCCACGTAAGCTGACACGTCAGCAAAAAAAAACTAACTGGATTATAACCTAGTTAGAAAAGGATCGATGGGGACCAAATTGTTACAAGTCAGAGGAAATTTTTAAGTAGGGTTTAATGCCGACCAATGGGTGAATATTATGATTATTAAAATCAACAACCTACTAAATAATAGTATTAATTCATAAATTTTTAAGTAGGGTCTTCCACTGCAGCGCAGTGGTCGTTCCCATCTCGGTGAAGGCTTGGCCCGGGGTTTTACCCGGGTTCGAGTCCAAGGGGAGGCACAGTTTTACCTATTCCACGGGGTTTCTGCGCATCAGGGGTGTGCTACGCTTTCTAGTGGTGGTCGAGTAGTCGGCCTTTGGACATAGCTCCGAAAGGGTGGGTTTACACGTGGAAAGCAGTTAGCCGTTCAAAAAAAAAATAGTATTAATTCATAATATTTTTTCTTATTTCTCATATTAAATAATAATACTAAATCACAATCTTCACGATTCTTTCTTTCTTATTATTTAACTAGCTTACAACCCCGTGTATTACACGGTTTGAATGACGAAAATGTAAATGATAAACTTGTATATCATCCTTATTCCTTATTAATGAAATGACTTATTTAGATAAATTAGTAAAACGAAAGAACAGTTATATTTTCGTTACTTGTACATGTGATTTGATACTTTATTAGTGATTATTGTTTATCTCCAAATAATATATTTTATCTTAACAAATATATATGGTTAGGGTAAAATAAAAACTTCTACGAGTTGTGAGAACTTAGAGAACTCAACCTTACAAAAGGTTTTTTGAATTTTTTACAGATGGTGTGAATGAGCGGTTAGAGACTCAAGGTGTTAAACTTTTTGATTTTGGATTCAAGTGGTTAAACCACTAAAACATAGGGAGTCAAAAAGTTATTTACTATTAATTAAATTTGAAATTATACGTTTGATCTCTAACTATATTAAATAATATGATACTTATTATATTATTTACTATTAATTAAATTTGAAATTATACGTTTGATCTCTAACTATATTAAATAATATTATACTTATTATATTATTTGATACATTTATATTTGTTATAGATAATTATTAATTAAATTTGAATTTAGATGTTTATCTCTAACTATATTAATTAATATTATATTATATTTTGTGTACAAAATTAATATGTAATACTATTATTAAAAGGGAGGAGGCACCAGAGAGTGACACGTGTACAAAAAGATTTTTGTTTATTAGTATAGGAAGATTTGATACATTTATATTTGTTATAGATAATTATTAATTAAATTTGAATTTAGATGTTTATCTCTAACTATATTAATTAATATTATATTATATTTTGTGTACAAAATTAATATGTAATACTATTATTAAAAGGGAGGAGGCACCAGAGAGTGACACGTGTACAAAAAGATTTTTGTTTATTAGTATAGGAAGATATTTCTTTTCGCAACTTTTTTTTTCTTTTTGCTTATTAATAGCTATTCAATATTTTATTCATCCAATTTTATGTAATACATGACTTTCTAACCTAGTAATTTATATATACAATGGAATATGTAAATAATATGTTTTCTTGATACAATTTAGTTTGGCGGTAAATAAATATATAAATAAAATTAAGAGAGTTGTTATGGTAGACTTTAGAATTATTCAAGATGTTTTTTTATTTATTCCACATAATTTGTTGATGGTGGTTTGTGTGTATATTATTAACTTGTGTATTGTGTATATGATAACTTGATGTAGAGAAATAAGATAATCTTATAAATATTTGTGTTTTATCGTTAATAAGTTTTTAAATCTCTCATCGACCTAAAATGTATAAAACAATAAGCCAAAGAAACAATCTACCTAAAGCAAGTAAAAACCACAAAGTAAAAGATATAACAAAAAATGCACATTAATCTTATAAATTAACATTATATAAATATATAATAGTAAGGTGATATTTTAAAAAGTTATTTCACTCTTTTTCTAGTTCTCATTACATGTATTAAACACTATCTCCAAATGTATCATTCAATGCTTACGATCTGTTTAAAAAATTGATTATGTATTGAACACACCACAAGTGATACTGATATATAGTAGGATCCTTACTTTCTACATCACATGATTTTAATTACAATACTATTAGATTTTTTTTAGTTCTTTGAAAATAGTTGTATTACATAAAATGATTTTAAGTCTTAATATTTCTTGAAATTCTGTATAGCTGCAAGTGGTTCAAAGAGTAGTTCTGTGGGTATAGGTATGGATTTTCCTCTGACTAAGTAGACTAAACTTTCTTCATCAATTCAAGAAATTAAAATCTAAATCTTTTTATCTGTGAATCCTAGTGCTTGGAATTGTTGGAGGGGTTATTGCGATCGCTATAGTCGGATTTGTTATATTTGTCTGCCGACGAAGAAAAAGGCGTGCAATCAAAGTAGCATCACCTGCCCAAACCGACACCAAAGCCATATTGACTGTTGCTGGTTCGAGCCAAGGGTTAACTAGTGACACGTCTACTTTCACTTCCAGCAACCCTTCGTTTCCTTCATCAAAAACATCAGAAACTTCAGAAACATCTAAAGAGTTTACAAAAAGCACATATTTTGGAGCTCAGGTTTTTACCTATGAAGAACTAGAAGTCGCTACAGATAACTTCAATGATTCAAGGCAACTTGGAGATGGCGGTTTTGGAGCTGTGTACTTTGGTAATACTTATAAACATATCCATGTGTTGTTTAAGTCTATGAGGCTTTGGTTTAACTATTTGGACTTTGATTTCAGGTAAGCTTCTTGATGGCCGAGAAGTTGCTGTCAAGCGTTTATACGAAAACAATTTCAAACGAGTCGAGCAATTCATAAACGAAGTCAGGATCCTCACAGGGTTAGATCATGAAAACTTGGTAAAATTATACGGATGCACCTCAAAACGAAGCAAAGCTCTTCTTCTAGTTTATGAATATATTCCCAATGGCACAATAGCTGATCATCTTCATGGAAAACTTGCAAACACGAGCTCGAGTTTGTTTTCATGGTCCATTCGCCTCAACATTGCCATACAAACAGCTGATGCACTTGCATATCTCCACAAATCAGGAATCATTCATCGCGATGTGAAAACCAACAACATTTTATTAGACAAAAGTTTCCAAGTAAAAGTTGCTGATTTCGGGCTATCAAGACTATTTGAAAATGTTACACATGTTTCCACTGCCCCACAAGGGACCCCTGGCTATGTTGATCCTGAATACTACCAATGCTATCAGTTGACAGATAAAAGTGATGTTTATAGTTTTGGGGTTGTGTTGGTGGAGCTCATATCTTCATTACCAGCGGTTGATACCAACAGGCACAGGCTTGACATAAACCTGGCTAATATGGCTGTGACCAAGATTCAAAACCATACGTTGAGTGAGCTGGTTGACAAGAGTATTGGGTTTGAAACAAATGATTTGGTGAGGAGGATGACCACTTTGGTGGCTGAGCTGGCTTTCAGGTGTCTTCAACATGATAAAGATATGAGGCCCACAATGAAAGAAGTGGTTGAAACCTTAAAAGGGATTCAGAATGCTGATTTGAATGCTCAAAAACCAGAAGTGCTTGATATTATGGTGGATAATGGTGGTATGTTGAAGGGTCATAACACAGAACCGACGTCACCGGAGTCTGGGGTTAGTAACATAGTGGTTGGCAGTTCTGCACCAAATTCTTCTGATGGTTGATCCGACTTACTTGGATATGGAAATACTATTTTCTTGTTGTTTATGTAGAGTGTTGTTGTATGAGAACACATAATAGCAAGTTGTAAAGAGAAAGTGAACACTAAAATCTTAGAGCTACTAAAATCATAATCCTCTACTTTCAGAGTGTATCTATTTATTTCTGTATGAAATTCCTTCATTACTTTTGACACACTTATATTTTTAGCCCCACATAAAAATAATTGCGAGATTATTCTTCTTCTATAGGTTTTGTTTTCTGAAAAGTTTTGTTTCTAAATTTACTTAGTTGCAAATTAAGAATTTAAAGATTGGTGTTCTACCGTTATCCACAAAGATTTTTCTTCTAAAACATGTTGCAGTTATCCAAAACATGTTCTCATTGACCTTCTTAAGTGTTCTCTTTCATATTTTTAAAGACTGGACAGTTCATCCGGTTGAACCGATCCAACAAGCCATTGGCTCTATTTTCCTGGAGACGATTCAGGTGATCTGCAGAGTGGAGGGATTCATCAACTACCATCTGTGCTACCAACCTACTTGACATGTTTCTCAATTATAATGGAAGATTGGTTGAGAGTTAAATTTTGAATGTTAGAGGTTTGTGTAAAATGGAAGATTGGTTGAGAGTGAAAGTTTGAATGTTTGTTAATATTTTTGAAATTTATTATTGTTTTTTTAAAAACATCCATTAGGTGAGGGATTTAAAAAATGATTTTTTTAATATAATAGCCGTTTGAAAATTAGGAGGGCCCATTTGTCAGCGTATGGGCCTGTCTGGTGGGCCAAACTAGACGAGCCCACGTTAAAGGCTCCAACCGGAAAGGGGTGGGGGGTGGGTTGATTTTGGACGATGGTGGGGGGTTTTAGCGTTGTTGATGCTCTAACTCCAGAATTTCACTCTTCCTCTTCTCCATCCTGAAACCCTCGTAATGGTAACAAAAACCCTAACCAAATTCCATTGTATTCCACAATCAATCTGTTAATCTGTGTAACACTCGTTCCCGTTATTATCGGATATCTTATAATTTCGGATGATTAGGTCCCAGAGATATATTTTTAATATTTTTTTAAATAAAATATGTAACTTACACGTCTGGGTTAACTGATGACCCGGATGAACCGGCATAACTATTTATTACACCAGATTTACAGTTTAAAATAACAGAGTTTCAAACTCGAAAGGTTTGTTGTGCATGATCATGCTTCTTCTTTCACGTGAACGTCTCTGATGTGTGTAAAATGCAACATATAAATTACATCAAATGAGGCATAAAACTAACCCTTTTTAGTACTAATATTGGAAAAAGAGTGTTTTTGTCTTCCTTTTGTATTTTCAGGATTAAATGAGCTCAAAAACGCAAAAGAAGCAAAAAGACAGCTAAATCCAACATAAATACAAGAAAAGGAACATTAGTGGACTGCCCGAACCCTCAACGGCACCTTTCAAAGCAAAATAGAGAAAACAGAAGGCTGAACACGCCCCGTGCTCAGCCAGCACGGGGCCGTGCCCAAGAAGCAGCAGAAAAGACAAACCTATAGAAGCTTCTATTGCCCATCACGGGGCCGTGCTCAGCGGACACGGGGGCGTGTCGAAAGTATAGCAGGCGCATTTATTGTAATTGCGAATTACAATTAATGAGGAGAGAGAGTGTCAGACGGACACGGGGCCGTGTCCAGCTCTCTGTTCAGCCTATAAATAGGAGTGCTTGGATTCATTTCATCTCATCCCTTGGCACACCACCTCTCTCACACTTCATCCACCACTCACCACCATCACAACACCATCATCCACCACCATCATCCATTGTCCATCATAGAGTGTGTGAGTCGTCTCGGGATCCAAGATTGATCGTAAGAGTTCTTGACAATCAAGGCCATGTTTGCCTAAGTCTCTTACATCACTTGGTGAAGACAAAGTGTCTAGTATAATACTTTTTATTTCTAATCTTTTGCACTTTTTATTTGGTTTTGTATTAATGACTTTAATAACTAGTTACTTATGTTGAAGGTGATCTTTCCTTATCGTTTGTCCGTGGTGTCTTGGCATTATTTTACTGTCTATATAAAATAAAGGATTTTCACCATTCATATCTCCACGGTCTATATGGAGGTATGTTGGCTACCTGGTAGGGGGTTAAGGGAACGGTTTGGTAAAGGTCTTTCCATTGTTCAGCGTTTAGAGGTCCTGCAATGGACCTGGGTCAAATTTAGTAGGACCTCCTTCAATACTTCACGGTATTGGATGGCGGGGGTCCAAACTCTTTGATCCCCTCATAAGCTAACTACTATTAATACTATAACCCGGCTACTTAGGACTGTATCCCTGCTGACTCAGACTACTTAGCCGAGTGTAACGTCACCGCCAAAAGCGGGGCCTACCACAATACTGCATTAATAACTTAATTCATTATCTTCCAATAATCCACCCCTTTAGGATTGTATCCCTGCTGACTCAAACTACTGGGGTGAGGGTAACGTCACCTTCAAAAGAGGGGCCTACTACAATAACTAAGATAATCTCTTAATTATGTGCAAAAGTGCGGAAATAATCAAAGGTTATACTAGATACGAGTCGGAACCAAGTGATTCATCTTGTCTATCTGTTTTTATTTTATTTTTATTTTCAGCATTTTAGTTAGTTTTATTTTTCTTAGTTTAAAACTTTTTTTTCTAAACTTTTATTTTGGTTAGACGTTGAGGATAAACCGGTACTAAAAGCTCTTGTGTCCTTGGACGACCTCGGTATCTTACCAACGCTATACTACACTCAACGATGGGTGCACTTGCCCATATGTGTGTTTAGTGTTAGTGAAATATCGTGTTTTATAAATTTAAAACTTGGCTAAAATAAGTGTTAAAAAGGGCTTAAAATATACACCTAATATATACGACACTTACCGCACATCAAGTTTTTGGCGCCGCTGCCGGGGACACAAGGATTTTGAGAAAGTTTAAAATCGACGGCCTAATCAGTTTTTCAAAACCTTTTCAAAACGCGCGCACATTTTTCTGCATTTTAGTTTAGTTTGCATTTACAGTAGCCTGAACACGGGGCCGTGCTCATTGAACACGCCCCCGTGCTGCATATTTTTAGTTAGATACCCAGATACAGAGTCTGAACACGGGGTCGTGCTCGCTGAACACGCCCCCGTGCTCAACGTGACCAGTAACTTTAATTAAAACGCCCAGATACAGATCCTGTACACGGGGCCGTGTTCACCAGACACGGGGCCGTGTCCAGCCTTCTGTTTCAATCGTTGTTTCATTTTCTGGTCCCGAGGCTCAGTTGTGGTCTGCTGAGTGATTCTTATGGATCAATACTCAGGAGGTTACAACTACACCTATGATGAGGATGATTATAGGGGTAATTATTGCACAAATTGTCGTAATACACGTTCGATTCAAAATAATCACTCGTATCAACCATCCAATTCATACACTTACTATGAGGAGCCCAGGTACGAGCCATCAACTTCATACACATCCTATGAAGACCAAAGGTATGAACCTCCTCCCTCATACTCGTATTTTGATGAACCAAGGTATGAGCCTTCTTACTCATACTTTGAGGAACCAAGATATGAGCCACCACCTTCATATGCTTATTATGAGGAACCTTGGCGTGAACAACCCACCTCATATGAGTATTATGAAGAACAAAATTACGAACCTTATCCATCATATGCTCACAATGAAGGACCATGGTGTGAACCATCAACTTCATATGGGTATTATGAGGAATAAAGGGTCGAACAACCGGATTCAAGCTTAGAAAATAATGATTCTTTTTCTATAACCGAAGTGACCGATAGGATATTAGAACACATTAGAGTTATCGATCGGTGTATAAAAGAAGCTCGCGCAAGGGAAGAGGAGTCCCGCGCAAGAGAAGAATTAAAAAAGGAAGAGATAACTAAAAATGAAAAAATGGAAGAACAAATAAGTGAAAAACCGACACATGAGTTAAACAACGAAAAAGGTGAGTCCGACAACGTTAAAATTCAAGAAGAGTCTAATTTTGAAGAAATTAATCTCTTGACACCTTCTTTCGAAAATCATTGTTTAGTACCCACTCATGCTAAGTTTTTAAAAGAATTAAACACTAACACTAAAATTGACGAAACGGTAAGTGTTAAGTTAACTAATGATCAAACTTCACTAATAAAAGAAGACCCATTTGAAATTAACATCACACCGGTTCCATGTTTCTTTCAAAATTCGTTTATTAGTAATGTCACAATCGATAAAGATCTTTGTGTTAACATAATGCCTAACTACCTTTTCGAAAAATTAAGTATTAGTGATTTTTCTCCACTTCAAATACCCATTTTTCTATCCAATCGGAAAGTAATAAAATCAATCGGTATAGTTGAAGATGTCTTGGTTCAAACAAATCAAATGGTAATCCCGACCGACTTTGTCATCCTCGATGACGCTCCTCTTGTGTTGGGACGACCATTTGTAAAAACTTACGAAGCTTTGAAAAACCGGAAGTTCAACAATTTACCTCTTCAATTAGGGGCATTTAAAAGAAGTGTCGATCTCGAACGATCAATGAAATATCCATTCGGCAATAATGACCCCCTAATTGAAGATGAAGATGAACCACCCGATACAAGTGAAGAAATTGACCACTTTGTTGAAGAAGAGGTCGCCATAGAACAAACTTTTAAAGTTCTTGATCGAAACGAGCAACCAAATAAGGAGTCTCCTAAAGACCCACCACTTGAGCTCAAAGAACTTCCAAAAGGTTTGGAATATGCTTTTCTAGACAAAGATGGTAAGTTACCTGTAATTATTTCGTCTAAATTAGATAACTTAGAAAAAGAAAAACTAATTAGTCTTTTGAAAAAACAAAAAAAATGCAATAGCTTGGAAACTTGTTGACATAAAAGGAATTAGTCCTTCTATGTGCACACACAAAATTTTGATGAATGATGACTACAAATCAGTCATACAACCACAACGTCGCGTAAATCCAAATGTTCAAGAAGTGGTTAAAAACGAAGTCATCAAGTTACTTGACGCCGGACTTATCTATCCTATTTCCGATAGTCCTTGGGTAAGTCCCGTCCAAGTAGTTCCAAAGAAAGGAGGTATGACGGTAATTACTAACGAAAAGAATGAATTAATACCAACAAGAACCGTCACAGGATGGAGAGTATGTATAGATTATAGACGATTAAATGAAGCAACAAGAAAGGATCATTTTCCTTTACCCTTCATTGATCAAATGTTAGAAAGATTATCCGGTCATAAATTTTACTGTTTCTTGGATGGTTTTTCAGGTTATTTTCAAATCCCGATAGCACCCGAAGACCAAGAAAAGACAACTTTCACATGTCCCTATGGAACTTTTGCTTATCGACGCATGCCGTTCGGTCTATGTAATGCCCCCGCAACATTCCAACGTTGCATGGTAGCCATTTTCCATGACATGATAGAAAAGACAATGGAAGTCTTCATGGACGACTTTTCTATCTTTGGGGATTCATACGACCAATGCCTCGATAACCTTGAACGAATGCTATCCCGATGTGAGGAAACTAACCTCGCCCTTAATTGGGAAAAATGCCATTTCATGGTAACGGAGGGAATAGTACTCGGTCACAAGATCTCAAGCGAAGGAATGGAGGTGGATCGAGCCAAAATAGATACCATTTCTAGATTACCTCCTCCATCCTCCGTAAGAGCTATTAGAAGTTTCCTAGGGCATGCCGGATTTTATAGGCGGTTTATCAAAGACTTTTCAAAAATCTCAAGGCCTCTAACAAAATTACTTGAAAAAGATGCTCCTTTCATCTTTGACAAGGATTGCAATCAAGCATTCCTAACCCTAAAGGAAATGCTAGTCAATGCACCTATCATGATAGCACCTGATTGGAAGTTTCCTTTCGAAATCATGTGCGATGCTAGTGACTTTGCAGTAGGAGCTGTCTTGGGACAGAGAAAAGAAAAGCATTTCCACCCAATATATTATGCTAGTAAAACACTTAACGATGCACAAGAAAATTACACAACAACTGAAAAAGAGTTACTAGCTGTGGTATTTGCTTTTGATAAATTTCGTTCTTATCTTGTTCTTTCTAAAACTATAGTCTATACAGACCATGCAGCCATTCGATATCTCTTTAAGAAGCAAGACGCAAAACCACGTTTGATTAGGTGGATTCTACTCCTCCAAGAATTCGACATTGAAATCAAAGACAAAAGAGGAGCAGAAAATACCGCAGCAGATCATCTTTCGCGCCTAGAAGACCCAGCTTTGGAGGCAACCAGGGACGAGCAAATCAACGAAAAATTTCCAACTGAATCCCTGGAAATGGTGGAATTTAAGGAAGAACCATGGTACGCCAACTTTGCCAACTACCTAGCTAGTGGAATAGTCGCAAAAGGATGGCCACATCATCAAAGAAAAAAATTCTTTGCCAATGTGAAACACTATTTTTGGGAAGATCCATATCTTTTCAAAATGTGTGCCGACCAACTCGTCAGACGATGCGTACATGGTATTGAAGCACGAAGAATTCTCCGCCATTGTCACGAAGGTCCATACGGAGGACATCATGGTGCTGCCAGTACCGCACGAAAGGTATTTTATTCAGGATTTTATTGGCCAACCATTTACAAAGATGCCCAAAATCTTGTAAAGACATGTGATGCTTGCCAAAGAACAGGTAATATTTCTTCCAAAAACGAAATGCCACAAAATGGCATTCTTGTTTGTGAAATTTTTGATGTGTGGGGACTCGACTTTATGGGACCTTTCCCACCATCGAAAGGAAACAAATACATACTTGTGGCAGTAGATTACCTGTCTAAATGGGCCGAGGCCGAAGCACTTCCAACAAATGATGGAAGAGTAGTGGTAAGATTTCTGAAAAAATTATTCTCTCGTTTTGGCACACCTAAAGCTTTAATAAGTGATAGAGGTACCCATTTTTGTAATCATCAACTTGAAATTTTTTTAACAAGATATGGGGTCTATCACCGGGTTTCGACAGCTTATCACCCTCAAACAAACGGACAAGCCGAAGTGACCAATAGAGGGTTAAAACGAATACTCGAAAAAACCGTAGGGTTAAACAGAAAGGAATGGGCTGATAAATTAGATGATGCTTTATGGGCTTTTCGAACTGCTTATAAAACAACGATAGGTACAACCCCATATAAGCTAGTCTATGGAAAAAGTTGTCACTTGCCAGTAGAAATTGCACACAAAGCCTACTGTGCAATCAAAAATGTAAACTTAGATCTAGAATTTGCTGGTAAAAATCGATTTTGTCAAATAAATGAATTAGACGAACTTAGGAATTATGCATACTCAAACTCTGAGATTCATAAGGAAAGAATGAAAAATTGGCATGACAAACATATTAAACCTAATGAATTTCGGGTAGGAGATTTAGTTCTTTTGTTTAATTCACGACTTCGATTGTTTCCTGGTAAATTAAAGTCTAGGTGGTCAGGACCTTTTTCCGTCACCCATATTTTTCCACACGGTGCAGTAGAAATTAAACCTCGAAATGGGCCACCATTTAAAGTCAATGGCCAACGGCTGAAACTCTATCAAGGATTTATTGAGGATGAGGAAGAAGAGATCTTGCTTCAGACCGTGGAAGAATAAAAACATCATGCCTGATAAGCTACGAACGATCGAGGCGGCAAAATAAAGCGGTAAGTTTTCTAAACCATAGCTTATGGGAAAAAGGGGCACTCACACGCGCACGAAAAAAAAAAAAAAAAAAAAGCTCGGCACGAGGCCGTGTCCGCTGGACACGGGGCCGTGTTCGCGCTGCAGACGGGATAAAATCCCTTTTTCAAAACAGTTTCTTCATTCCACACGCCCCGTTTCCCCACAAAAGCTCTGGTTCCAGGCGATTTTTCGCGAAATTCCAACGTCTCTTACCGATCTAACAGCGTCAAGGTATGATTCTGTCACTCTTAGTAGTTAGATTAGTTACTCGCATGTAGTTAATACACCACAAATTTGGGGAAAAATCTAGGGTTCTTGATGTTCATCCGGATCGAACTTAAAATTTTTGCCTAAATCTGTTTGCATTTAGTTAGATTAGTGTTAAGGGAAGTAAATACACTTGTATTGTTCATAGATTCACCCGATTTCTTACAAAAACCCCAAACCCTTGTTCTTGAACCGAAAAAGATAAAATTGATAGGGTAAACGGGTTATTTTGGGAAAAACGGCACTTAGGGTTTCATTTTCGGGGGAAACCGCACCTATTGGTTCAAAAATTTTCAAGTTTTCGAAACCGGGTCGAAAAATGGAATTTTTTAGTAACAGACCCCTGGACACGGGGCCGTGCCCGCTGGGCACGGGGTCGTGTCCAGCCCGCTGTTTGCAGTTTTGTCCGAAAATATTTCTGTTTCATGCTAACTTTTGGTGTATTCTTGCAGATGGCCAGGAAGTTTACTAGATTCAACGCCAATGAGCTAGATGCAAGAGCTCGATACGAGCTTCTTCAAACAAGGTCGGAGGAATACCCGAGGCAGGCGTGCACAGAACTACTAACCATGGTGAATCAAATTGACCGTTTCAACAACATTGTCACGGGACCACTCAGAGTCGCGCTAACAACCCGACTCCGTTCCGTCCATGAATGCACCTTGGAATTCTACAGCACCTTTGCATTCACTTCAAGGTGCGACCCGTTCGATAATGACGGGGTGTCATTCAAGTGTGGCGGAACGAGGTATTCGATCTCCATGGCACAATTCGGATCGATTATCGGGTTGTATGCGGAGGAGGATGCGGGAAACGAAGAAAATACAGGGGGATTGAGAGAGATCGAAGACAACGAGCGCCAAGCCATGTGGGCTCAGATTGGGGAAGGGTTCTACAATCCGAGCAGCACTAAGAGTACCAAGCTGAGGGATCCGCTTTACAGATACATTCATAGGCTCCTCGGCTACTCTCTTAGCCAAAGGCATGACAGTGGTGGCGTCGTTGGGTTAAGAGATTTGCTTGTCCTCCATTGCATTCACAACCGCAGGCCGCTCGATGTTCCGTTCCTCATGCTCCGAAACATGCATCACAACCGCCTTGCTAGTGCACCAACTCCTATTTTCTTCGGGGGATGGGTGTACCGTCTCTTCAAGCACTTCGCCCACATTCCGAGGTCATTTGAGAGGAGCACATGGTCGGGTACGGTGGATATTCACATCTGCCGCTCGATGAACCTGGTTTATGAGGCAGAAGACGGGACGGTAACCTTTCAAAGGATGCAAGGTCATGCATGGAACCCGCAAGAAGCACTTGTCCTCCCAGCTCCGCAACATCATCAGTACCAATACCCACCCCACGGTGATCCGGGCCAATCATCCTCCTCGGGAGGCAGTTTTCCTAATTTTCAAAGTTTGCATGATTTGTTGCAGGAAAACCTCATGTGTACTCGGAACACCTATAACATGGCGAGCAACACCTACCACCGGGTCGGAGCTATCGAGAGAAACCTATCCGAGATACAAGACGATGTCGGATACATACGAGACCACATTGCACGCCGTGGAGGGGATGACGATGATGATGATGATGATGATGCCATGGAGTAGGCGGGAGGAGCATAGGAGGAAGCGGTTGATTGATGACTCCCCAAGTTAACCCTTTGCAATCTTGAACAATTGATGGCCTGCGTGCCAAGTGTTAGACAATTTACTTTTCCTAACTATTTTCTGCATTTTACTTTTCTTACTTCATGCTTGGAACAATTAACTGTGGTAATGTAGGATGTTTGTGTTGCTTGGTGTGGTATTAAGTGATAAAACAGGTACAAACCAAGGCTTAGGGTGTTAAGCCTCAGCACTTATAGGGCTAGAATGGAAAAACCGGAGGAAGAAACCTGTTTTTCAGGCTTTCAGACTGTCCACACGGGGACGTGTCCAGCCAACACGCCCCCGTGCTCACCTCCCTGACCTGCTGTTTGGCTTCTGTTCGGAAGAATTTTGTCAGACACGTGGCCGTGTTCAGTGGACACGGGGCCGTGTCCACCTTCTGTAAGTTCTTGTTACTGGCACCTGAACACGGGGTCGTGCCCACTCAACACGGGGCCGTGTTCAGTGCCCAGTAACACAAATTCTTGCTTTTTAAACACTATTTTACACATCTAATCAACCTAAAAATTTATTTTTGGGACACATTGAGGACAATGTGTAATTTAAGTGTGGGGGGGATGCTAAAACCTTGAATTTTGCAAATCCTAAATACAAGCCTTACACAAAACTCTATTGGAACCGCTAATCACCCCGAATTTTTTTCAAAAATTTCAATTTTTTTACTTGTCTAGGTTTAACTCGGGAAATTCAAGTTCTCAAAAAGGTTATATTTTTACAAATTTACAACCGATAGCGTAGTGATAAAAAGAACCAACATAAGAAAATTATGAAAAGGCATGACAAACTTATTTAAAATTTGATTATATATACTTGATCACATAAAAACCCATTCCCACAAAAGTGAGTTTTGAGCCTTTATTGAGCACACAATTTCATATCATTTGACTAAATGCTCATTTTTCGTTTCTTGTGTGAATAGCTGCTTGGTTCTTACGACTCTAGAACTTGCCATGACAATACATTCCCGGTCCTTATCAACTTAAGCCCGAGTAAGTAAATGATGGAGGCATTAGGACTAACCTTTTTCATTTCTACACCATTATTTTTCTTTTTCTTTTACCACCTACCCAAAAACCCCCCTAGTTAGCCCCTTTGAGCCTAAACCTTTTCATTTCATCACCCAAACAAAAAACCCTTTCATCCACCAAAAACCTTTTTCATTTTTTTTACCCTTTATTTTAGTAACAAGTTCGGTTCTTCGAAAAAAAAAATTTTTTTTGATAATGATGAAGCAAAAAGAAAATAAACAAACAAAGTAATCAAAAATAACTTTGTTTGAATAAAAGCTTCATCAAAAATAAAAAAAGTTGCAAAAATACGAAAACCGACACTTGTTACGCTTTTAGCCCTTTTTCTACTAACCACTAACCCAACCACCTACCTTTAACCCTAGCCAACCCTTAACCCACAAAGTCCTCTTGATATCTACAAAGGTATAAAAGTTAAAAAGGAGGAGGATTGATTTCTTGGCAAGCCTATGGTAGGAATAAGTTACATGCCGCTCTCGAGTGATTCACTAAAAATACACTTTCGGCCGAGTGTGAGTGATTTCCCCGCGAGGTATGTGAATTTGTATATAAATAGAATTTTAAAAAAGGCATGTTATGCCCAAATAAGTAATTTCTTTTATGAACAGTTCTAAATAAATCATTACGAATAGGAGTGTAAATAAATAAAAATAAAACCCAAAAAAAAGATCTTGGAAATCCCGACACTCTACGACAAGCCCAAAACCTTCTCTTCTACCTATTCCATTTGGGAGTGTAAGCCACATATTAAAGAGTTTTGCTTGAGGACAAGCAAAAGTTCAAGTGTGAGGGTATTTGATGTGTGTAAAATGCAACATATAAATTACATCAAATGAGGCATAAAACTAACCCTTTTTTAGTACTAATATTGGAAAAAGAGTGTTTTTGTCTTCCTTTTGTATTTTCATGATTAAATGAGCTCAAAAACGCAAAAGAAGCAAAAAGACAGCTAAATCCAACATAAATACAAGAAAAGGAACATTAGTGGACTGCCCGAACCCTCAACGGCACCTTTCAAAGCAAAATAGAGAAAACAGAAGGCTGAACACGCCCCGTGCTCAGCCAGCACGGGGCCGTGCCCAAGAAGCAGCAGAAAAGACAAACCTATAGAAGCTTCTATTGCCCATCACGGGGCCGTGCTCAGCGGACACGGGGGCGTGTCGAAAGTACAGCAGGCGCATTTATTGTAATTGCGAATTACAATTAATGAGGAGAGAGAGTGTCAGACGGACACGGGGCCGTGTCCAGCGGACACGGGGCCGTGTCCAGCTCTCTGTTCAGCCTATAAATAGGAGTGCTTGGATTCATTTCATCTCATCCCTTGGCACACCACCTCTCTCACACTTCATCCACCACTCACCACCATCACAACACCATCATCCACCACCATCATCCATTGTCCATCATAGAGTGTGTGAGTCATCTCGGGATCCAAGATTGATCGTAAGAGTTCTTGACAATCAAGGCCATGTTTGCCTAAGTCTCTTACATCACTTGGTGAAGACAAAGTGTCTAGTATAATACTTTTTATTTCTAATCTTTTGCACTTTTTATTTGGTTTTGTATTAATGACTTTAATAACTAGTTACTTATGTTGAAGGTGATCTTTCCTTATCGTTTGTCCGTGGTGTCTTGGCATTATTTTACTGTCTATATAAAATAAAGGATTTTCACCATTCATATCTCCACGGTCTATATGGAGGTATGTTGGCTACCTGGTAGGGGGTTAAGGGAACGGTTTGGTAAAGGTCTTGCCATTGTTCAGCGTTTAGAGGTCCTGCAATGGACCTGGGTCAAATTTAGTAGGACCTCTTTCAATACTTCACGGTATTGGATGGCGGGGGTCCAAACTCTTTGATCCCCTCATAAGCTAACTACTATTAATACTATAACCCGGCTACTTAGGACTGTATCCCTGCTGACTCAGACTACTTAGCCGAGGGTAACGTCACCGCCAAAAGCGGGGCCTACCACAATACTGCATTAATAACTTAATTCATTATCTTCCAATAATCCACCCCTTTAGGATTGTATCCCTGCTGACTCAAACTACTGGGGTGAGGGTAACGTCACCTTCAAAAGAGGGGCCTACTACAATAACTAAGATAATCTCTTAATTATGTGCAAAAGTGCGGAAATAATCAAAGGTTATACTAGATACGAGTCGGAACCAAGTGATTCATCTTGTCTATCTGTTTTTATTTTATTTTTATTTTCAGCATTTTAGTTAGTTTTATTTTTCTTAGTTTAAAACTTTTTTTTCTAAACTTTTATTTTGGTTAGACGTTGAGGATAAACCGGTACTAAAAGCTCTTGTGTCCTTGGACGACCTCGGTATCTTACCAACGCTATACTACACTCAACGATGGGTGCACTTGCCATATGTGTGTTTAGTGTTAGTGAAATATCGTGTTTTATAAATTTAAAACTTGGCTAAAATAAGTGTTAAAAAGGGCTTAAAATATACACCTAATATATACGACACTTACCGCACATCAGTCTCCAAGAAGATAGCGGTTTAATAGTGTTCGGTTCTTCGCGAGCTTGGTCGTCCTTCCGGTTCCCGCCTTTGCGAAGGCGTTTACAAAACTACTTGACCACTCTCTCGTACAATCAATGTTCTAACTCGATCTCCAATCGCTTGCGTTCCATGATGTAGTGATCCGTGTAACCTGCAGTCACTATATATATCTACATCATTAGTAGTTGGTGACACCTTCCTTAAATTAAAAATATACATAATGAGTAAATTACAAAAATCGTCCTTTATATATGTCACTTATTGCAAACTGTGTCCTTTATCTTGAATAATTACAGAAAACGTACTCAATATTTGCAAACCCTTGCAAGTTATATCCTTTAGCACTAACTCAATTAATTTTTTGTGGTTAAATCTGACCAAATAGACCCCACATGAGGGTATTTTGGTCATTTTACTCTCATGTGGGGTTAATTTGGTCAGATTTAACCATAAAAATTACATCATGTGGGGTCCATTTGGTCAGATTTAACCACAAAAATTAACTGAGTTAAGGCTAAAGGACATAACTTGCAAGGGTTTGCAAACATCGAGTACATTTTCTGTAATTATTGAAGACAAAGGACACAATTTGCAATAAGTGACATACATAAAGGATGATTTTTGTAATTTACTCATACATAATTAACATCCGCATCATGTTCTTTTTACATATACTGATCTATCCAATTATCCTTCCAAATTTAATCGTTGCATTCCGGTTTGATTCTTCGAGAGCCCATAATCAATCTACCTGCAGTTTCATTTCATACTTAATAGTAACTTGGTTAACATCGTTTGATCTTATTTGTATTAAAACCCATGTATACATATATACAATTTCCATATGCTCGCATATACTAAATTATAACACGAGCATACATTCATTTCTTTCCGCATACAAACTTACACTTACATCCTAACACGTTCAAATGTACAAGTCTTAGGGGTAATCCATGTTATCATGTTGATTATATACCCTAAAGGGTTTACCATAATCGATATAAGAGAACGATAACCCTTACATGTGCATAAACACACAACCTTACTCATATATAAAATTTGGGTCAGAACACTGACCCGACCTGGTCATTACTCAACTTGGTCGAGTGACTGAGTTGGGCACTTTTATTAAACACTAACCCTGCCGGGTCAGAACTCAACACGGTCGGGTGACTAAGTTGGGTATTTTTATTACTTTTCACCTCTTATGGTCTTAGGCCCCCCCTTTTTCGCTCATCCAATACTTGATACTCTAGTAAGTTAACCCATGCATAAGAAGCCATTATTATATCATTTCTAATCCTTTCAATTGAGTATTTCATAACTCAATCATTGTGATAAACATATTCCAAGTTTGACCCGTTTGCTTCTATCGTGCAATTTCAAACATAGATAACTACTTACGACCCATTACATGATTACGTATTTTGGTAGTTACCATTATTTATACATTCCTACATGATTCCCAACACTTTTACATACAAACTTCATCTATATTTGTACTAAGAGGTGAGTTCGGGAGTCATTTACCATTTTCCTTATTTGACCCGTTATGGTTTCACCATAGTGTCCCATTTCTATAATTCTTTGTTTAATTATCAACATATGGTCTAATTACCACTTTGCCCATTTCACCCGTTATGATTACCCTACATGGTCTTATGTTAACAAATCTTTATTTGATTGCCAAATAGGTGATTCAACATAGTTTTACCTATTTGACCCGTTTCATGGTTGCCACCATGAGGTCTTGTCTTTAACTAGTTATTGTTATCACTAAAAGGTGATTCAATACCACTTTTACTCGTTTGACCCGTTATGGTTTAGACCATAGGGTCTCCTCTTATCGCATTATCATTTATTACCAAAATGTAATCTCGTCATAACTTTATCCATTTTGACCCATTTCATGGCTTACACTATGGGGTCTTATCTTAACAACATCATAGTTTGAGGTGTAAGTTTTACTTACCTTGCGTCTGATCATGTTCTCTCGGGTCTTTGACCTATTCCTTTACAAGTTCCCACCTAGATTGTCATAAGTCAAACTATTCACATAATATGTACAAGATGGTTAAATTAGTTATCCTACATTATCATCACACCTTATGGACTTTTATATCATATTTCTCATTCGATTCTATCATAGGTCAGTTTAAATTTTTTAAAAGTCAAAATGCCAATTGACACTTATAAATGCATTAACAAATTAAACAAACCTCATTTAGGCATTTCTTTATACACTTGGTGGGCATCATTTTTAATCTTAACTTAATGTGTTTATATTCTAAGAATTTACTATGTATTCATTAGTATTTACACTTCATGTTATCCAAACACATTCAATTATCAAGATTTTATATCATAAGTCTAATATATACAAATTAACCTAAGGAGGTAAATTTCTTAAGATCATGTCAAAATCCACTTCACCTCTTATGAGGGTTTTAACCTAATATTATCATGTATATAATTTTTTATGTATTTCCATTCATGTCATAATTCTAAACCCAATTCACACATCAATTTCATCATAACTGTAACACCCCGAAAATACAAGACTTTATATTGGAACTTTAAAGTATAAATAAACAAGAGTATACTAACAAGGAATTTTAACCTAGTTGATTAAAATTCTAGAAATAATCTAAAATAGGTTAAAAAGTAACCACTTTACATATTTATCATAGTGGAGGGGTGTAGATTGTTCAAAATTGAAAGATTAGTTATGTAAACAAATAAAACACAAACCAAACACCCCATTGTGGGGGTCTGGTCGACCAGAACATCACAGGGGGCGACACCCACTTCTCCAAAACCCTAAAATCTCATAATCTTGCAAATTGAAGGATTAATCCAAGTAGAAATCGAGAATTTAGCCTAGAATCGTAATCCTCATCACAAGAGGATTGTAAGGTATGTAAAATCCAATGAAATCTCTTAACTTGAATTTCTCATGATTTTGGAAAATCTGAAAATCGATGTTGCATGTGTGTTATTTGGTTTGATTAGAATTGATAAGGTGTTTAGAAGTGAAACCTAGCTAATTTCATGTGAAATCATGACCAAATTCAGGAAATTCCATGAACACCTTGAAGGTGGGTTGTGGGTTTTACATGATGATGATGAACACTAGGGTTTAGATGATTATCCTAGTGTAAATTGATTATAGAAAAGTGATTTCAGCAATTAGAAGTTAACATTCATGTAAATTGGTTGATTTATATGAAAATAGGGTTAAAATGATAAACTAAAGATGTGATGTTTAATCATGTAAAAATCTGCTTATGAAGTGTTTGTTGAAATGCCTCTATGAAGGCTTAAAAACTGAAATTTCGAGTTAAACGCATAATCATGATGTTCGGTGTATTATGCAAATTATGAATTGAAGAGAGTTCTAAACATGTCTTGAATTGAACTCTATAGGACAAGATACCGGAACATCGAGTGGACAAGCCGGTGGTGATTCGCGGTTGAAGGGCGTGCGCTAAGGTATGTAACTTGACCCGTTACATTTAGTAGATTGGATGATTCTAACGTGTAAATTGAACCTTTGAATAAGAGTTGTTTTGAATTAACGATGAAGGCGTTACATTGATTGATTGATTGAATTTGGTAGGTACTCGTTGGTAGTCGTCATATAGGAGGATTCCTTAGACGAGCCAAACGGGTCGAATAAACAAGTAAAACATGATTAATGCTCCGGGATTTGTTGTATTGTTCTTTGATGTTGGTTAATATATATAACTTGTTAGAAATACTAGAATTTGATGTGGGGGTTGTTAGAAAAGCGAATTCCGAGAGTTGGGTTTGAGTGCAATGAACAAACCAAACAAGACATGGATTTCCAGGAACTACCGTAAATTACGGTAGTACCGTAATTTACGGTAGAGGTTAGATATGTTACGGTAGATCACTACTGATTTACGGTGACCAAGAATTCCTAGAACTCACCGTAAATTACGGTAACACCGTAATTTACGGTGGATCTAGAAACTTTTAAATTGTTTTAATTTTCCATTTTTGCTTGATGATGGATCATATGTCTAAGTCTTATGTATCTAAGCCAAAACTAATGTTTTAATGGTTATGACCCTAGGTGACTAGATGGATATTACAGATGGTGATCAAGCATATGATGAAGAACCGAACACTATATTTTGAAGCTTCCGCAACGTTTTACTCTTTTGTAGTCCTTATGTATGGGTTGTAAACACTTGTTAAACTACTTTTGAAATGTTTTAACCTAATCAGTAATGGATTAAGCATGATGTTACTTATGAACTCCGTTAACTATTGTTATGTTAATTAACAAATATTTTATTAGAAACGGTGTATTTTGTTATTATTTATTAAAATCAAGTGAAAAAATTTAAGGGTGTTACAAGTTGGTAATCAGAGCCTAAGGTTGTCAACAAAGTGTTCGGTTCAAGCTTGATCGATCGTCCGGTAAGAATTAACTTATTTGTTAATAAATTATGTACTATGTATAAAATGAAAAATGAACAAATATGCATGAAAAGAGTGTGTAAGCTCATTCAAAAACAAGAAATGCATGAAACAAGAATTATTAAATCAAGTCACGGACTTGATTGAATAGAAACAAGAATGATTAAATCAAGTTACGAACTTGATTGAATTGAAACAAGAATGATTAAATCAAGTTATGAACTTGATTAAATCAAAACAAGTAAAGCATGTGTTATAAATGGAATGTTTAACAACTCATGTAAACATTTCAGAAATAGAGATGGCTGATAAAGGTAACGATGATGCGGTGCCAAGAGTCACCGAACAAGTGAGGGAAGTGATTGCCGAAGAGGTTGGAAAGGCGATCGAAAACAGTTTGTCGGGCTTTATTGATAAAATTCAAAATACAGTTTTATCAATAGTCGAAGATAGAATCAAGAAACTGGAAGATGATTCAAATGTAGCAAAGGAAAAGCGTGGAGGACGAAAGCCTTGTTCATACAAGGAATTCATGGCTTGTAAACCACCAATATATAATGGGGAGGTTGACCCAATAGTGTGCCAACGATGGCTAAGTGACATCGAAGGGGTATTCGAGAGAACCCATTGTGACGAAGAAGACTACGTAGCCTATGGTACGGGTCAACTAAGGAGTCAAGCGAAAGATTGGTGGGATAACAAAAAGAAGGAGATTGGAAGTGAAGCGGCTAAGGCCATGACTTGGGAGGAGTTTAAGACGCCATTTCTTAAACACCATAGTCCCAAGGCGGTCATAAATAAAATCAAGGAAGAATTCATGCAACTCAGACACAAAGGTGAATCCATAGACAAGATCACGGGGATGTTTATGGACAAGATGAAGTTCTGTGATGATTTGATAACGAATGAAGAGCAAAAGGTCTATTATTATCATAACATGCTAAGCGCGGAGTATAGAGAGTTCATAACCCCTTCAAAGTACGAGACCCTTACCGAGATTGTCAATGCTGCTCGGGAAAGGGAGATCGAATTGAAAAAGAGTATAGAACGGGGTGAACGAAGGGCACAAGATGTGAATCCAAGCCCTACCAAGAAAGCAAGAACGAATGAAACAGCAAAGAAGTCAGATGCTAAAGGTAGTACACCAGGTTGCAAAATTTGTGGGAAAAATCATAAGGGTGAATGCCGTTACAAGGATAAGCCTTGTCCTATATGCAAGAAGACGGGACATATGGCTATGTCGTGCCCGGAGAAAGTGACAGTTTGTTACAATTGTTATCGAACGGGTCACAAAAAGTCGGAATGCCCGGAACTGGTTGAAAAGAAAGATGGGCAAGAATCGAAAGGTGAAGCCCCGAAAGCAAAGGCAAGGTCTTTCCAACTAACTGCCGCAGAAGCAAAGGTTGAACCTGACGTGGTCTCAGGTATATTTGCTGTAAATTCAATTCCCGTACACGTGTTATTTGATACGGGTGCGAATAAATCCTTTGTTTCATATGGACTTATTCGACATCCTTCATTTATTCTAACAAAATTACTTGTGCCTTTAGAAGTAGAGATAGGTAATAACAAAAGCTTTATTGTTTGTGATGTATGTGAAAATTGTAAACTGAGCATCGACGATGAAGAATATTCGATAAATTTAATCCCTATGTCGATGGGAGAATTTCAAGTAGTCGTTGGGATGGATTGGCTATCTCGACACCATGCAAAGGTCATGTGCTTCCGTAAAGAGATAAAACTAACATCTCCGAGCGGGAAACACGTCACCATCTATGGCGAAAAGGGAGGCAACCCCATAGTATGCTCAATGTTGAAAGCTCACAAGCTAATGAAGCGAGGATGCAAGGCATTCATAATATACGCTAATGAGCCCGAGAAAGAATCACGAAAGATTGGAGATGTACCGGTAGTACGAGATTATGAAGATGTCTTTCCGGAAGATTTACCGGGGATACCGCCTGAACGAGAAGTAGAGTTCGGGATCGAATTGATTCCGGGCGCGAAACCCGTAGCAAAAGCCCCATACCGACTTGCACCGTCGGAATTACAAGAGTTGATGTCCCAAATTCAAGACCTGCTTGACAAGGGATTCATAAGGCCGAGTGTGTCTCCTTGGGGCGCACCGGTGTTGTTCGTAAGAAAGAAAGACGGGAGCATGCGCATGTGTATCGATTACCGGGAATTAAACAAACTCACGGTAAAGAACCGATACCCGCTCCCAAGAATAGATGACTTATTCGACCAACTACAAGGTGCGAACTGGTTCTCAAAAATTGACCTTAGATCGGGGTATCACCAACTAAAGGTCAAAGAAGAAGATGTGCCGAAGACGGCTTTCCGCACGAGATACGGACATTACGAATTCCTCGTGATGTCATTTGGGCTAACAAACGCACCCGCGGCTTTCATGGACCTCATGAACCGGGTTTGCAAGCCAATGCTAGATAAGTCGGTCATCGTGTTTATCGATGATATTTTGGTGTATTCGAAAAGTGAAGCTGAACACGCACATCACTTACGAGAGGTGTTAGAGACCCTTAGACGAGAGAAGTTATATGCAAAATTCTCTAAATGTGCCTTTTGGTTACGAGAGGTACAATTTCTTGGCCATGTCATAAGTGCCGACGGAGTTTTGGTGGATCCGTCAAAGATAGAGGTCGTGTCAAAATGGAGTTCCCCAAAGAACCCTTCTGAAATTAGAAGCTTTTTGGGACTTGCGGGATACTATAGGAGATTCATTCAAGATTTCTCCAAGATTGCGTCACCGCTAACAAAATTAACCCGGAAGAAAGAAAAGTTTATTTGGGGTGTAGATCAAAAAAGGGCGTTTCAAACCCTAAAAGTGAAGTTAACTCAAGCTCCGGTACTGACGTTGCCGGACGGAGTCGAAGACATGGTGGTTTATTCAGATGCTTCACTATCGGGGCTCGGTTGTGTTTTAATGCAACGGGGCAAAGTTATAGCTTATGCCTCGAGACAACTGAAGATACATGAGAAGAAATACCCCACGCATGATCTTGAGTTGGCTGCGGTGGTATTTGCCTTAAAAATATGGAGGCATTACTTATATGGGGTAAAGTGCACCGTATTCACCGATCACAAGAGTTTAAAATACTTCTTCGATCAGAAGGAGTTAAATATGCGACAAAGAAGATGGCTAGAAACGGTGAAAGACTTCGATTGTGAAATACATTACCACCCCGGAAAGGCTAATGTAGTGGCGGATGCTCTAAGTAGAAAAGCGGACTACGTCCCGATACGAGTAAGGTCGATGCAACTCGTGGTGACCTCGGGTATACTTGAACGTATTCGAGAGGTGCAGTCAGAAGCAGTAAAAGAAGAGAATTGGAAGAAAGAAAGAATAATTGGTCAATTGAAAGATTTGTCGGATGGGAATCACGGGTTGAAGACTCGATCCGGAAGGATATGGGTCCCACATACCTGTGGAGTGAAGGCGCTTCTACTTAATGAAGCTCATAAATCCCGTTATTCAATTCATCCGGGTGCGACCAAGATGTACAATGATTTGAAACAAAATTATTGGTGGCCCGGAATGAAGAGGGACGTGGTTAAGTATGTGGAAAAATGCTTGACATGTTTGCAAGTCAAGGCGGAGCACTAGAAACCATACGGCAAACTCCAACCGTTAGAAATTCCGGTTTGGAAATGGGAACATATTACAATGGACCTGTTAACCAAGTTGCCTAAGACGAATCGTGGTTTTGATGCCATATGGGTAGTGGTGGATAGATTGACGAAAAGTGCTCACTTCATTCCGATTCGTGAGACTTATACGTCAGAAAAGATGTCAGAAGTTTATACCAATGAAATCATAGCACGTCATGGGGTGCCGGTGTCCATCGTGTCCGATAGGGATACCCGGTTCACTTCGAATTTCTGGCGAGATTTCCAAGAGCAAATGGGGACCAAATTGTTCATTAGCACTGCGTACCATCCTCAAACGGATGGACAAAGTGAAGAACGATACAAACATTGGGGGACATGCTACGGGCGTGTATAATCGACTTTGGAGGCAGTTGGGATGTTCACCTACCATTAGTCGAGTTTTCGTATAACAATAGTTACCAATCTAGTATTAAGATGGCACCTTACGAAATGCTTTATGGTAGGAAGTGTCGAACCCCGGTATGTTGGGGTGAAGTGGGTCCACGTGAACTCGCCCACCAAGATATAGTACGAGCCACGAATGAAAAGATCGATAAAGTTCGGGCACACTTGAAAGCGGCTCAAGACAGGCAAAAAGCGTATGCTGATAAAAGGAAAAGGCCAATTGAATTCCAAGTTGGTGACATGGTCATGCTAAAAGTTTCCCCATGGAAGGGCGTTATTAGATTTAGAAAAAGGGGGAAGCTAAGCCCGAGGTTTATTGGGCCGTTTAAAATTATCGGGAGAGTTGGCAAGGTAGCTTACCGTCTTGAATTACCGGAGGAGCTAAGTGGAATCCATGGTACGTTCCACGTGTCACAATTAAGAAAGTGCCTAGCGGACGAAACGGCCTATATCCATTACGATGATATCGAAGTGGATAATAGTCTGAATTATGCGGTGAGACCGGTGGAGATTTTAGACCGAAAGGTCAAACATTTACGAAATAAACAAATTGATCAAGTCAAAGTCAAATGGGAGCATAGGAAAGGTTCGGACACTACGTGGGAGTCCGAAGAGGAGATGCGACGTCTCCACCCTACATTATTTGGTACGTACTTCGGTTTCGGGGACGAAACCCTTTTAAGGGGGGTGGACTTGTAACACCCCGAAAATACAAGACTTTATATTGGAACTTTAAAGTATAAATAAACAAGAGTATACTAACAAGGAATTTTAACCTAGTTGATTAAAATTCTAGAAATAATCTAAAATAGGTTAAAAAGTAACCACTTTACATATTTATCATAGTGGAGGGGTGTAGATTGTTCAAAATTGAAAGATTAGTTATGTAAACAAATAAAACACAAACCAAACACCCCATTGTGGGGGTCTGGTCGACCAGAACATCACAGGGGGCGACACCCACTTCTCCAAAACCCTAAAATCTCATAATCTTGCAAATTGAAGGATTAATCCAAGTAGAAATCGAGAATTTAGCCTAGAATCGTAATCCTCATCACAAGAGGATTGTAAGGTATGTAAAATCCAATGAAATCTCTTAACTTGAATTTCTCATGATTTTGGAAAATCTGAAAATCGATGTTGCATGTGTGTTATTTGGTTTGATTAGAATTGATAAGGTGTTTAGAAGTGAAACCTAGCTAATTTCATGTGAAATCATGACCAAATTCAGGAAATTCCATGAACACCTTGAAGGTGGGTTGTGGGTTTTACATGATGATGATGAACACTAGGGTTTAGATGATTATCCTAGTGTAAATTGATTATAGAAAAGTGATTTCAGCAATTAGAAGTTAACATTCATGTAAATTGGTTGATTTATATGAAAATAGGGTTAAAATGATAAACTAAAGATGTGATGTTTAATCATGTAAAAATCTGCTTATGAAGTGTTTGTTGAAATGCCTCTATGAAGGCTTAAAAACTGAAATTTCGAGTTAAACGCATAATCATGATGTTCGGTGTATTATGCAAATTATGAATTGAAGAGAGTTCTAAACATGTCTTGAATTGAACTCTATAGGACAAGATACCGGAACATCGAGTGGACAAGCCGGTGGTGATTCGCGGTTGAAGGGCGTGCGCTAAGGTATGTAACTTGACCCGTTACATTTAGTAGATTGGATGATTCTAACGTGTAAATTGAACCTTTGAATAAGAGTTGTTTTGAATTAACGATGAAGGCGTTACATTGATTGATTGATTGAATTTGGTAGGTACTCGTTGGTAGTCGTCATATAGGAGGATTCCTTAGACGAGCCAAACGGGTCGAATAAACAAGTAAAACATGATTAATACTCCGGGATTTGTTGTATTGTTCTTTGATGTTGGTTAATATATATAACATGTTAGAAATACTAGAATTTGATGTGGGGGTTGTTAGAAAAGCGAATTCCGAGAGTTGGGTTTGAGTGCAATGAACAAACCAAACAAGACATGGATTTCCAGGAACTACCGTAAATTACGGTAGTACCGTAATTTACGGTAGAGGTTAGATATGTTACGGTAGATCACTACTGATTTACGATGACCAAGAATTCCTAGAACTCACCGTAAATTACGGTAACACCGTAATTTACGGTGGATCTAGAAACTTTTAAATTGTTTTAATTTTCCATTTTTGCTTGATGATGGATCATATGTCTAAGTCTTATGTATCTAAGCCAAAACTAATGTTTTAATGGTTATGACCCTAGGTGACTAGATGGATATTACAGATGGTGATCAAGCATATGATGAAGAACCGAACACTATATTTTGAAGCTTCCGCAACGTTTTACTCTTTTGTAGTCCTTATGTATGGGTTGTAAACACTTGTTAAACTACTTTTGAAATGTTTTAACCTAATCAGTAATGGATTAAGCATGATGTTACTTATGAACTCCGTTAACTATTGTTATGTTAATTAACAAATATTTTATTAGAAACGGTGTATTTTGTTATTATTTATTAAAATCAAGTGAAAAATTTAAGGGTGTTACAATAACCCACATCACTTCGTACTTGAACAATCACCCAAGTATCTCATCTAGTTAAAAATCTCACAAAACCAACCAAGGTGATACTCATGAGCATTCACACAACGTCAATACACATTTTTAGGTTTAGATGTTGTTAGAGACTTGAAATCTTCCAACATGCAAGCTTATCACTCGATTTACACTTTGATTTCACTAGATTTTCTTCAATTTAGGGTTTTGAGTGTTTCCCCGCATTTCTCCCTTTCTTTGGTCGACCAGAACACCCAATGTGTGTTCTTTTTAGTTTTAGCCTTTTTAATCATCTTACTTTCCAATTGTCCAACTTTAGCCTCTTATGTTTTGTTAGCTATTTAGTTTGGTTTAAAACCCATATAACACTAATAGTAATTAACCATTATCATAACTAGGTTTATATGTTCCTAGTTAAATTACGAAATTTGGGGATGTAACAACCCGATTCAATTTAAGTCCCGATCGTCCGGGGCTTGTATAAACTTTATCTTCTAAAGAACTTATTTACTTTTTAACTTACATTAGATTTATTTATTTAAATCTTAATGTTTATCGGGTTAACTTTTACCAGTAAAGGTATTTTACCCGCTTATCCCCGATTAATTTGGCTAAATCACCGAATTTGTTTTTGAGATGTTACAATCTGGGATAATCTGTTTAAGTCATTAAATAATCACTTTGTTATTACATCCAAACATCCATCAAGTGAATAATTTTTACTCAAGGCTGTGTTTAGGTGGTTGATCTAGAGGTTTATCAATGGTGAAGGGTAGATGGTGGTGAGTGGTTTTGAGCGGAGGAGATGAAGTGGGTGGTGCGCTCCACTTAAATTCTTAAATATTAATTATATTTCTTTTAACTTTTTAGTTTTTCTATTTTCTTTTAATAGTAAGAGTAAGTTTGTCATTTCACATGTACTTAACTGAACTAACTAACCTCCATCTAGTCAGGGGACTATTCGAGTAACAATCGAGCTAACCACAGGGAATAAGAGTGTACTTTCAAATAGTTGGAGACTAAAGGTGAAAATTGGTCAAACCATAGAGATTATCCCGACATTATGAAGACCGTAATATATGGATGAAAATAAGGATGAGCACGGTACCGAACTGATACCGAGCCGATACCGATCCCGACAATCCCGATCCCGATTTTCCTCAAAAATTGATCCCGATCCCGATCCCGAATACAAGCGGTATGGTATCGGTATGGTACCGGTATCGGTACCGGTTTTCCGGTATGATACCGAAAAATACCGAATTGTAGATAATCTTTCCTGCATTCGTTCCAAAATAACAATGACAGCATCAATGAAGAAAATACACTCTTTTTATCCAAATGGACTTAGTTGACTTATACTCCATCTTCTTTTGAAGCACAGTAGTTAGCATGCATCATAATTTAACTCTAACTTGAGCTTCAAATCACCTTTTCAAGCATAAAAAAAACAATGACTAAAAGCTTGAAACTGCCTACTAAAACTCTATTAAGCTGTGTTTGTAATGGTAAAAACCATATAATATGCTATGAGTGACTAGTTTTGTATTTAACAAACTCACCCTGATTGAGCAATCGGTAACAATTGGGAAGCACAGGCACAAAGGGGCTAAGCTTGTTCCGTTCAGACAGTAACTCGGATAGATACCTGTCGACATGTAAAGAACATGAATCACCCTCATTATATCAATCAAATACACAACAAAAACAGCAAGTAAACTACACAATGACAAGAAGATAATCTACGAAACACCCTGCTCCTTAGTCCTTCCTCTTAATCAACATATTCCTATAACAATTGAAATTCAATCAAACACTCTTCTACATGTCTTTGCAACAAATTCTCCATCAGTTTACTAAAAATCAAGAGAACAACACGCTCTGATGACAGTCAATCAATCATCATGATATGGAGTTAGTATTCGAAACAGAAAAGGAGATAGATTTAACCGACATACTCCTGTTGCTCAACGATGGCGGTGGCTGTGGATCGAAGACAGGCGATATGAGGCGAGGGAGAAGGTGAATACGCCATATACCTACCGGAAGACATATCTCGTAACTGGAGGGAGGGAGATTAGAAGTTGAGATCAACACGACTGGTGAGCATCAAGTATAGTGTGGGAATTATGGGTGGGAAATGGGAATAAGTGGGATCACCTCACAATCGGTATTAATTCGGTATTACCGAAAAATACCGGTACCGATCCCGCAAAATCCCGATCCCGAAAAATGGTAAAACGTAATACCGATACCGATACCGAATACAAGCGGTATGGTATCGGTACGGGACGGTATCGGGATGGTATCGGTATCCGGTACCACATGCTCATCCCTAGATGAAAATATTGCAACCAGTCGGAAGTTAAAACACATCATAAGAAAAGTCAATAACATTTTAATTTTATAGAGTTTTTTTTTTTTTTTTTTTTTTTACCAATGGCTTCCAAAACAAATCTCTAACACAATCCAACTACCGTATGAATTACCATATGGTTTATGCCTGAGAGAATCAAAAAATGAAAAATTAACTAAATAGTACCAACTTATGTTATGATAATGCAATTCAAATTTAAAAGCAATTCATGTTGATAATATGTTATAAAACAATTATAGCTATTAGTAACAGAATGAGAGGATGAGGAAATGTTTATCTTATTAATGGAAGAGTATTTTTTTATACTTTTCAATTATGCTCTACCTTTATATGTTATATTTGATGTTTATTTATATAAATAATTATATAAATAATGAATCTCTGAGATAATTAAAAAGAATGAATTAAATAACTTAAACCTTTCAATATATAAAATCATGCGTAAATTACACTTTTCGTCCTTTAGCCCTAACCAGGTTAAAATTTTCAGTAAAGTCCAGTCACCTACTTATGAAATGATCAATCTACCCTTATCCATTATACATTTAAAATATAATATTATATATAATAATATCTTTCTTTCTCACCCATCTCTCCCAGCCGCCACCACCATCACCACCGCCATGGTCACTGCCACATCTTGTCACCACCGACACCACCTCTTATTCTCTGTCTAAACCAACAATCTAAACCCACCATTTTCCTTCTCTATTAAAAACAAAAAAGAAACATAAGCGGTTATGATGAGTTCAAAATCTAATCTTTTATCCACTAAACCTTTTAAAACTAGATCTTCCCAACCGAACTTGAATCTTGATAACTTTCTTCAAGTTGTTTTCCTACAGAACTGATGTCATTTGTATTGTCAATTATTGCATCTAACATCAAGTTGTTTTATGGATTGTTGCTTTTGGAGTATACCTTTTGGCTTTTTGCACAAGATTCTCCTATTTATTCCTCTGTTTTCTAGTGATATTTGTAACTATGAAATCGTGAACTGGAAGTGTTTGGTGGATGACATGACAGATGAAAGGTTGACCGGCGGAATCGTTTTGGTGTGGGGTGAGCTGTCATATAAGAAAGGTTGATCGGAGATGGGTTGGGTTCGTTCTTGCTGGCCGAAGATGGTGGTTGCCGCACGTAGATCTGGGTTTTGGTGCGGCTATGGTTGACCGTGGTTTTGAGATATGTGACTTGGGGATTTTTGACCTAATTTAGTGGTGGTTTGGTGATGGTTGGTGGTGGTTGAGTTGCTTAGAAAGGAATGGTTAGGGGTGAAAGGAATAAGTTAAACTGCTGCTACTGGAATTTAGGAATTGGTGGTGGGGGTGGTGGTTCATTGTGGTAGGATGATGGTGTTTTAGAGTTGGTGAATTGGGGAAGATGATGTTGAAGTTTTTTTTTCCAAACTAGTATTGAGGGAAAAATATTTACTAAAATGGTGTTCTTTAAAAAGTACTAGTTGTAGGACCCGTGTAAGCACACGGGTAGGTTTAATAACGATCGAAATCAAATACTAAAAAATATATTATAATAATAATAATAAATAAATTAAACAATAAAATCAAAAACCAAAATTAATACTCATAATTAATACTCATAAATGTATGATTAAAATAAACTTTAATAATGTGACGTATTAGATAAATTAATGACAAAGTGCATATCTTGTTTTAGAGCATTCTATAACCATATTTTTATTTCCCTGTCAAAGACTCAAATAAAAATAAACTTAATAAACATTTAAAATAAAAAATAAAAAATATGACAACACTAATGCAAGAAATACATTAAATTATACATAATTATAAAAGGTAATCAATTTGCTGACAAAGGGTCGTTAGGATTTACTTAGTAAATACATTCAGTTGATAGCCATCAAATTAAAAAATAATCAGTTCACTCCTAACGGGTCATTTGGACTTGCTTAGTAAAAATATTCAGATGATAGCTAGAAAATGTTGACAGAATACATACATAGTTTTAGAACAGCTTTGCTTGAAATAAAATAATACAAATCACAATTCACACACAAATTAAGATCACTTCTTGATCAATGAAATTCACTTCACATAAAACAGAACACTAATGAAGATACATATATACAATCAACAATAACTTTCAATTCATTAAAATGAACAACATAAACATCACTAATATGAAAATTAAGAAATCAAACGTGCTTTGGGCCAACAATAAATACAACTGAAACCCTAACCAACAAATTTGGACCATTCGGTGATATGAATCGTGAAAGAGATGATAACGCATTGCAAAAAGGGGTGGCCGGAAGTTGAGCGGAAACCCGTCGGAAACCTAGCAATCCACCTGAAAGCTTTTTAACGATGCCATTGTTTGACATTCAGTCGCGCTAACCACCGGATCTCTCTGATTATCATCCCTAGGTCTTAAAAGCATGGCCATTATGGGAGACGATTGAATGCTTACTTCTTAATTGGGGTGGGAATCCGGAAGGGTGAAGCCATGTCCAGGACTTATTACATTCTAAACCTGAAATTCAGTGGGTGAGATGGAAAAACCCTTCATTTTACCTATTTACTTATGAATAATATGATTTGGGTTATGGCTTACTGTTAATGGGTCAAATAAAAAAATTTAAATGAAGTAATCCACATCCTCGTAATAGAAGTAGGACTATCTAATGCATTGTTTAGACAACTTTATAATCTATAAAAGATACATTTATTTGACACCAACAAACTGCATTGTTCAGCAACTTTATAATGCATAACAACTACACAAAGTAGACAGCAACACACTGCATGTATTTGAACGTTTTTGGCAACTATATAGTGCATAAAAACTGCACTAAATTGACAATAATGAACTACACAAATCGGAACTTTTTGACAGCTCTATATGCCTAAAAACTGCACTAATATGATAGCAATAAGCTACACAAATCTGTACTTTTTGACAGCTCCATATGCCTAAAAACTGCACTAATATGATAGCAATAAACTACACAAATCTGGACCGTTTTGACAGCTCTATAAGCATAAAAACTGCACTAATTCAAGAGCAATAAACTACACAAATCTGCACCGGTTTGACAGATCTATACGCATAAAAACTACACTACTTTGATAGCAATAAACGTATACGTCTACTGTGCAAAGAGAACTCAAGCAATGAAAAATGTGAATGTTGAATAGGTGTTGGCTTAACACATCTGCACATCCTAATTAATATATAATAATAATAACAATGTACTTGAAGAAAATTATCGATCGATCCGAGAAGGAGAATAGCAATGCAGATAATAATCAAGTTGTACATCATACAAAAATCTAACATAAATTTGAAACATGAATGTAAAACATTGAAACAACACCATATTCAAACAAAATTCTCTATAATATCCATAATTATAACACTATTCTATCAACACAGGGAAGACAATTTCAACAAAGATCGATTATTCGACCTATAAAAAATCATTATCTGATCGAACTCCATAACTCACATCATTAAAAAGTAAAAACTAAACCTAGACTCTATACATCATTCTCCCAGTGATCTTCTAATAACCCAAATTTAAAAACACATAATAGTCCATATTCCATAATGTTAAATAAAGATCGGGAAACTAAAAACCCTAAGAAATCAATATTAAAAAGACAATGAGAGAGAAGGTTTACCAAAAGTCTGTTCGACTCACGAATACGGAGTGATCTCATATTTTCCAGCAAGTATATCATTCCTTGTTGGGTTAGCCGGTTTGTTAACGGGTCACTAAACCGCACCTTTTCCCTTCTAACATAACCAACACCTGAGCACACAGGAAAGCATTGTACAAATCTTTTTTAAATCTGAAATCAGAATTTTAATAAAATATAAGTGTGTCTTGGTGAATATAATTGCATGTGACTTACATATTTTCATACTCCAGTTGGTGATTCTCCATATATATCATTGTGCCCTCATAAGCTGAAAGACAAAGGACTTTCAAACTTCACTAAATACGAAACGGAACATAAACGAAAAGCATCAACATAAAGCTGACTCCCAACATGTAAACTGAATACAATTGTTTAATGTAAATTAAGCTACGAAGAGTCCTTCAATAGGCCCTAACTATTTAATAGTGTATTTTAGAAACTATTATAATGATAAAACCCACTAAAAAATCCTAGAAATTAAAGAATAAAGTTAAAATGATATTTATTATAACTTGGAGCCCAGGTATTGCATCTGATTGGACCTAAATGGGACACAACTTGTGTCATCATCTACTTCTAACCTGTTCCACTGGTTTCCCTTTTAATTAGCATTTTAAAGCTTATCTGTTTGACCCGTTTGCATTGTAACAACACTCAAAGCTTATCCAGTTCCAATTGCGTCATCACCTCTCCCGTCAAAAAAAATTTCTCTTGCCCTTGCAGCACTATCAAGCTACACGGGAAGTAGTAATAAAACAATAACTAATGAATATCAAGTATGCCCTAATCAAACTGTAAGTATATACTTACAGGTATAAAAAGATTCCACAGGCCTTCTTTCTTTACATTCTCTTTCAATTTTTCCTCTTGTGGATGAACCGTCCAACGCATGGACGATTGAGCGAGCTTACTGACATCTTGCTCCATTGGATAAACATGTTCCTCGATAAATTTAATCAGTTTGTCTCTTAAATCCTTAACTTTTTTATTCGGAACAAATCTCTCTCCACTTTCCAGCCCTTCATCTTTTCCTTTTGTAACTGATTTTTAAAATAATGTCCGTTAGGGTGTGCGTAACTCACTCGCATATTTAAATAAAATAAAAAATATAGTTAACAGATGGAGGACTTTGTGACAGAACAGTTTCCCTTTGTATATAAGACCACGCAATTTGTATAAGATCATTGGCTTTTTCCCCTGCATCTTGAGCGCGATTTCCACCTGATGCATTACCCTAAAAAAACGTAAAAGAAATTTATGAATGTTTTTCAAGTCATTTTGAGTATACAAACACAAATATAATTCCATCGTACCAAGATATATCTACTGTGGACACCAGATAAGATTGATGCACCATGAAAAAGTAAAAATGCGATATAAAACTTCCAACCGGCAACGGGCCATTGTTTTCCCTAAAATAAAATAAAAAATAATGTTAGATATTGTTACGGTTAATAATCTATTATGTGTATTAAATGAAATAATTAACGTCATCTGCGATGATCTTACAGCAGCAGAGGAGTAGTCTGCAAGATATTCTTCTAAAGAAGGAACTCCTTCAGAAATGTCGAGTTCAAAACCATTGTTATGTTTCACTTTGCCCTGTGAAAAATCTGCAATATACAACTGGCAGAAAGAAAACAAAATAAAAAGGTTTATTACGACTTTACAAATGTAAGTTTAGTATCATAAACAAAAGGTAGTTTACCATAGAACTGTATGCAATATCACACATCTGATTTCCGAGAGTCGATAACTCCCAATCAAGAATACCAATCACTTTATCCTGTATTTTACAATTTTTTACATATTATTAATATGTTAACAAATATATAAACGAACTTGCTATCACATGGTATGCACATGCCAACTATATTCGGTTTGGTATATATTTACAATATAACCATACTTGTAATACCTATGAATGCATCATAGGTAACAATTGTAATCAACTTTAAATACAGATCAAAAGCCCTCTACATAGGTAACATTTCTCCTTTGTGGAGCCTAGCTTAAAGAAGAGATTATTAAGAGTTAAAACCACTTCAGCAAGTTTCACTAACAAAATATACACAGTTCCTGTTACAAGCTACCAATGCCAATTCCTCTTAGCCTCCAAAATCTCAAATATATACCAAACGAAACCTAATTACACGAAGACGGAGCTTTACACAATGTATCCGAGTCACACAAGTTGCATATCAGACTGTGTATAACTACAACCTAACAACTCACTAACAAAAAACATATACTTAAGTTACAGAAATGAACCTGGTAATAAACAGAAGACTCACGATTCATGAATGTCATCCGAAAGCTCATACAACTTTATAAACCTTATCTCTCTATTGTAAGTTCACTGTAATTATGTGATAACAATCATTAATGAAAATTCAAAACCAACAAATCAATTTGAAATATGTTTATTCATTCGTTAGGTCATACATACCTGATTTGTTTCGATTGGCATGATTCATCGTTTACTGTGAGTGAATCAGAAGTCAAGAGGAAGAAAACATGATTCATCGTTTACTGCCTTAATATTCTTACTGTGGAATCGGTGCTAATGACACACCTCTATAACGGACACCATTTTAGAAACCCATGAATCCATAATCTCTTTCCATTCGGGAAAACCCTCGGGTATAACCGGCTCAGAGTTCAGCTCCTAAACAAACAAAAAAAAAATGCAAATTCACATCTCTAATAAAAAAACCAATAATTAGGTTAATTAAAGTGATCAAAAAACTATGCTGAACCTGAAACTTGGTTGTTGATGGTCGAGAACCGATTCTTCACAATCATGAAAATCACTTATAAAATGAAAAGGTTAGGACTTATAATATGGAAGGCTTAAGACACCAAAATCCAAGTATGCCAAGTTATATGATTTGATACCATTAATAGAGGGCGTGCAATAGCTATTTCTTCACATACCTCACATAATCACCAAAATGCATTGCAAATAATGTACTTTCGTAATGGGTTGCTTGGATACGCTTCCTAACTGATTCAATTATGGTGCCGTTGTAACCAGCTTTCCTCATCGGAGAGTCGATGGGGCTTTCCTCAACTGGCTAAAGCTAAACGATATTACCAAAAAAATAAGGTTAGCCGAAGCATAGTGATGTGCCTATGAATTTGAAAACAATAAGGATTTAAATGAATAGACTTAAATAAAAGTAATAACAAAAACAGAGAAAATACCATTTTTATTAGAAAAAAGCTTGGGAATCTTACACAAAGACGAAAATACAAATAGAACATACAAAACTCACGCACTTTGATTGGGGTATAATCCGGATATTTATTTAAATCCATTTCAACATGGCTCATCTAATCTCGTACAAAATACTAACAGTTGGGATATTTAACTCTTGGTTTCCTAATACTAATAATTGCTGGAACAGGTCCGGTTGTCTTTGTAATAAAAAATCACTAATGCACTAATTATTTTTTTAAATCCATTTCAAAATGGCTCGTCTAATATTGTACAAAATATAGAACCCCTAAATCAATAGTATTGTAATAATATTGTATCTAAATATCATAATTAGTGCATTATTTATTTACAAAAGATTTGCAAATATGAATGAAAAACTATTTATGGGACAACCCATTTCAACCTGATTCATTTTGTTGAAACTATGAATCGAGTCTAATTTTGACACATAGAACATTCCAGTGGAAAAATAAGTGTTGGCAATGAAACTATTTATGGGACAACCCATTGCCTTTAGATTCTCTACCGGATTTGTCTTGGCTAGAAACAGTGTTGTTCAGACTTTTAGGCAGGATTTCATGTTTAGATCGAAGAACACACCATATTTTAGGCAAGATTGATGGAATCAGAATCGCTTTTTGATAGTTAGGGTTTCAATTACAAATAGCGATTGACCTGCTCATCAATTCTGTAACATAGCAAGCAACATTCAAAACAATGGACCAGAAATTTCTTGATGAAGAAGGTGAAATTAGGGTTTGAATACATCATGAATCAACCAATTTTGTATGGATTGTATTGCAATTAATATCAAATAAAAATCTGATAGCGAAAAATATGACCCTACTTTGAAAGAACGAACCTGGTAATTAGGGATTGAAGAAGAAGATGTAGCGATGAGGGTGGATTCGAAGAAGATGCAAAGAAGAAATCAGAGTGTCATCTGTGTACATCAAATCGGAGTGAAAGAATCAACATCCGTGTAGAGGTTCAAATGTAATAGAGAAGAAATGAGGGCTAATCGAAGTTGCTGAATCGAAGCTTACCTGCTGGCTGAGTGAACCTTACCTTCCCTGCGAATTAAAGAAGATCTGTCGGATGTTAGGGTTTGAATTTTGAATTTTCAGTTGAAGAGAGAGAAGTGTGAAGATGACTATGGTTTGAATTTTGAAAATGAAGCAGGACTATATTTGAGAGAGAAATAGGAGGATTATAATTATGATTTGAATTTTGAAATTGATTTTGAAATTCCCTCTTTAAAAAGTCCTATTATATACAATATATATATTTTTCATAATAATAAAATATTGAAAACGGAATTATGACATCAGCAGAGACAAGTGGCATACCTTAATGGTTGACACATAGGCAGATTTACATCAGCCCAAAGTCTCTTATTATAGATAGTATAGATTTACCAACTTAGTGTTTTTCATTTGTTTTGTATTTATCTTTTATTTTCTAACCAACATATAAGACACTTTTATATTCTTTTTATTCAGTTAATCTATGAGTTTTTTTTCCCAAATTAGTGTTGGTGGAAAAAATATTTACCAAAATGATGTTACTTGAAAAGTATTTACCAATTTGGTGTTTTTCATTTATTTTGTATTTATCTTTTATTTTCAAACTAGCATAAAAACCCCTTTTATATTATTTTCATTCAGTTATGGGCTGTTTGGCAACATCTGAATGGTTAAGTGCTGAACCAGTAAGAGGTCTGAACCATTAAGTGCTGAACCAGTAAAAGGTCTGAACCATTAAGAGCCTGTATAATGCTTAACCGTTCAGAGACAAATGTTTGACCAATTCAGATTAGAGGTCTTGACCATTCAGACTCTGTATAATGCATAACTATTCAGAGACAAATGTCTGAACCATTCAGACATCTGCTCGTGAAACAAACAATCTGGACCATTAAGTGCTGAACCAGTAAGAGTTCTGAACCATTAAGAGCCTCATTAAGAGGTAACCAAACAACCCCTTAATCTACTATCTATTTTTTATTTTATCATACTTTCTATGTGTCACACCCTCAAATTCCACATGCGGAGTAATACCGCGAGGCGTGTGACTGACTAGGATCAAGCCACTAATCATATTGAACAAATACAATAATAGTCAAGCAGTTTCACCAAACCAATACGATTAGTGACAGTTAAAGTTTAAGTCCAAAACATTTAAGTTCAACCATCAGTTTAAGAGAATAGCGGAAGCATAAGTAAAACAGTTCAACATCAGTTCATAGTTTATAATTATTAAAAGAACCCAACACGGGTAAGGCAACAACTACACTCCTCAAGTCGCAAGCTCTAGCAATCACTGAGTACCTGAAAAGCATGCAATAGGGCGTCAACATAAAGTTGGCTTGTTCACTAGTTGTCCAGTTTAAATTTTATAAAACTTGTTTAAGTAGTTAAGTTACTCATTTATATCATGCCATGTGGAGCTACCCCATATGTAAGCTACTAAACTGAGTTATACCGAATACTCTACGACCTCATGTTTGTTTGCCCCGTTTTGTCAATGTCTATCATCATTGACGGTTTTGCCTGAGTCTATTAGTTCACGGCCGATCCTCTCCAGGCACGGCGTGAGGTTGGTGAGACCTAAATAGCGCTATCAACTAATAACCCGTTCACCAGGCACCGACGACTAATCGGTATCATAAGTAGGGACTTTCGTGATAGAGTTTCGTTTAGTACACTTGTTGCATCTAATATAAATAGTAATTAACTAAGCATCCTACACAAGGGGAGAATCTACCCGTATCCCACACATGGAGATAGTTTTTACCCGTATCCCACACAAGGAGATAGTTTTTACCCGTATCCCACACAAGGAGATACTTTTGTTTGTATCCCACACAAGGAGATAGTGTTTTTCGATCCGTTTCCCAACCACCGGGAACGCATGCTTTTTAGAAAAAATGAGTCAACTCACCTTGGTTTGCTTGACAGATAGTTTACTTGTTAAAGCACTTTAGTCAATCACGTCCTATTATAATTACCACATCTAATTAAATTCGTATTTAAATATTTAATGTATTGGTACATGTCACAAGTTAAGTAGCACACAAATATCATGTTTCACATACGTACCCATTTACACACACACGGTTTCATAATTCAAGTCTAAAGATGAATGTGCGGCCCTAATTATTGTGACAATTTATTAAGAAAGTGCGACTAGTAGTATGATCACACAAGTGTGCGACTAGCTTCTATTAACCAGCCCATCAAGTGTGCATGGCCCAGTTACCTAACAGCGCAAACAAGTGTGTGACTAACATGATGGTGTACGGTTTAAAAATTAGTGTGCGATCAAATGACAAAAGAGTGTACGGTCAAAGGTTTCAGATAAAACAAAAGTGTGGGGTCTGGATTCTTAGTGTGCGATCATTATATCCTAATTATCATGTCTTCTTAATCAAACCGAAAAGGACAACCTCATTAAATTTACAATTTCAAATCATACCTCATACAGGTGGTTTGTACCCTAGGCTTATATAGTTATACTCTTCCATTAAAACACATCTTCAAAGAACATGAATGATAGACACACAACTCAAATCATATATTATGCATATTTAATTATCTGTCATTCCAAATACCCAGGTTCTTAAATGATACTCGCACAACAATACCGTCATCGTCTATCTTAACAACTAGTCGGAATCACCCTTCATCAATTACTTAAGACAATCGACAGATATCATCATTTAAAACTATAATCAGAAATCATCTTTATTACTTACACCATAAACGGATTCAAACAACAACAAGCATGTATTTTAGACAATCGAGTTGTTCATTTATTGCCGATTTAACATCATCATCATCATCATCATTATCTCGACTCCACTGTTTTATTAACAAACAATCATTCAGATGGCACAATCTCATCCTCTAGTACAAACCATTCATAGAATCATTATCACCTATAACATCAAATCAACTCACACTTAACGTACATAAACTTCTAGCTAGTATTAAGCTTTTACACAGATTCAGTGACACCCATTTGGCAGTCACGAACATCTTTAAAAGTAATATCCTACTAACCTGGATTCGATGTCGGAACTGTGTGTGTGCGGAGTAAAAGAAACGGAGTTTCGAGCTGGAGAACGTGAGCTACCACCGGGGAATCGGAATGAACCACCGTCACCAAAACAATTAGAGTGAACAATGTGGCCGGAGGTTTGATCGGAGACGAAGAGGTTCGATCGGAGATGAAGAGATGGATTACCGTCGTCGAACAGTCGGAATGAGTAGGGTTTTTCGATTATGGAGGGGGGGGTGTTTGCATGTTTGCTTTTGAGAAGAAGGAATTAGAGAGAGAGTGGAGGTGTATTGGGACTGCTGCATAGGAGAATGATTGCCAAACATTCCTTTTTTTGTCGGCTGAGGTTATATATAGAAGCATCAGAATTGGTCGCACACTCAAAGGTGTCCACACATATCTTTGTACGACTGATTAGGGCAACTAACAAGGGGACTGTTGGGCCTGTGCTGGGCCAGAGGGAGATGGTTTGTGCGGTTCAGTTCTGGGCTCACCATTAACTAGTCTATCAAGGGGGTGGTCCGGCTGGTGGAATTGTGCGGTTGCCCCTTTTCAAATAATAGAAATAATAATAACAATAATGATAACAATTCACATAATAACCACATAATCACAAAAAAGCACCAAATGTAGGATAATTATAACACAGACTATCATTAATAATTTCTCATAACGGTATTGTGCGGGAAAAACCCGAAGTGTCACATTATCCCCAAGTTTCAAGAACTTTCGTCTCGAAAGTTAGAGCGCAGCCACTAACGAGCTATTATGTTACAATGTTTTCGCGGGGTGTCACATCATCCCCCCGTTGGTTTGGAATTTTGTCCCGAAATTCCGATGTAGCTTCAGTGCTGGGAGTTTCGTTTGCAAACAACTGGGGATACTTGTGCCTCATCTGGTCTTCCCGTTCCCAGGTAAACTCTGGGCCACGGCGCGAGTTCCAACTAACTCGTACGATAGGTATCTTGTTGCGCTTGAGGGTCTTGGTCTCTCGATCCTTGATCTCAACCGGTTCATCAACGAAGCGTAGTTGGTCATCGATAGTGAGCTCCTTAAAAGGAACCACAAGAGTTTCATCTTACAGACACTTCTTCAGATTCGATACATGAAAAACGTTGTGCATCGCACTCAGCTCTTCAGGCAGGTTTTGTCTGTATGCTACCTTACCGATCCTCTCGGTAATTTCAAAAGGTCCAACGTATCACAGATTAAGCTTGCCCCTTTTTCCAAAACGTACCACACCCTTCCAGGGTGAAACTTTTAGTAGAACCCGGTCCCCAACCTGGAATTCTAGAGGTTTCCTACGCTTATCAGCGTAGCTATTCTGACGGTCTCGAGCAGCCGCCATGCGTTGTCTTATCTGAGAAATCTTATCCGTAGTGTCAAGCACAAGTTCTGGGCCGGTAATTTGACTTTCGCCAACTTCCGCCCAACACAAAGGTAAACGGCATTTACGACCGTACAATGCCTCGAACGGTGCTGCCTGAATGCTAGTGTGGTAGTTGTTGTTATACGAGAATTCGACCAAAGGTAGGTGTCGCTCCCACACGTTTCCAAATTCGATACCTGTAACACCTCGTAAAAATCGTGTCCAACGATGTATTGACACGTTTACTAAACCCTAATGAAGTCAAACGTTGACTATTAGGGACAAATTTTGCGAAAAATCAAAAACTTTGAATGTGGAAGGACTGAAAGTGTTATCATGCTTAAACTAAGCCTTTGAATAACCTTACACGGTATTCATATTCTCATATTAAGCCACTTGTTGGATAATCGAAACCGTTTGCATAATTAATTGAAAGTTGAGCGGCGAAGGGTTAAAAGCATCAACATGTTTAATTATACCTCTGAGTGACCTTTTAACGAACCCGGAGCTTTATGATATCTAATCATATTCTTGGGAATACATAATATTGGCCATTTAGGGCTTTAATGCCGATAATCGATAATACGCACAGGTTTGTGCGTTAAAAGGGTTAAAAGTGTCAACATGTTAATTCTTACCTCTGAGTGACCTTTTAACTAACCCGAAGCATCGTGATGTTGATAATACTCATGGGAATGCCTAATATGGGTAATATAGGGCTTTGGCGCGATAAAACGATAATACGCGCAAGTTTGTACGTTAAAGGGGCCAAAAGCGTCAAACATCTAAAACTACACCTTTGAGTGACCACTTAAGCGAACTGGAGTGTCGTAACGTTCCATTATACTCTTGGGAATGCTTGTTATGGACCTTGAAAGGCTTTTATGCCATTTCGCGATATTTCGCGCAAGCCCGCAAATTAAGGGGTTAAAAGCGTCAACGCATAAATTTATACTTCTGAGAGACCGTTTAACGAACCGAGAAGTTTATGATGCTTGGTTATACTATTGGGTGTGCCTAATATTGGTATAGGATAGCTTTTTATCATAAAAACAACGATACGTGAGAGTTTGGAAGTACAGGGGCTAAATGTGTCAACAAATGAAACTTATAGTATACTGACCAGGTCCTTACGGACCGTATACAAAGGACCATATGGTCCGTATACTCTTACCAGATATGAAAATGGTGTGCAGCCCTGGTATATTGCCTTGTCTCACATAATTCGAACCTTGGGACTTGTTGTTGGTTTTGTACACCTGTTAGGGCACTTGTAATCATCCTAGAGAGCCCCATAACACCTGGCAATCATCTAAGAATCCTTCAAACACTATAAGTAGGTGATCATGTTCATTGTGAAACTTGTACCATTCCTTGAAATCTTCTATCTTCTCAATTCTGGAGGGTCCTGAGCAATTGGGAACCACCATTGAGTATTATTCAGTCCATAGGACCACTTGTAAGTGCTCCTTTCATGACTAGTTATTTTATTTGGCTTTTGAAGCCGAAAAGTCAAGCGTTTACGATAAACGCTTTGACTTTTAGTTAGAACTTAAATGGGCACCTCCTAATAATCGCAACGAACGTGGCTACGTGATCGTAATTAGGTAGGTGTTAATCCCTCAAAAGGGCACCTCCTAATAATCACGTTTGCTTGGTCAATTGACGAGTCAACATAATATTGTTTTAAAAAGTCAACGGGTCAGTTTTAGAAATAATTACGATATGAGTTTAGAAGTATTCTAAAATACGTTTTATCATTTAAACAACTTGGTAATAATTATTAGAACATGTGTAAACATGTTCGGCTCGTCAATTCCAGTTTTAGGATCGGTTCGCAACCGAAAGTCGCGAAGTTTGACTTCTGCGTTGATTTTCAATTATGAACCGAACTAGATTAGTTTACTACTGATTTTAGGTTCCGTTAGGATCATATTATTATGTAGCATAACCCTATAAGGTTATATTACATAATCGTATTAGAAATCTGGATTTTATGCACGTTCCGTTAATATGCCGTACTTTGACTATTATGCCCTTTTTAGCAAAAAATGGTGTTAGACACCAATAAGCTTTCAAACAACTTAGGTACTGATATGTTAACATGTTTAACATATTTCGATGTCATGAATCTGATCATAAACTGAGTTTGCACTTAATAACGTAATTTATGCTTTAAATTGACCAAATTGCCCTTCAGGCGCATAGATCGGTTTTAAGCATAATTTTTCATAACAAACTCATTGCCTACTGATATAATATCATAATTAGGATAATTTGGGATGTCTATTCAGTTTACAAACTGAGATTTCGCATATGTTCTTGAATTATGTCTTTAAATGACGATAATGCCCTTTTGCACCTAAAATGATTTAAAAGTATAATTTTCATACAAAACCTTTTTATCACTAATATGTTATATTAATTAACATATTTTGGTCATATAAACCTGATCATAACATCAGTTTTCCTAAAGATCGCAAATATCGCCATTTAACGACTTTAACGCCGTTTCGGCGCGTAGTATGGTGTTAAACCATAACTACCAATCAAGACTTGTTACCTACTGACTTTATAAATTATTTTAAATATTTTTAACAGTAGGTATATAATATGAACTCAGATTCCCAAATTAGCCTTCAAAACTATGTGTGAAATTACAAAATGCCCCTATGGAGCATAGTTTGGTTTTAGGCTATAAAACACACATATGTTTGATATCATACTGATATAATATCATAAATAAAGTATTTTCAAAGAATTTTATGATCGTAACATCAGATTGTACTCAAATTCGTTTTATACGTCGTAAAATGACCAAAACGCTCTTACGAGGCATAGTTTGATTTTAAAATCTAAACGGGCATACAAGTTGATATCCTACTGATATTATAACTTGTTTAAAGTATATTGGCATATGGAACTTGTATATGTGTCATCCGGTTACTCGTGATCGCTAATATGCGTACGGTTTGGCTTACGTAACTAGTTTACGTAAGTTTACCGAAACGGGTTTAAGCTTATCATTTTTATTTCAAAATCCAGAATGTATTTAGTTTACCCATATTATACAAGTCTTCATACTTGTTGGGTCTAAATTTCATTCTATTCCGGTCATCGCTTAGTCTAGCGTATCGTATCGTTATTAATACTTTAAGTTAGTCGGTCTAAGTCTATGACTTAATTAAGACCCGTTAGCATTCTAATTGGTTATTTATACCGTCATTCCCGAGTAGAGCCTTTCGGTAAATTGTACCTACACTTATTTAATTGAATACGACTGAGTTATTATAAATATTGCATCTTAAGACAGGAGCTAGCTCAGGTAAATACTCTTAACCTATTTTTCCCTTATACGGCTTGGGACACGGTAATATAATTACCGCATGGTCGGGTATGGGATTCAAAGACCAGTGTGTAGGGAAATTTAAATAACCCTTTTTAATTCGTATTACTTGACTGAAACATTGGGGGTTAATGCGACGATGTCCTGGATATCCTTGACTCATTAATTGCAAATGGCCATGACCTAAGCACGGGGTGTAGGCATACACCCGACAGATGCGATATGGTTTATTAAATAATTTTTATACCCAATATGGGTTTCCTAATAAGGGAATAAGTGGTGTGTCGGTTAATCATGAACCGGCATAGTACCGGGCCCCGTGTGTAGAGCAAGTTATGTAAAACTGATAACATGAGATATAGTTTGTCCCAAGTATAAAAGATTATTGTGTCTTGTGCACCTAAACCAATTTATGAAACGTTTTTCAAATGTGTCGGTTGATTGTATTTACTAGTGAAAACTGACGTATTTTCAAAAGGCTAAGTGACAAGTACAAATACGTAAATAGGCTGGAAGCTGCTCGGGACTGTTAGACGAGGAACTTGCAACTCCTTCGCATAAGCCATTAGTCTGATAAACTTGTTTTGTTTTAATGATCCGCCTGTGGATTATTACAAGCTTGTCTGTACTTAATACTTTGATATTTTCAGACATTTGGGTTTGTAATAATATTTTATATTACAAGACTTCTGCTGTGCTATTCTATATATGTTTTACCATGACGATACCAATCTTACGTCACGATACTCCCCACAGGGCTGAGCTGTAAATATCGGAGTGTGACAATAACACATGCTCTCAGCATGTCTTTAAGTGTTTGGATGGTGCGCTCAGTTTGGCCATCCGTTTGCTGGTGGTAAGCGGTGCTCAAGTCTAACTGTGAACCAAAGGATTTGTGCATAGCCTGCCACAATTCAGATGTGAAACGTAGCTCACGATCAGAGATGATAGAAGTTGGCACCCCCTGTCTAGCAACAACTTCTTTCAAGTAGACGGCTGCAAGTTTCGAAAACTTGTCGGTTTCCTTGATCGCGAGAATATGTGCAGACTTGGTTAAGCGGTCTACGATCACCCAAATGGTGTCGTTTCCGTTTTGAGACCTTGGTAATCTAGTAACAAAATCCATGGAAATTTGCTCCTGTTTCCACATCGGCAACTCTGGTTGTTGCAGCAAACCCGACGACCTTTGATATTCAATCTTGACTCTGGCACAGGTTAAGCATTTGCTTACATACTTCGAAATGATAGCCTTCATGCTAGGCCACCAATACAGGGCCTATAGATCGGGTTACATCTTATCAGAACCAGGATGTATCGAGTATCGAGACTTGTTTGCCTCGTCCATCACAAGGTCTCGGAGGTGTTCGTATAATGGGACCCATATACGGTCCATAAAGTAGTGTATACCGTCATCTTTAAGTTCGAGCTGCTTTTCCATGCCCCGCATGGATTCAGCTGGGAGGTTTTCCGCTTTCAGCGATTCCATCAGCCACAACATTTTCCTTGCCATGATGATACTTGACCGCACACTCGTAGTCGTTGAGGAGCTCGACCCATCGGCGTTGCCGCATGTTCAACTCCTTCTGATCCAGTATGTGCTGGAGACTCTTGTGATCGGTGTAGATTATGCACTTGGTACTGTACAAGTAATGTCTCCAAATTTTGAATGCGAAGACTACGGCTCCCAATTCCAAATCACGTGTCATGTAATTTCGTTCGTGCATCTTGAGTTGTCGGGAAACGTGGGCAATAACTTTCTCGCGTTGCATCAACACGCAACCGAGACCTTGAATAGACGCATCACAGTAGACGACGAAGTCATCAGTACCTTCAGGTAACGAAAGAATAAGAGCACTGCAAAGTTTCTCCTTTAGTTTTTGAAACGCTGACTCTTGAGCATCATTCCATTTGTACGCAATACCCTTATGGGTAAGAGTCGTGAGCGGTTGAGCGATCTTCGAAAATCCCTCGATGAATCTATGATAGTATCCCGCTAATCCCAGAAATTGACGGATTTCGATTGGAGTCTTGGGTGTAGGCCAGGTCTTGATAGAGTCGATCTTGGCTGGATCAACGTGAATCCCATCTTCGTTGACCACGTGTCCAAGGAAATGGACTTCGCGAAGCCAAAAGTCACATTTCGAGAACTTGGCATAGAGTTGTTTGTTGCGTAAGAGTTCTAGAATAAGACGTAGGTTATGCTCGTGTTCTTCTTGATTCTTCGAGTAGATCAGAATGTTGTCGATGAATACGATCACAAACTTGTCCAGATATGGTTTGCACACTCGGTTCATGAGATCCATGAAGACCGGAGGCGCATTTGTCATTCCAAAAGGCATGACGAGAAATTCGTAATGGCCATAACGAGTACTGGGGCTCCCCAGGGTGACGAGCTAGGACGAATAAAACCTTTATCCAACAGTTCCTGCAGTTGCGTAGAAAGTTCTTCCAGTTCGGTTGGGGCTAGTCGATAAGGTGCGCGAGCTATGGGTGCCACTCCAGGAGTTAGCTCGATTTGAAATTTAGCTTGACGATGAGGTGGAGGACCAGGTAATTCCTCAGGGAATACCTCGGGAAAGTCACGGACGATGGGAAAATATTCAATCTTCCTTTCTTTCTCCTGAGTGTCAGTAACGAGTGCTAGGATAGCGGTATGGCCCTTTCGTAAACACTTCTGGGCTTTTAAGACCGAAATGATGCATGTGACTGCACCACGTTTATCGCTTTGAACAATAAGGGGTTCACCAAAAGAACGAGGAATGCGGACGACTTTCTCTTGACAGAGTATTTCGGCTTGATGTTTGGATAACCAATCCATACCAATAACGACATCAAAGCTTCCAAGAATGATGGGAAGGAGATTGATGAGAAAAGTTTGACCAGATATGTCGCAACCCCCGGCCCCTATCTCCTGGGAACGGGCGGCCGCGAGCCAGTTTCGGTGGTATCGGTGTTTATCAATTTGGCAGCGGAATTTTCATCAGGACCGTAGTTAGGAAATATTTTATCAGAGTAAAATACCACATTTTTATGATAATAAATGCATGGGAAAAACCCAAGTTTCTAATACAAATATGTTTATAGGGATAAACCCTAATTTATTGAAATAAAACATCTTCTTTATTTAGGTAACTTTTATAGCCACTTTTCCAAGCCTTCAGTGCTCTCCAGCTGGCTTCTTTTTGGCTTTCACATTTTGTTACCTGAAACGCGTTTTAAAAATATTTCGTCACTGGGGAATACTGGTAAGTGAATCCCAATTTAATCAAAACAAGTTTTAACATTTTACAGTATTTAGGGCGATCTCGCAATTACATTTGTTTATATCTCTACTTTAATTATCACCCACGGTACTGTCAATCCTGACTGGTGGTAATGTTACTACTCACAGTGTAGTAACAATTTCTGTATACAAAACCCCAACATACCGACGATAATTGTAGAATTACAAATACTCAATCACTATTATATAATTTCAAACAATTGAGGTTTTGTAAAAACAGTTTACAAAAAGAGGAATACTCACATTGCTAATTTAGGTATTTTCCTTGTGACTTCCTGGTTATAATCTATTAAATTAAACAATGCACACGCGTTAGTATAATAACCCAATTTACATTAGCTATACCCCCCTCCCGAGACAGAACTCCAACGACTAAGTAAGGCAGAGCCTCGACATGCGTTACGGAGCCCTAGATCAATCGGGCAGAGTATCTAATACCTAACCGGGGTTATAATACTTACAACGAGGCAGAGCTTTGCTAATTTAGTGGGTATTATGCCCGATATTATTTCTAATATTCAGAGATTTTGAGAGAGAGAGAGATCGAGATTTGAACGTTTGACAACTGAAGCCGGTCGATCCTATTTATAGTGCTGATCGACCACTTCCTCGCGGCCTGCGAGAGAGAACAAGGGGGTCTTCACGCCCCTCGAGCTAGGCTGGCTAGGGCCTAGCCTTGGCCAGTCACGAGATAGCTTCGACATGAGTGGGGACACGTGGCGGCCTAGGGTTGCGCCTGCTGTCCACCTGGTCGCGGCACGCGGCGAATATAGACAAGGGGGTCGCGCCCCGTGAGCGTTCCTAATTTCTTGTTTTTATTTTATTTTATAAAATTAAAGGTATTTCGGGCTGTTTTTCGTATACGGGGTGTATATTAGGGCGTATAGGGGTTTTTAAGGGTTTTAGGAGAGTTGTTATAAGATAGTAAGAGTTTACAATTGTTGATAATGTGCGAGGCCTCAATGTTTCTACCGTTAGCTAATTCGACGACGTGCTTAGTGTTTAAAGACGTTGGCATAGACTTAAGCGTCTTTCTAATAGGTAGAGATACATAGCTAGCATCAGCCCCAGAATCAAACAGTACAGAAACATAACGATCATCAAGTAGGAACGTACCCGCTACAACATTGGGATCATCCCTTGCTTCACCAGCTCTAATCACGAATGCTCTGCCTCTTGCTCCGTTGTCGCCATTGTAGTTGTTGTTGTTGTTTCCAGCGCCTTGATTGTTGTTGTTACGGTTCTGGTTCAGTTGGGGGAAATTCTTTCTCATGTGCCCCATTGCTCCGCACTGGTAGCAGCCACGATTGTTTCCTTGTTGTCGTTGTTGCTGTGGTTGGTTTTGCCTTGCTGGGTACTGGCTTCTACAGTCTTTAGCTTCATGCCCCATCTTGTTGCACCTTTGACAGCGATTCTTCTCACATGGGCTATTATGATGTCGGTTACACTTGTTGCACTTGGGTCGGTTTCCTTGGAAACCACCCTGTTGCTGAGGACCCTTGTTGTTTTCAAACATCCTTTGTTGAGTTGGGGCTTGAGCGGGGTTAGTATCTTTACCCTGGTTACCCTCCCATTTTCGCTTGTTATCATTAGGAGTTTCAACGGTAGCAGTGATTTGTTTGGGCAGCTTGCCTTGTTCCACAGCTTGATCAGTGAGTCGGTGAGCTAGTCGTTGCTGGATTGTGGGAAGATTAGCTGAAGTTACAAAACTTTGAATTTCGGGAACTAGACCCTTGATGTATAGCTCGATCCTTTTGTAGACAGGCTGGGACAAGTTGGGACAAAGAGCAGCATCGTCATTGGATCGCTTAGTGTACGTCTCGATGAAAAGGGATTGAAAGATGGTTTCTAACTTTCTTTCAACTCTTTTACACTCAATGCACCCGAACCGATAGAATCGGACCTTGTTCTAACCCCCTACTCGTTCTTTAGTGACGTGTTGGTTCAAGAACTGAATTCTATCCACGAGACCACCGATTTCGGACTAACCAAGAACGACCGTCTTAAACCGGCTAACTGGTGGAACTTGGGTGATTCCTGTTCAACCAGGACACTAGGGTCATGATGGGGTTCTGTTGGTTGGCACGTTATCCAATTGTCTCGAGAAAACGACAAATTAACAAAGCAACCAAGGGAGAAGACGACCAGGTCATCTGGAACGGACTGCCGTCCGGTCGGATTGCCGTCCGACCGGATAGCTACCAGACCGGACTGCCACCTGGTCGGATTACACCTTGGGACCCACACTCAACTTTTATTTTCAAACCTTGAAGGATTGAACATTGAACGAACTGCTATCCGATCGGATTACTACCCGATCGGATTACCACTCGACCATGTGATGTTCTGACTTCAACACTTAAACAATTTTCAACATGTTCAATAACAGGGTTGCCACTCGACCGGATGAACATCCGACCGAGTGACCGTCCTGCTGTGAACTTGTTCTCACTGAGAAACCTCTCCATTCGAGTCGCCGATCGAACGACCGTTCGACCGACCGACCTGAAAGGTAGAGACACTTCTCTATTTTCAAAATACTACAATGAAACTTCAAAAGTCAAGCCATCATACACAAACACATCCCTACCAACCATGTCGACTGACCGAATGGCCGTCCGAACGGACAACCACCCGGACGGACTGACATCCGAGAGAGTGGCTGACCGGCCGGATTGCCATCCGACTGGATCACCATTCTGCACTTGGTACTTTTTCTTGTTTTACGTACCACTCATCGTTTATACTGCCGTTAACTGTTCAGGCTAATCTCGCTCTAAGCGCTCCGTTCAATCCACCAATGTTGTGAGTATACTCGAACCCTTTTTGCTTTGTGCACTTTTGGGTGTGACATACGTTACTTACTCTAAATCACATCGAACACACTACTCAATGCTTTAAACGCTAACCGTTATTGCATGTTATACGTGGCTTAATGAATGCTTGTTTGTTATGTTTACACATGGAATGCTGTCTACCTACCTTAGCAACGATAGTACTATAGTTTGGACTCAGCACCTGTTCACAGGGGTTGTTAAGGACAATTACTTGCATGGATTACGGTGGTAATCATGTATTGCGAACTGCCTCGGGCAGTCAACCCGCAGTCATTGGTATCGATAGGTCTATGTCGATAACTAACGTGCTTCATTTCACTATGTGTACGTGCTGGTTATGCGTAAACGAATTCGAACTCTATTATATCTATCAAACTTGTATGCTCACCTTTACACTATGTGTATTGACCTTTTACTTTAACGTATGTGGCAGGTGCTTAAGTTGTTTATATGCTTAGCTTGCTGTGAAATTGAGGCAAGGAAAGGTCTAGGACGCCCTGTTTACTGGTGATGAAATCGAGGCTAGGGATGAGTCCTAGAAACCAATAAACAATTATTCTATTTTGTAATTTTGAGTTGTCGGAACAGAACTACTTGACTAGATTTTGTCTGCAATAATTATGTTATTTCTTATGTCATGGTATGGGACGTGATGCTTTAAATATTTGGTAATTATAATTGTTATGGAAACTTCTGGACAATCTGTTTCGCTCAGTGCCGCGCCCCGATGTTTCCGCCATCGGTTGGGGTGTGACAACTCTTCCTTGATCAAGTCCTTGAAGTCGCCCCAAGGCATAGCATTGGCAGTCTCCAATCCAAGCATCTGAACTTGTGCTTTCCACCAAGACAGAGCGTTTCCTTCCAAGGTGCCAGTAGCAAACTTCACCCAGTTAGCAATAGGACATTCGCATACATCAAACATAGATTTGACCTTCTCAATCCAGTGCAGAAGGCCTGTGACTCCTTCAGTGCCATTGAAAGGGAGTGGTTTGCAATCCATGAAAGTTTTGAAAGTCCAAACACGTGGTTGCGCGGGTGCAGGTTGACCTGTCGCATAAAACGAAGCAAACAAATTTAAGAATGATAGGGCGACACGAGAGTAGGATCTAAACATCCTAAAACGACAAGTTTACCTCCAGGGTGGGCTGCAAAAGCCGCAGCCATAGTGTTGATCAGATTCGTAAACTGATCCTGAGTCATGTGAACGTTGTCTCTTCCGCGTCCGCTCATTGTCTTCATAACCAGAAAACACAGTATGAGAATCACGCCCTAGTGTCGTAAGAATAGGTAGGAGGAGGATTGATCATTGCACACTAATACAAGTATACATATATATATACATATATATATATATATATATATATATATATCCAAGCACACGAGTACATATAACATCACATATGTGCTAAACAAGTAACAAGTAAAAACATGCCCAAGCCACGAAGTCTAATACGTTGAGCCTTGCACTTAGAGTGTAGTGTCGTTGCGAGTTGCTTGGTAGAGAAACGGGTTATAGTTTGGTTTTTCTCAAAAAGACTTTTCTTTTCAAAACCGAGTTCACTATAACCAATGGATCTGATACCAAGCTGTCACACCTTCAAATTCCACATGCGGAATAATACCTCGAGGCATGTGACTGACCAGGATCAAGCCACTAATCATATTGAACAGATACAATAATAGTCAAGCAGTTTCACCAAACCATTACGATTAGTGACAGTTAAAGTTTAAGTCCAAAATTTTTAAGTTCAACCATCAGTTTAAGAGAATAGTGGAAGCATAAGTAAAACAGTTCAACATCAGTCCATAGTTTGTAATTATTAAAAGAACCCAACACGGGTAACGCAACCACTACACTCCTCAAGTTGCAAGCTCCAGCAATCACTAAGTACCTGCAAAACATGCAGTAGGGTGTCAACATAAAGTTGGCGAGTTCAGTAGTTGTCCAATTTTAATTTCATAAAACTTGTTTAAGTAGTTAAGTTACTCATTTATATCATGCCATTGGGAGCTACCCCATATGTAAGCTACTAAACTGCGTTATACCGAATACTCTGCGACCTCATGTTTGTTTTCCCCGTTTTGTCAATGTCTATCATCATTGGCGGTTTTGCCCGAGTCTATTAGTTCACGGCCGATCCTCTCCAGGCACGGCATGAGGTTGGTGAGACTTAAATAGCGCTATCAACTAATAACCCGTTCACCAGGCACCGACGACTAATCGGTATCATAAGTAGGGACTTTCGTGATAGAGTTTCGTTTAGTACACTTGTTGCATCTAATATAAATAGTAATTAACTAAGAATCCTACACAAGGGGAGAATCTACCCGTATCCCACACATGGAGATAGTTTTTACCCGTATTCCACACAAGGAGATACTTTTGTTTGTACCCCACACAAGGAGATAGTGTTTTTCGATCCGTTTCCCAACCACCGGGAACGCATGCTTTTTAGAAAAAATGAGTGAACTCTCCTTGGTTTGCTTGACATATAGTTTACTTATTAAAGCACTTTAGTCAATCACGTCCTATTATAATTACCACATCTAATTAAATTCGTATTTAAATATTTCATGTATTGGTACATGTCACAAGTTAAGTAGCACACAAATATCATGTTTCACATACGTACCCATTTACACACACACGGTTTCATAATTCAAGTCCAAAAATGAATGTGCGGCCCTAATTATTGTGACAATTTATTAAGAAAGTGCGGCTAGTAGTATGATCACACAAGTGTGCGACTAGCTTCTATTAACCAGCCCATCAAGTGTGCATGGCCCAGTTACCTAACAACCCAAACAAGTGTGTGACTAACATGATGGTGTACGGTTTAAAAATTAGTGTGCGATCAAATGACAAAAGAGTGTACGGTCAATGGTTTCAGATAAAACAAAAGTGTGGGGCCCGGATTCTTAGTGTGCGATCATTATATCCCAATTATCATGTCTTCATAATCAAACCGAAAAGGACAACCTCATTAAATTTACAATTTCAAATCATACCTCATACAGGTGGTTTGTACCCTAGGCTTATATAGTTGTACTCTTCCATTAAAACACATCTTCAAAGAACATGAATGATAGACACACAACTCAACTCAAATCATATACTATGCATATTTAATTATCTATCATTCCAAATACCCAGGTTCTTAAATGATACTCGCACAACAATACCGTCATCGTCTATCTTAACAACTAGTCAGAATCACCCTTCGTCAATTACTTAACACAATCGACAGATATCATCATTTAAAACTATAATCAGAAATCATCTTTATTATTTACACCATAAACGGATTCAAACAGCAACAAGCATGTATTTTAGACAATCGAGTTGTTCATTTATTACCGATTTATCATCATCATCATCATCTTCATTATCTCGACTCCACTGTTTTATTAACAAACAATCATTCAGATGGCACAATCTCATCCTCTAGTACAAACCATTCATAGAATCATTATCACGTACATAAACTTCTAGCTAGTATCAAGCTTTTACACAGATTCAGTGACACCCATTTGGCACTCACGAACATCTTTAAAAGTAATATCCTACTAACCTGGATTCGATGTTGGAACTGTGTGTATGCGGAGTAAAAGAAACAGAATTTCGAGCTGGAAAACGTGAGCTACCGCCGGGGAATCGGAATGAACCACCGTCACCAAAACAATTAGAGTGAACAATGTCGCCGGAGGTTTGATCAGAGACGAAGAGGTTCGATCGGAGATGAAGAGATGGAGTACCGTCGTCGAACAGTCGGAATGAGTAGGGTTTTCCGATTATGGAGGGGGAGGTGTTTGCAGGTTTGCTTTTGAGAAAAAGGAATTAGAGAGAGAGTGGAGATGTCTTAGGATTGCTGCGTAGGAGAATGATTGCCAAACATTCCCTTTTTTTGTCGGCTGAGGTTATATATAGAAGCATCAAAATTGGTCGCACACTCAAAGGCGTCCACACATATCTTTGTGCAACAGATTAGGGCAACTAACAAGGGGACTGTTGGGCCTGTGCTGGGCCAGAGGGAGATGGTTTGTGCGGTTCAGTTATGGGCTCACCATTAACCAATTTATCGGGGGGGGGGGGGGTTGGCTGGTGGAATTGTGCGGCTGCCCCTTTTCAAATAATAAAAATAATAATAACAATAATGATAATAAGGGTAAAGATCAAATAGGAAGTTTATTTTGGCTAGGAAGTATAGGAAGCAATCTTAGCCGTTCATCATATTTTTTAAAATTTTTGTACGCGGTGGCATTTTCGTCTTTTTACATTATCATATCTTCGTTCTAATTCAATTACAGATTCTGTTACTTCTTTTCTTGTTCATCACTCTCATAACATAATTGAAGTTTCTGTAACCCTAAATCGCCGTCGATTGCAAATTCATCTCTTTTCAAACATTAATCTTGTATCGTTCGTCAATTCGATAACTTCAATGTCTTCTTCAGACTCTGCTGGTATGTTTAGCTTCAATTCGGAGTAAAATTTTGTTATTTTTTCTGAATTTCTTTGTTTTACGTTTTATAATTCGTGGTTCTGTAAGTAATATTTGATTTTTCATAAGTTTAATAGTTATTGTTGTATAATTAAACATAATTTGTTTGTTTTTTTTCTTCATCATTTATTGCGTTTTAGTGAAGAGTTGCGTTTTATGATATTAATTAAATTGTATGCATATAAAACTTTTATTTTTATGTTATATAAAGCTTTAACTGTCTATAACTGTTATTGTTGTACAATGTTTTGTTTATTCATCATTTCATGCGTTTTACTGAATGTATTGCGTTTTATGATTTTTTAGATAATAGTTCATATACAAACCTTAAAGGTTTGTATTTCTTATATTATTATTAACTTATTTTTGTGATTTAATATTAAACACATTATTATATAGGATGTATTGCGTTTTATGATTATTTGTTAAGTATTTCAGATCATATGATGCGTTTTACTGAACGTGTTGCTTTTTATGCTTTTTATCCATATTAGTCTATATATAAACTTTAAATGTTTGAATTTTAAATTTTTATTAATATATTTTTTGGTTTATCAATAAAAACATTATTATGTAAGATGAATTGCGTTTTAAAGTTTCTTTTAATTGTTTCAGATAACATTTCCAAGTGGGAGGAACGTGTATGCATAAACAGTGGAAGAAAGTTTTTCAAACCTAAAGTCAGTGGATCCATTACACCTGCTGTTGGAATGTTTTTTAAGTCATTTGATGAGGCTTTTGCGTTTTATCAGAGATATGCACTTGCTGCAGGTTTTTCTGCAAGAAAAAATACCTCTTGGAAAAATGGTGATGGTTTAGTGAAAATAAGATATATTGTCTGTTCAAAAGAAGGATTTCATGTTAGCAAAGAAATAGATTCTGGTTCAGTTGAGAATAGTAAAAAGATTGTTAGACGTAATAGAGGTTCAAAAAGAGTTGGATGCAATGCTCATGTGAAATTAATATTAGAGAACAATAATATGTATAAAATCTACTACTTTGAAGAAGAACATAATCATATCTTTGTGGAAGATGAAGATATTCATTTCTTGCCGGCTGCACGAAGTATCGATTATGTGAAAGAAAGTTTTATATCTGGATTGTCTGCAATCAATATTGGACCTGTTAAAGCATTCAATATTATGAAAACAATGTATGGTGGTTTTGGTGAAGTTGGTGCTAGTAAAGTTGATTGTAAGAATTATAGAAGGGATTTGAATCTTTATATCGGAGAGTATGATGCAGAAATGGTAGTTAGGCGTCTTATTAGGAAGAAAGAATGCTGTCCTGGTTTCACATGTGATTATGTTATTGGTGAAGATAGAAGATTGAAAGGGCTTTTCTGGGCTGATGAGCAATCAAAAAAAAATTATACAGTGTTTGGTGACATATTTGGTTTTGATGCTACTTATAAATCAAACAAGTAAGTTTTTTTTCATTTATTGCGTTATATATTCTATTGCGTTATACATGCTGTTCTAATTTTCTAATGCTTTTTTAATTTGTTTTTTATGCAGGTATGATTTGGTTTTTGTTCCATTTACTGGTATTGATAATCATTATAGGAATGTCACATTTGGTGGTGCATTACTTGGTTCGGAGACTGCAGATTCTTATAGATGGCTTTTAAGGTGTTTTGTTAATGCTTTTGGAAGTGAGCCTAAAGTTGTTGCTGCAATGAAGAGAGCTATTAAGGATGTACTTTCAAGAAGTAGGCATAGGTTATGTATGTGGCACATATGGGAGAAATTGAAGACAAAGGTATTAACTGCGTTTTATGATATAACAAACTGCAATTTTAATTGTTTTATTATTGCGTTTTATGTATTATACAATAAGATCACCAAATATTTTTATCAATAGAATTACAAAACAATTGCATTTTACCATCAATTCAAAATGTTTATCATTTTCAATATATTGTTTTTAAATTATTGCGTTTTATGTTTAATAATATTATTACTTTTTTATTCAGGTTGGTCCTGTTTTGTCAGCAAACACTGATTTTAATACAAGAATGACTCATGTTGTTTGGAATGATACTATTAGTCCAGAAGATTTTGAAACTGAGTGGCATTCAATAATGTCTACTTTTGGATTGGAAAATCATGAGTGGTTAAAAGATATGTACGATCTTCGATTTGACTGGATTCCTGCTTATTACCATGGAGAGGATTTGGCTGGTCTTATGCGTACTACGTCGAGATGTGAAAGCGAGAATTACTTCTTTGGTCAGATTTGCAATCCAAGATGTACACTTGTTGAATTTTTCACTCATTTTGAGACTGCAATGGATATTCAAAGGCATGAGCATAGGAGGAATGATCATGATACAAGGTATATTGAGTCTAAGCCCTGGAGTGACTTTGTATTGGAGAAACAAGCATCAGAAATATATACCAAAACAATTTTTAAGGATATTCAGATTGAAATTGATGCTGCCATTACAAAGTGTATGTCAAAGTCTCTTGATATTGTGGGTGATGTTCAATATTTTGAAATAAAGGATTTCAGACAGCCATCCATATCTTTTTTGAAGGTATTTTTTAAATTTATATATTTTTAAATATCTATTGCGTTTTATTATTCCATCTTTCATTGCGTTTTATCATTATATGAAAATATAGTTTTATCTGTATTATAATTAAGATCCATTGCGTTTTATATTTCATTTCACTAATTTTATATAGCTTTTTAATCTTATTTACAGGTGCAATACAGCAAACAAGAAGATGGATTAACAATAAGTTGTTCTTGCAAACGGTTTGAACAATTTGGTATATTATGCCGGCATATATTTTACGTTTTACGGTATGATGATATAAATGAGTTTCCTAGAAGATATGTTCATAGAAGATGGATGAGAGATGTTGTTTCTGTTGGATCAAATCATTCAAATATTCGGTTTGATGAAATTGGTAGGAATAGTGAAATTGATAAAGTTTATAGAGAAATCGTTGTTGCAAATGAGTATGTGGTTAATAGGCTGGTTGGCGATATAGATGAGTTGTGTCGTTACAGGGATCATATTAAAAGTTATATTGATAAAGCGGATGAGGTTATGGTTGCTGCGCCGCCTCCTAGTCGCAAAGAAAGATTTGCTGAAATTGGAGGGAACATAGAAAAATCAGATTCTATTATTCGTGTGCCGATCAAAACAAGGACCAAAGGATGCGGTGTACAAAAAAGGATCAAGTCAAATCGTGAGATTGCAATTCAGAAATCATCAAAGATCCAGAAATCGTGCCGTGTATGTGGTGAAAAAGGACATAACAGTCGCACATGTAAAGATAAGGTTTCTTCTAATGCTATAGGTTCTAGCAATGCAATGTAATTATGTATAGAAATTCTGACAAAATCAGATATCAATAAGTAAAAAAAAAAATTTATCATTGCGTTTTATGATGTATATGTTTCATCTCATTTTATTACTGAGTTTTATAATATCCTTCACATTTATCAGTATGTTTTGGTTAATTGCGTTTTATCATACCAACAATATATTGTAATTGCGTTTTATACATGAACAATATAATTTAAATTGTATTTTTTGATTATTGCGTTTTATTGTAACATAGATCATAGATCAAATTAAACAAGAAATGATGACAACAGTATATTGTTATTCCAAATCACTTGTCGGCTTTTTTTGGAAAGTTGCGTTTTATGATAACAGTATATTGTTATTCCGTTTTATACATAGAACAATATACTTTAATATGTTTTTTTTATTATTGCGTTTTATTGTAACACATATTAAACACAAAATTAAACAAGAGAATTCAAGTGGATATAATAAACATTGCGTTATATAGATAATGATAGTTCTAAACAAAGATGATTTTTTTCAAACAACAAAAATAAACAAAAATAACTAGCATGATCAGCTTCATGGATCAAAGTTTGTTTCTTCATCGGATGAAAACCCTAAGCTTCCATCAGGGATTTCTTCATCACTTTCAGATTCAACCCAAAGTTCAACCTGTGAGAGTACTGCGTTTTGAAGCTTCTCTGCAAATTTGCTAGCAGAGTTGTTGATGATTGGTATTTCAGATAACTGCTTCAAAAAACTTATATCCTCACTGGTAGATATGTCCTTTGGGTCATACATCTCCACATCACCATCTTCCCAAGTCACTGAAACTTTGAAAGTTTCCTCAATGAACTCCCAAGATGTAACCTGGGCATCTTCAGTTTCTGTTTGATTCGGATTACCATATCTTTTGTGTAGAATTCTGAACAGTGCGGCTGTTTGATCTGTGTAACAAGAAGGTGGTATACCTATTTCGTTCATCCTTTTCAAAACATTTTCATTGCAGTTTTGAAGGACAGAAGCAACGGAATGGTATTTTATTTTTTTTCCATCAAGGAATTGAAGAAAGAAATTGCCTCTTTTAACCCACCAAACTGATAGTTGTTGATTATCCATTTTAGGGTTTGTGTGTGTGGGTATTTGGTGTTTTTTGGTGTATGATGAGAGAAATGTGAAAATAGTTTAGGGTTTCTGTTCTTATATAATCTACTGGTAGAGGAATTTGAATCAATTTGTCTTAATAATAATAATGATTATTTTTTATTTTTTTCTTTGAATTGATATTTCCATCATACATACAGTATTTATATCAGGAATCTAAAAGGCTTTTTGTCTAATCATTTCTTGTCATTAAGATATCAGTTTATTTTATTTGTTTTTTGTGTTTTATAAATTAAAAAAAAAAAATCAATGCGTTATAAATATATTGCGTTATATGTTTGGAAATGAATAATTAGAAAAAATATTGCGTTTTATAGTTTTTAGCATTTTAATACATTGTAATAATTTAAAAAGACAATAGCATATATTAAAATGTTGCGTTTTATAAATTTTATATATTTGTATAAATGTTTTCAAAATAATGATTTAATATTTTTAAATGATACATATTGCGTTTTAAGATAACAAAAAAATAACTGGTATTTTAAAATAAAAAACATTGCGTTTTATAGTAAGTAGCATTTTTAACTCAAAGTAACTAGCAAGATCAAGAAAATAATGATTTATATAAAAACCAAGATAAATGAAAAAACATTGCGTTTTATAATAAGTATCATTTCAAAATCAAAGTAAACCAGCAAGAGCAAGCCTGTCTTTAATCCTATCTAAACTAGTTTCATAAGATTGTTTTTTAAGTTTTGCACTGAGGTCTCGAAACGTCTTTGAGTCTTCAATAACATAATCTCTTTGTTCGTTGATTTCGTGCAATAATATCTTTGCGATGAACTTTCTTCTTAAATCTTCAAGTTGTGCGGTCTGCTTGTTGACTGGTTTTTTGTTTTTAACCTTCTTGATATTTGCAGGTTCTTCATATTCCACGTTAAACCCACAATCCCATTTTTCGACCGGTTCTCCATTATAACATTCCATATGACGCATTGTGAATATACCACAATCAATGCCATTATGTTGTGTCCTCCATTTCATCTGCATTCTAACAGGGATTATTCCCTTTATATCATCTGCTTTTTCATGTCCAACAGATTTAAGGTAAGCTGCCAAAGCATCCCTCTATAGAAAAAAAAACAAAAAACAAAACAAAAAGATTAGGTGGTTTATATTTGTGTTTTAAAAGCATAATTAAGAATACTTACTGTATTTTTAGGGACATTTCCATATTTAGATTCATTTGTTTCTTCTTTCGCACTGTTGTCAATGATGAATATTTGTTTCTCTTCAAGATTGAAGGATATAACAAAGAAATGCTGTATATGGAGAATCGGGACAAGGATAATTTTAAAATCCTTTATGCTTTTTAGCTTTGCACCTTTAAGAATTTTTTCTATGTTCATTGTGAATGCTTTTATCATCTTTCCTTTATTTTCAGATTCTTCCTTGTTACAATTTGGTAAAGCCTGTATAAAATAGAACAAATTAACATATTATTGCGTTTTATGAAGGTAAATAAACATAGAGCTGCGTTTTATGAAGTTAATAAAACATACAGCTGCGTTTTATAAAACATCATTCAAACAAAGAAATCATTGCGTTTTATTAAAGAAATAAAAATTCTATTGCGTTTTATAAAACATCATTCAATCAAACTTCAAAATACTTCATTATACGAATAAGAAAAATTGCGTTTTAAATATCATACCAGCATTCGAATAGTACAGAAAAATCGTGGAGATTTGTTGTCTTTTGATCTTCTTTTTTCTTCTTCATTCAAAATATAAGACCAACAATTGATTACTTCTCCGGTGATTTCCAATCCTGGCCTCATTGTTTCAGCAGCATATCTATATAGAAATGCATGTTCTTTAATTTCAAAGAGAGTATCCCTGCAAAAAAAATATAATAATAATAATTAAATTATAATATTTTGATTTTTGTTTTTTTGTTTTAGTGTATATAAATGAATTTTTACATCATTTCTCCTTTTGCATGGAATGCATATCCCGATATGTTGTTTTCGTGTGCTGTTCTTGATTCCTTCATTGCTACTTGTCTTAGATAATATGGTGAACAAAATACTTCAGGAACATTTTTCTCTCGATCTGGTCGTACCATCTTTATGATTATTTCTTCTGTTTTGCTTATATCAGTTGGTGGTTGTTCTTGATGAACTGATTTTGCAGGTGTTTTATACTGATCTTCTTGTGGGTGTAGGAATGATGTGTTTTGAAGTAGATCACTGATTTCCTTTTCAGTATCCTGTTCTTCAATTCTATCAAACATTGTTTGAATTCCAGTAATTTGAACATCTTGTTCGATTGTTTTTTTTTCAGATTCCGCTTGAATTTCGGTTTGTTCACCGTGTCGAGTAGCATCAACTTCAACTTCATTTTCATCAACATTTGAAGACAACTGAGAAATTTTCAAATCAAAGGATGGTACCTCATCATCATTAATTTTCTTTTGATTTGATTTTTTTTCTTCTTCATCTGTCTTTTTGATAATCTCCAACATTAATGATGGAGTTTCTTCGCTAAATGATGATTGTACCATTGAAGGTTTTTCAATGTGTGTTTGCAGAACAGATGCAGGTTCATTCTCACTGATTTTTTCTGGATTGGATGATTGAACTAGAGGTGAGCTATCCTCATTGCGTTTTGTATCATCATCATTGCGTTTTACAATCAATGGTGTTGAAATGATTTGATTTTCAGTGTCTTCATTTTGGCTCAAATTTAGAAATCTTGATGGTGTTTCAATCATAGTTGAATCAATATTAACTTTCTTGTGCTTTTTTGCTTGATGGTGGAATTTTTCAATCAATGACACCCATTCATTAACTTTGTTATGAAGAGCTTCACTCGTTGGATATTCCTCCACAATCTCATCTATTCGTGATTGAATGTTTTCGAAAATATCTTCAATTCCTTTAAAATGATGATCCAAAGCAGTCACAAGATATTCTTCATGTGATTTTTTATCTTTAATGTTCTTCATATTTTCATCGCCACTTTTTGTTGAATGAATGTCAGAAAGACCTTCACTTTGATTTTGTGATGGTATGAAATTACGCAGTCGGCTTTGACTGTCTACCCACATTTTATCTTTATTTCCTATTGATGGTTTAATGAAGAATTGCCCCCATGATCCTCCACTTTCTGTATTTGTTTTCTCAGTTTCATTTGTTATAATTTGGCTGTTTTGAACATTCTCTTGATTCTCTTGATCAATCCAGTCTGTTGCAGCTTTAAGTAAGGAGATTGGTTGTTCTTCAGCATCGTCTTCATGTTTTTCTTCAGATTCATCTTCAAAAATTTCTTCGTTTTCATTCTCGGATTCACTTGGATAAACATAATATTCATTCTTTTCATCTTTCTTTTTTTGTTTAGTCTTTCTGACTTTTTTAACTTTATCATTTACAAGACATCTGCCCTCATTTTGTGCAGCAATTTCCAATTCATCTTCAAATTCTTGTAATGTTGTAGAATCAATTTTATCAAGTGAGAACTCTTCAGTGTTTTCAGTATCATCAAATCCTTGTTTTTTGTATGCATATAGTATCTGTATGATTCATTGCGTTTTAGATAAATAATAAATTCATAATTTGTTGCGTTTTAAAATATAAATCATTGTAAACAAATTAAAAAACTATTGTTTGGTAACTTTAAATATATTGCGTTTTACAAAAACATTGCGTTTTACTCAAGCAAAGAAGAGTTTTAAAGAAACAAAGAACTTAAATAAACAAAAATGAAAGATAATTGCGTTTTAAAATATACATTGCGTTTTATAAAGTCTAGTTTTAAACAAACAAATAATATAAACAAGCAGCCTAAACAAGCATTCAGCAAATATGTAGCAATAATGAAAGATCAGATTTCATACCGCTAACAATGCAATAGGTCCATTGAAGAGCTTATTATTTCCAGGCCATTGTCTTCTTGTACGCTTTAAAACGGTCAGCATATATTCACACCAATTAAAATCCTGGGTTTTTTTGTCACTTTTCATTGATGGCAGGAATCTTTGATTAACATTACTACTCTGCATTGCCTCCGCCATGATCGTAAAAAAAATAACCAAGAAATTCAGTTTGAACATTCTTCCAAGCTCATTTCTTGATTTTAAATAAGTAATCAAGTTGTGCGCATACATTCTTTGCAAAATATCTTTGTTGAATTGACCGCGCCAGAATTTAATTATAAGATCAGTGTCTTTTGGTCTCAGTTTTTCCACAATCTCTGTTTTTCCATTTGGTATTTGAAATACCTTTTGGATGAATTCAGCTGTGATCTTAATCTTTTCATCTCCAATATTTATCTCATCATTTTCAGCATCAAAGTTTTTTACCAGCCAATATCCGAATTTGCGTGGAACTGAATGCAGCTTGAATTTTAGTATGCTCTCAAACCCTATTTCTCTAACAACATTCCTTTGCTCTTTTGACAAACCTTCAATATAATCTTTTAGATTATTGACTGCACATCTAATGTTAATTTTTTTTCCGTCGTAATCATAATATGGTTGTTGTTCTGGTTGTTCTTTTGTTTTATCTTTCCTCTGTGATCTCTTTGGTTTTGATTCTGCCTTTTCCTTCTTTTGATTTTTTGTCAGGTTAACTCTTGGTTGTGGATCAACAAAATCATCATCTGATACATTGAATTGTGTTAAAAACATATATTTTTTTTCATGAAATATGTTAAATGCGTTTTATGTTACCTGAATTTACTTGTTGTTGATTGGAAGTATGCAGAACAATAGCTCGACTAGATTTTTCATCCATTGAATCAGAAACTGTTTCTTCTGATGATTCTATCACCACTTTCTTTCTTCGCCTTTTTTGTTTTTCCTGTTGTTGTTTTTCCTCTTGTTTTTTAACTTTAAATAGAATAATGAAACAATGTCAATTAACAAATTTATGATAAAACGCATTAGATAACACCATAAAGATAAAAAGCAGTGATTCACAGGTTTAAGATAAAACGCAATACTTTACATCATATTATTTAACACACCAAATTAACATTACATAATCTCATTTTGTTTTTTATGTTTTATTAATGTAAAACGCATTAGTCAACAATGTCAATTAACAAATTTATGATAAAACTCTATAGCTAACACCATAAAGATAAAAAGCAGTGATTCACACAGGTTTAAGATAAAACGCAATACTTTACATCATATTATTTAACACACCAAATTAACATTAAATAATCTCATTTTGTTTTTTATGATTTATTAATGTAAAACGCATTAGTCAACAATGTCAATTAAGAAATTAATGATAAAACGCATTAGCTAACACTATAGAGATAAAAAGCAGTAATTCACAGGTTTAAGATAAAACGCAATACTTTACATCATATTATTTAACACACCAAATTAACATTACATAATCTCATTTTGTTTTTTTATTAATATTAATATAAAACGCAATAGTTAACAACACATGTATCTCAGCAAATTCATAGATAAAACGCAATGTACTAAAATTCGATTACAATTATCATAATAATAATCTCATTGTTTCTGCAAATTTATTAAGGTAAAACGCATTAATTCACAATATATAAATCCCGTAAGAAGCATTAGTATCTTAGATCATAGTTTTAACATAAAACGCAATATAGTCTCTGGTAACAAAACTGTTAAGATAGGGGAAGATATTACTCATTAACTATTTTTCGGAACGGATATGATATATTAGGTCTATTGTACTTCATAAAACGTAACTTGAATTCAGTTAAAGAGCAAAAAATAGATAAATATACCATTGTCTGAAATATCTTTGCGTTTTCTAGTTCTTTGTTGTTTGATTGTTGATTTTCGGCTAATATTTTCTTGTTCATCAATGTTCTCTTCAGCTGTTGATGTTTTTCGCTTCTTTGATGATTTAGGGTTTTCAGAGACTGATTTGTTTTGAGTAACTCGAATGTAAACCTTCAAATTATCTCTGGACGACGCCATGAACTTCAATGGAGTATGATTTTCTCAAATTTCTGTATGTGTTTGATCGTTCAATGGAAGTGTAAAACGTAATGCACTTTGTTTCGAATCGTTTCTGTGTATAATCAACGGCGGTTATTTTGAAATTTGACGATAATACCCCTGAAACTCCGGAGAGCGTGTTTAAATGACAGTTTTTAATTTGATTTTGATCTTGACCGTAGATTGTGCAATTGGACGGTTATGATTACTTCCTATCCTTCCTAGCGAAATAAACTTCCTATTGTATCTCCACCCATGATAATAATTCACATAATAACCACATAATCACAAAAAAGCACCAAATGTACGATAATTATAACATAGACTATCATTAATAATTTCTCATAACGGTATCGTACAATATAGTTGTGCGGGAAAAACGCGAAGCGTCACACTATGGTTTTATTCAATTAATGCAATATGTTTTTTCTTCCATTGACTCAAGATGGTTTTTTTTTATCAACTAATCATAACTAATCTCTTTTAGATTTTGAAAAATACAATTATGAGGTCAAATGAAAGAACAATAATTTTAGATTGTCTTTGGTATAATTGAATTATACTTTTGGTCTTTCCATAAGAAGAATTCCAACAAAAGTATTAAGTTTTCCTTATGTTTTTATCTTGAATTGTTTTATCTTTGTGAAATTGAATCTTTACTTCCTTTTATGAAGTTTTCTTTGTGAAAACTTTTCCGTACAGTAGTTCCTAAACAAAAATAAGTTGTTTTTATGAGGATTTTTGGGAAGTTGTGTAATCGAACTTTTTTGGGAAGTTTTCTTTTTGTGGATTTTTTTTCATGTAGAAGTTTTTAACAAAAGTATTTATATGAAGTTCTTTTTGTATCATCTTGAACTTAAAGAAAAAATATTGATAATAGTTTATTGTTTAAGGAAAAATATTGATAATAGTATTGAATTGATTGAATGAAAAATATAAAAGTTATAATAATAAATAAATAATAGATTATAGATTAATTGAATAAAAAGAATATAAAAGTGTCTTATACGTTGGTTAGAAAATAAAAGATAAATACAAAACAAATGAAAAAGACTAAGTTGGTAAATATTTTTTAGAGTTAATTGCCAAAATAGTCCCTGTGGTTTGGGCTGTTTTGCCAGTATAGTTCAAAGGTTTCATTTTTAACATCTGGATCCAAAAAGGTTATTTCATCGTTGCCATTTTGGTCCAACTGACTTAACTCCATCTATGCTCCTCAGTTAGTCAAGGGGTATTTTTGTCATTTCATGTATTCTGAATTATATTAAAGATTATAAAAGGAGAACAAAAACTGTTGTGAGGGAGGATCGAACCTGGGCCTCTGGCCAGTTCACTAACAAATGCACAAGACAGTAGCCACTGAGCCATGCTCACATTTGTGCAAGAAATGGATCTTTATTGATTTTATTATTTGATTCAGTTCATCACCTACACCTGAAAACAGATGACCAAAGAAACCCTAATCTTTCAAGTTCAAAACTAATCATCATTGCACCATGTTAATACAGATTAACCATGGGGCTTTTGATCTGCACCATGTTAACACCTAATATTTCGTTTTAATTCAAACCCTAGAGTCCGCCTAGTATTAACCGACACTGCTGTTTTCCCGTTTCAGTCTGCGATCGTTTTCCTGTGACGTCCGGCGACCTTGTATCGTTTAAAACTGACCAATTAAATCATTCCCAAATAAATGTAAGATGATTGTCTCTAACGTTATTCGATCATAACCGAAACTGATTAACAACATATTATTGCCTCAACGATTCGAATTATAGAAACAAAATATCGACATTAACTTTGATTTCAGTATCGAACCGATTCTTGTTGAACTTTGAACATGTGCAGATCAAAAGCCCAAACTTGAAGATTAAGGTTTCTTTGGTCGTCTGTTTTGAGGTGTAGGTGAACAACTGAATCAAAGAATAAAATCAATAAAGATCCATTTCTTGCAAAAATGTGAGCATGGCTCACTGGCTACTGTCTTGTGCGTTTGTTAGTGAACCGGCCAGAGTCCCATGTTCGATCCTCCCTCGCAACAGTTTTTTGTTCTCCTTTTATAATCTTTAATATAATCCAGAATACATGAAATGACAAAAATACCCCTTGACTAACTGAGGAGCATGGATGGAGTTAAGTCAGTTGGACCAAAATGGCAACGATGAAACCTTTTTGGATCCAGATGTTAAAAATGAAACCTTTAGACTATACTGGCAAAACAGCACAAACCACAGGGACTATTTTGGCAATTAACTCTATTTTTTAAAGAATAGTAAATATTTTTTTCTCCCAACACTAAAACTCGATGATATTGTATATATGTTTTTTTTGGTTTTATTATTTAAGAAACATTTTAAATAAATGCGTGAAATTTCCAGAATACCCTTAAATGAATAGACTTAACAGAAAATTATAATCTGGTTAATGCTAAAGGACCTAGGGTGTAATGAGTTTTACGGAAAAAAAGATTGTGACTATAATTATTGAAGTTAAAGGTCATCCATTGTAATCTGGTACAAACATAAATGAAGAAAAGTGTAATTTACCCTAAAATCATAAATATTAATAGACTTGGAAATTGTTTTATTTAATATATAATTATTACAATATTCTGTAGGGGGCAATATCACATTCTAAAGAACAAAAAAAAGCAGACATCTGTCCAGTCATATCACACCCATTGAATATCGACTCGTGTTGAAATTTGAATGCCAGGTCAACTTAAAATTTGTTAATTAGTCAAGAAAGAAGTTTCTGTTACAATTTCTTTCATTATTACATACGCGTCGTTGATGGAAATTGACGTTTAAAAAGTATCAAAAGACTTGTTCCACTTTCAATATTTTCCCCATAAACCACCTTCCTTTCTACTTCATTCATTGTTCATCATCTTTCACCAATTCCTCCCAAACATGAAACCCCGTCTAGACCCAAGCCCCGCCCTATTTGCCATGACGGTGGTTCTAGCCACCATCATCCGTTTCCCGGCCCTCCAGGGCCAGGAAACCACCCGACCATACGATATGTGTGGCGAGTCGATCAAGTGTGGAGAGCATGAATTTGATTATCCTTTTTGGGGGTTAGGCCGGCCGCAACATTGCGGCCACCCGAGTTTTCAGCTAACATGCCAATCTGATGTTCCTGAGCTCGTTATAGAATCTGTTGAGTATCGGGTCCGAAATGTTGAAAGCAGTGCAAATACGATCACTGTTGCTAGAAATGATCTGTGGAGCACCATTTGTCCTCAATATCTCCACAACACCACCTATGACTCCAGGATTCTCAACGGCAATAATCTTGACCAGGAGAATGTAGCTTTGTACTACGGATGTGAGGATAATAATCTACCGCGTGGGACATGGCCGTTGGCTCCTGATTATGGATTTGATTGCACTGTTAATGAGACCCGGAGTGATAGTTATTTCATAATTACAACCAGTTCGGTTGCCATTAATATCGCTAATTTATTGGTGCAGTGCAATAGTTCTATCACTGTACCAGTTGAACGATCTTGGGCAAATCGACTAGCAACTGCGGCTGCTACAGATGATGATCTGAGAAAAGCTTTGCAGGATGGTTTCAGGCTACAGTTGACGGTGTATAACGAAGAGTGTGATCGGTGTGTTCGGTCCGATGGTCGATGTGGGTCTAGCTCAACTTCACCTGATCAGTTTGGTTGCTACTGTGCTAGCGGGAACTTTTCTGCAACTTGTAACAATGATTCCGTCGAAAGTGGAGGAGGTAAGTGATTGTTCTGATCACGTAGCCTTATATTTTGATTCGGTCTAGTGGCATCATGTGTTTATCTTTACCAAAATTGTTTGCGTCCCACAGAAGTAGATTTTAAGAGGTGTGTGCCGTAGCAAGTCTAATAAAATACATTTGAACCCGCCGGTTAAATTTAACGAATGCATCAGTAATCGGAAAACTGGTTGCTTAAAATTGACACAAACTCAACTACTGCTAGACCCGGTTAATTTGACCATTTCAATAATATTTTAAAACTGTGAATCTGTTTCATAATATTTTTTTATTGAAAAAATATAAAGTTCACTTTTATTGAACTTTTTATCCACGTTTTTATATTTGAAAGTTCGCAGGATAAGAAAATTTTACAAATAAAGTGACTTATAGTTATTTTTATAAGATACATGAGTTTCATAAGTATCCCAAAAGCTTATAAGAGTCATTAGCCATGTTATAATTACGTTTAATTTGCTCTTAATAAGTTGTATATTCCAAGACTAGTGTTGGGCAGATTAATAGTTTAAATATATATAAAAAAAATCCTCGAATATGTAAAGAGTAAACTGCCATTTTGGTCCCTGTGGTTTGGCCAGTTTTGCCACTTTAGTCCAAATCTCAATCTTATTACATCTGGGTCCCTGTGGTTTGCATTTTGTTGCCATTTTAGTCCAAAATTCAAAAACCCTATTTTTTTTTACTGTTGCAACCTCCTATTTTGTCCTGTAGTGCAGGGGCATTTTGGTCATTTTGCTTTTCATTTTACATTTTCTTAACTAACTTCATCCCCAAATAAATCATCATCATCATCATAAAACCCTAACAGACTCTCTCTCTTCTCTTTCTAAATCGATCAGTTAAGTTGAGACCTAAATCGATCAACATAATCCCCAAATAAATCATCATCATCGTCCCACCTGAGCACCACTCCGGCGTCGTCCCTACCGAAACTCAGATCCACCATCGTCATCGTCATCTCTGCGTTCCTCTCTCTCTCTCATGTTTCTCTCTCATTCGTGTGTATTGGAGAGAAAAGCTTTGAGTTTCAGATCTGAATCGAAATCAGAAATATTTTGATCTGATTGTTTGTGGGGGTTAGAGATCAGAGAGATTGGTGGTGGCGGTGGTTATGGTGGTGGCGGTGAAAGAATGAAGCAGAAGCTCCGGCGGCTGTGCGTCTTTTTTGGATGGTTTTAGCGAGAGGGCAGGTGGTGGGGCGGTGGCGGGTGGAGTGACGGTGGTGGCACTGCAGATCTGGATCGAAATGGCAGTTTACTCTATGAGGCAGAGAGGAGCAAGGGTTTCTGAGGGTGGTTGCCGCCTCTTTCCGCCAGTGATTTTGATTATCTTCAACAACCCTCCGTTATATATGTATATGTATTGAGAGAGAGAGAGAGACAGAGAGACAACTGTTCTTTCGTGGTGTGTGTTGTTACTTGTTCTGTTATGCTTGTTCACCATGAGGCTGTGATGATTTCACCTAATCCGAGTCAAAATCGGGTCAACATTTGAGATTTTCCGCAGCTTGGCGTGGCATAATCGGAGGAGGGCAAGTGCGCTTGCAACCTCTGTTTGCAGCCATGGCGGTTTTACAAATCGGTTTTTGATTTTCTTGAAGATGATGTTCTTGATTTTCTGGATTTTCTGGGTTTTGATGATGATGTTTGATTATGTTCTTGAAGATACAGATCTGAGCCTCGTTTCTTTTTACAAATCGGTTTTTGTTTTGATTTGTTGTCTGTATTTTGATTTTTGTGATGGTTTCTGGTTTTGTTCTGGGTTCTTGATTTTCTTGAAGAGGATGTTCTTGATTTTCTGGATTTTGATGATGAAGTTTGATGATGTTCTTGATTTTCTGGGTTTTGATGATGAAGTTTGATGATGTTCTTGAAGATAGATGTTATTAATTACTGAAATGTTATAATAAATTAACATGGACCAAAATGCCCCTGCACTACATGACAAAATAGGAGGTTGCAACAGTAAAAAAAAATAGGTTTTTTGGATTTTGGACTAAAATGACAACAAAATGCAAACCACAGGGACCCAGATGTAATAAGTTTGAGATTTGGACTAAAGTGGCAAAACTGGCCAAACCACAGGGACCAAAATGGCAGTTTACTCAATATGTAAATAACATGTTTTCCTGATATAATTGTAGTTTGGTGATAAAAAAAATCCTCGAATATGTAAATAATATGTTTTCCTGATACAATTGTAGTTTGGTGGTAATATAAATATAATAAAATAAAAATAATTGTTAGGTGGACTTTGGACTTATTCAGCGTTGTACATTCTTGACCACCTTTTTAAATTTTAAAAATTATTGTATGCTTGATTACTTGTCATTTGGTTTAGGCATCGCAGGATTGGTCCCAAAAAGTTTAATTATATTAATCAAACAATTATAAATATCATATTCTAGATGCCTGTCAATTTATTCCACATAATTTATTAATGGCGTTTTGTGCACTATTTAACTAGAACTGCGAAAATCTTATAAACATATGTACTTTATGTTTAACAAGTAACGTACAATGTGTTATTTAACTGACTAAGGGCCTGTTTGGTTGCCACTTAATGGATCCATTCAGAGGCTTTATGTCTGAATCGGTCAGACATGGAGTGTTTGGTTCATCATTTTACAACCTCTGAATGAAACTATGGTTCTCTGAATGGTTCAGCATATTGTGAGCTCTGAATGAAACTGAATGAAACTTATGATCCTTATGCCCTAACAACACACACATATCTCTTCTCCCCCTCCATCTTCACACCACAGCCGCATCCTCCATCTTCACACCAGGCGGCGCTCCTCCACTCCACACCTCCATAGTCGCCGGCCTCCTCCACTCCACACCTCGACAGCCGCCGCCCTCCTCCACTCCCGACCTCCACAGCAGCCGCCCTCCCCCTCAATCGAAGCTCCACCGCCGCTGCCCTCCTCCACTCCGGACCTTCCACAGCCGCCGCCCTCCTCCTCAATCGAACCTCCACAGCCACCGGTTGTTGTACGAGGTGAATGGCATCGGTTTGAGTGAATTGAAGCTTGTAATTTCTTTTGATGTGGTTTTCTTTCTCCAAATCCGGGTTTATTGTTCTTTATTTAGGTTGTTGATTGTTGATTTTATGCTTTTGTAATCTGTATTGAGAGTTGTGTTGATGAATTTTTGGTGTTGTCACAGTTGGTATTTAGTTTTGTTGAGAGGGGTAAAAATGTCATTTTACACAGTCATTCAGAGGTGCAACCAAACTGCACTTTACTGGTTCAGCACTTACTGGTTCAGACCCTCTTACCCATTCAGACCTCTTATTCATTCAGCACTTATTGGTTCAGATGTTGCCAAACAGCCCCTAATTTACTCTTTTTCTGGCGAAAATCTTATAAATATTTGTACTTTATGTTTAACATGTAATGTACAAATTTTGCTAGAACTGCGAAAATCTTATAAACATTTGTACTTTATGTTTAACATGTAACGTACAAGGCGGTTATTTAACTGATTATTTTACTCCTTTTCTGGATCTCATTACATGTATCACACTATCTAAAAATGTATTATTCAATTATCATGGTCCTTTATTTAAAATTGATTACGTATTGAACACGTTACATGCCCCAAGCAATAAAAATACTAGGATACTTAATTTCTCCAACATATTATTTTAATTACTATACAGTTGGAACAATTATTTTATTCAATATATGGCATGAGAAATTAAAGTGAGACTGTAAGAGAATATTAAGTTTTTTTACATGTAGTTTTACAGTTATTTTCCATGTAATTACTAGAGTAACTTAAAGCAATAGATACTAGAGAAAATAGCTCTATTACATAAAATGATTTTGAATTTAACATTTCCTGAAATTCTGTTTAATTGCAGGTGGTTCAAAAAGTAGTTCTACTGGTATAGGTATGGATTTTCCTCTGTTTAAATAGACTAAACTTTCTTCTTTCAATTCAAGAAACTAAAATCTAAATCTTTTTTCTTTGAATCCTAGTACTTGGAATCGTGGGTGGGGTTATTGCGGTCGCTGTAATCGGAGTTGTTTTCTTTGTTTGCCGACGGAGAAAAAGGCGTGGGATCAAAGCAGCATCACCTGCCCAAACCGAGACCAAAGCCATTTTGGCTGCTGCTGGTTCGAGCCAAGCACTAACTAGTTACACTTCTAATTTCACTTCCAGCATCCCTTCATATCCTTCATCAAAAACATCAGAAACATCTAAAGAGCTCGTAAAAAGTACATATTTTGGAGCTCAGGTTTTTACCTATGAAGAACTAGAAGTAGCCACAGATAACTTCAATGATTCAAAGCAACTTGGAGATGGTGGTTTTGGAGCTGTGTACTACGGTAATACTTATAAACATGCAAGTGTGTTTTCTAAATCTATGAGGCTTTGGTTTAACTGGTTGGATTATGTTTTCAGGTAAGCTTCTTGATGGTCGAGAAGTTGCTGTCAAGCGTTTATACGAAAACAATTTCAAACGGGTCGAGCAATTCGTAAACGAAGTTAGGATCCTGACAAAGTTAGACCATGAAAACTTGGTAAAATTATTCGGGTGCACCTCAAAGCGAAGCAGAGAACTTCTTTTAGTTTATGAATACATACCCAATGGCACAATAGCTGATCATCTTCATGGAAAACTAGCAAACTCAAGCTCGAGTTTGTTTTCATGGTCTGTACGCCTCAACGTTGCCATACAAACAGCTTATGCACTAGCATATCTCCACAAATCAGGCATCATTCATCGTGATGTGAAAAGCAACAATATTTTGTTAGATAAAAGTTTCCAAGTAAAAGTTGCTGATTTTGGGCTGTCAAGACTATTTGAAAATGTTACACATGTTTCAACTGCACCACAAGGGACCCCTGGCTATGTTGATCCGGAATACTACCAATGCTATCAGTTGACAGATAAAAGTGATGTTTATAGCTTCGGGGTTGTGTTGATGGAGCTCATATCTTCATTACCCGCGGTTGATACCAGCAGGCACAGGCTTGACATAAACCTGGCTAATATGGCAGTAACCAAGATTCAAAATCAAACATTGAGCGAGTTGGTTGACAAAACTATTGGGTTCGAAACAAATGGTTTGGTGAGGAGGAAGATCACTTTGGTGGCTGAGCTGGCTTTCCGGTGTCTTCAACATGATAAAGATATGAGGCCCACGATGAAAGAAGTGGTCGATACTTTAAAAGGGATTCAGAATGACGATTTGAATGCTCAGAAACCAGAAGTGCTTGATATTGTGGTGGATGATGGTGGTATGTTCAAGGGTCATAACACAGAACCGACATCACCGGATCAGTAACAAAGTGGTTGGCAGTTCTGCACCAAATTCTTCTGATGGTTGATCTGACTTTCTAGGATATGGAAATACTATGTTTCTTGCTATATAAATGTAAAGTGTTGTTATATGAGAACACATGACAGCAGCAAGTTCTAGAGAGAATGTGAATACTAAAATCTTAGCTATTAAAATCATAATCCTCTGCTTTCAGAGTGTAACTATTTATTTTTGTATGTGATTCGTTCATTATTTTTGACACACTTATATTTTTCGCCTTACATAACAAAATTGCTAGATTTTCTGTTTTGGATAGGTTTTCTGAATCTACTTAATTGCTAATTAAGAACTTTAGAGATTCACTTTGCTAGCACTGAGACTTGTCTATAATCCAAAACAATGTCCCAGTTGATATCTATTTTAAAATAATTTTATGTGGATATTTTATTTAGAAGAATTTATATTTATATAGCTAGCTCAAAATCGACTTGGTTGTAAATCGGGTCAATTTGTAAAATAGTCAAAAGTTCGAGTCTACCCTGGTTTGGCTCGCTTTGGCTTGTGATAACCCTACTCTGGATCAACCGAAAAAAAAAAAAATTAAAACCTACTCTGGCCCTGGCCCACCCAACCCTACCCGAGCTCAACCGTCACCACAGATGCAAGCTCACAAAGGTCCCTCCCCAAAGCACACGAGCAGCGACAGATGCTACCTTGGCTTCACAGAGGGCGATAATAAGTTCCCCATTTTGGGATGCTCAAAGTACTTCACTGCCCTTTTTATAATTTGATATATCCTTCAAGTAAATTCTTATGTATCAAAAGTTTTAAAAATTAGATCACACGCTTTCCAAATATAACGACTTTTCTGTATCTGGAGTAGAAATTTATCAAATTGCTCACCTATACTTCAAACAAATTTTTAATAGTTTCACAAGAGATAGTACCTCATGCTTTAAAAGTTGTGCTATGTGATGAAGAAATTGGACCCAATGACTTTTAATGTGGCTGAATAATAGTCGTGACTAATTTGTGCGATAGTTAGGAACTTAAGACTTATTCATAGTAATCTAGAAGTATTTTGTCTTGATAGAACTCAATAAATCAAGACAATATTATGGTGGTTTACATCCAGTGAACTCAGTTATCCTTTCACCTACTCTAGATATTGCCCATGTAGATATTTTAGAGACACTTGACATTGACGGTTGACCCATGTAAGTTACCTCCTATATGAGAGACCAGTATGGCTATAATTACACGTAAAACTAAAAAGGACAGTGGTGTAGAAGTAAAATTACTATAATTTAAAATTGATCTTTACAGCATACCATATATTAAGCTTGTAATTTACCCCTAATTAATATACCATAATTTTTTTTTTTGAACGGCCAACAAACTCATTCCCGAGCACTCTCGGGGCACCCACTGGACAAACGGAGTACTCCGAGAGTAACCCGAGTCCACCACCAATTCCGGGGAAAACCCGTTAACTCACCCGCCCGTAGGCACGACAGTGAAATTACCGGTAAAACCCGTTTGGCTCAAGGATCCAACCCAGGTTTCCTTGGGTCTCCTATCTCTGCACCAAGTGGAAGTCGAACCTACATCTCTCAAGAGAAATACAAGCCCTCAACCACTTGATCTAGAGATCATTGGCTCTAAAAATAACAGAACTAAATAATTGCCTTTAAAAATACACAAAGTAAAAACTTGTTAGACATCATCAAATATTCTAGTAATCCACAACTCGTTACGCGTAGGATGTTGGGTTACTGAACAACGTATCAATAGCTATATTGTTTAGCCTTAAGTGTCAATCTGAAACTATAATATAAATTGAGATAAACAAATCAAACATGACAAATATTATAAAAATTAATCTTTATAATTCGTTTTATTTAAAAATACGACACATTAAGTAAATATAAAAACAAAAATATATTCATTTAAAAATACTACACATTAAGTAAATAAAAAAGAAATATATTATTAGACATATTAACCCAACCGGATCAGAAATTAGACTTTTGAATTATCAAAGCCTTTATGACTCGGCCTGGCCATAGGGCGACTGGCGCTTCAAAAGGTGAAACTCTCGTCTTAGTTTGGGGGGGGGGGGGGGGACTTTTTGTTATATCTAAAGTTGAAGACTTCGAAGTGGGCAAACACTCGGAACACTTGGCCCAGCGGGCAAACATGCCAGGCTCCGGCTCCGCGTAAGTCTTGTCGACTCTGTATTCCATGCGCCCGGTCAACTTAATATTTGTTAGTCAACTGGAACTTCTATTTCGATTTTCAGGAAATACATACGAAATTTACAATTCAACAAATCAATAGACCCAAGCCCCGCCCTATTCCTCAATATCTCCACAACATGAAACCCCGTCTAGACCCAAGCCCCGCCCTATTTGCCATGACGGTGGTTCTAGCCACCATCATCCGTTTCCCGGCCCTCCAGGGCCAAGAAACCACCCGACCATACGATATGTGTGGCGAGTCCATCAAGTGTGGAGAGCATGAATTTGATTATCCTTTTTGGGGGTTAGGCCGGCCGCAACATTGCGGCCACCCGAGTTTTCAGCTAACATGCCAATCTGATGTTCCTGAGCTCGTTATAGAATCTGTTGAGTATCGGGTCCGAAATGTTGACAGCAGTGCAAATACGATCACTGTTGCTAGAAATGATCTGTGGAGCACCATTTGTCCTCAATATCTCCACAACACCACCTATGACTCCAGGATTCTCAACGGCAATAATCTTGACCAGGAGAATGTAGCTTTGTACTACGGATGTGAGGATAATAATCTACCGCGTGGGACATGGCCGTTGGCTCCTGATTATGGATTTGATTGCACTGTTAATGAGACCCGGAGTGATAGTTATTTCATAATTACAACCAGTTCGGTTGCCATTAATTTCGCTAATTTATCGGTGCAGTGCAATAGTTCTATCACTGTACCAGTTGAACGATCTTGGGCAAATCAACTAGCAACTGCGGCTGCTACAGATGATGATCTGAGAAAAGCTTTGCAGGATGGTTTCAGGCTACAGTTGACGGTGTATAACGAAGAGTGTGATCGGTGTGAACGGTCCGGTGGTCGATGTGGGTCTAACTCAACTTCACCTTACCAGTTTGTTTGCTACTGTGCTAGCGGGAATTTCTCTGCACCTTGTAACAACGTTTCCGTCGAAAGTGGAGGAGGTAAGTGATTGTTCTGATCATGTAGTCTTATATTTTGGTTCTTGGTCTAGTGGCATCAAGTGTTTATCTTTACCAAAATTGTTTGCGTCCCACAGAAGTAGATTTTAGGAGGTGTGTGCCGTAGCAGTCTAAATAAAATTTAATGAATGCATCAGTAATCGGAAAACTGGTTGTTTAGAATTTACACAAACTCAACTACCGCTAGACCCGGTTAATTTGACCATTTCAATAATACTGTGAATCTGTTTCATAATTTTTTTTAAAGTTTGTCAATATTGAAAAAAATATAAAGCTCACTTTTATTGAAAAGTCGCAAATATTTTTTTTTTTTTAAATCTACATTTTTATATTTGAATCAACTCAGGATGAGAAAGTTTTACAAATAAAGTGAGACTCAGATTTATTTTTATAAGATACATGAGTTTTATAAGTACCCCAATAAGAGTCATTAGCCATGTTATAATTACGTTTTATTTACTCTTAATAAGTTGTATATTGACTAATGTTGGGCAGATTTTTACTTTTTTGAGCGGCAAACAACTTAAAATTTGTTAGTCAAGAAAGAAGTTTCTGTCACAATTTCTTTCATTACTACATACGCGTCGTTGATGGAAATTGACGTTTAAAAAGTATCAAAAGACTTGTTCCACATTCTTTTTTTTTTCCCATAAACCACCTTCCTTTCTACATTCATTCTTCATCATCTTTCACCAATTCCTCCCAAACATGAAACCTCTTCTAGGCCCGAGCCCTGCTCTATTAGCCATAACGGTGGTTCTAGCCACCATCATCTCTTTTCCAGTCGCTCGTTGCCAGGACACTCGGCCATACAACATATGTGGCCAATCGGTCCAGTGTGGAGACATGAATATTATGTATCCTTTTTGGGGGGTTAGGCTAGCAACAACATTGTGGCCATCAATCCTTCGAAATTTATTTAGAGTCGTGTTATGAATTTACATCGAGATAGTTGGTAAATGGGCAACAAACTGCGGCACTACCCCTTTTTGAAAAGCAAAACTAAGTCTTTTAAAAACTACGACCATAGATCTCGGGGTCATAACATTACTATGCATGACCCTTTGAACTCGACTAAGTAGGTCCACAGCCTTTGGCACCAGAAAACCAAAAGTATCAAAAGCAAATGGGATAAACACGTGTTGGTTGTCAAGGCACGCTTTCTCATGTTTGGTATGCTTGTCATTTGTGTCTACTGTTTAGGAATCGCAGCATTGGTTCCACAAAAAAATAGTTACAAAATTCATATTTTAGATGATTATTAATGTTTTCCACATAATTTGTTAATGTCGGTTTGTGTAACAACAATAAATACTTTGAGAAGATCTTTAACAATTTAACTCTTTGAATGAAATTTCGATTGTACACAAGTTTATCATTTAACTACTGGAGGATATAAACTTAAAATCATCAGCCAAAGTCATAAGCCTTAAGTTGTGATATTTTGATGTGACGATTATGAATCTAACATGTTCTTGAAATTCTATATACTTGCAGGGGGTTCAAAGAGTAGTTCTCTGGGTATAGGTATGGATTTTACTCTCACTAAATAGACTTAAGTTTCTTCATCAGTCATTGTTTCATGAAACTAAAATTGTGTCTTTTATCTGTGAATCCTAGTACTTGGAATCGTTGGAGCAGTTATTGCTGTTGTTGGCATCGGATGTGGAATCTTTGTTTGCCGACAAAGAAAAAAAACACGCCCAATCAAAGAATGGGTCAAGGTATTTTATCAAAACCCGAGTTCACCTGTCTCTCCTAACGGACCAGAAGCTGCAAATGATAATATAGAAATATTCATAAGGAATTATGGAAATTTGGCACCAAAAAGATACAAGTATTCAGAAATCAAGAAAATGACAAACTCGTTCATAGAGAAACTGGGACACGGAGGATATGGAAGTGTTTACAAAGGACAACTGCCTAATGGGCATCTAGTTGCAGTGAAGCTCTTAAGTGAAGCAACAGGAGATGGAGAAGATTTCATTAATGAAGTTGCTAGCATTGGTAGAACTTCTCATATCAACATAGTCACTCTCTTAGGTTTTTGCTTTGAAGGAAAGAAAAGAGCCCTGTTGTATAAGTTCATGCCAAACGGATCCTTGGATAAGTTTCTACGTGGTGATGGCTCCCATTTGGACTGGACCACATTGTTCCAAATCGCAAAAGGGATTGCAAGAGGTCTAGAGTACCTTCACAAAGGTTGTAACACAAGAATTGTGCACTTTGACATCAAGCCTCACAACATCCTATTGGATGAAGAATTTGTCCCAAAAATATCTGATTTTGGACTGGCTAAGTTGTGCAAGACAAAAGAAAGTATTGTGTCTGTAATGGGTGCAAGAGGTACTGCCGGATACATGGCACCTGAAGTATTTTTGAAGAGTCTTGGAGGTGCATCTCACAAGTCTGATGTGTATAGTTACGGGATGATGGTTCTTGAAATGACGGGTGCATGTAAGCACAATAACACTAGCGTGAATAGCACAAGTGAAGCATACTTTCCAGATTGGGTATACAAGCAAGTAGAAGTTGGAGGCGATTTAGGGGACTATGGGGTGACAATTGAAGAGGAAGAGGAATTAGCTAGGAAGATGATGATAGTGAGCCTTTGGTGCATTCAGTCTAATCCATCAGATCGGCCATCTATAAGTAAAGTTGTGGAGATGTTAGAAGGAAGCTTCGAGATATTGCAAGTTCCACCTAGACGCTTCGAGTCATCTCCCACAAGGCCTTTCCAAGTCACTTCCTCCTCATCCATGCAGAGTTCAAGCGGTGAGATAGTATCAGCAGTGCAGGGAAAGATTTCTTTACCTAGCTCTCACACGAAGACAGCTAGTGAACTAGCTTAACATAATCATAAGTTATAAGGGACTTTCAAATTCTGTTGTATAAGATTTATAACACATTGTGTATAAGAGGCAAAAGCTCATCCCAAATGAACCAAAAACTTATACTAAACAACAAACAAAGGAGACAGATGTTCACAACCATGATCAAATTATCGATTAACCACTTTCACTAAGGGTTTCATCAATTCCATAATACTGAGATCCGTTCCATAATACTGAGATCCGCTGATGTTTTGATCTGTAGTATTGTGTACATAAAAGTTATTTGATGCGATGGCTACAGTATAATAACCTGAATTTATTTCATGCCCAACCCAGCGCTCTGGTTCATCCCTAGCAATGTTTGTTTGAAATTTTATGTTGTTACTGATAAGTGTTGCATACGTTTCCATTTTCCCTATTTGGAGTAGGAGTTTATCAAATATCAAATATGCTTCCAATGTTTCGAACATATTTGCACTAATTTTACAAGATCAAATAACCAAAAAACAGGACCCAGTATTTGGAGCAATAGTTGACTTATTCATAGTAATCTGGAGGTCCTTAGTCTTGATAACGATTAACCTACTAAAAATGTGTCAATGGCCGGCAGAAAAAATTGAATAGATATAGGCACCATGATAGTGAACCCCATTGGAGCTTAACCTACCTAATTGCTTTGAAAGGGGTTAAGAATTTGTAAGAAAAGGATTTGATATTATTAGTGTAGTTATAATATATCATACAAAAATTCTTTTAATAGCTGACTCTCAAGAGCCCAATCTGGCCGGCAATCTTTTTGTTGATGGTTAGAAATTAAAACACATATAAACTCAAAATGTCAAGTTTCGCCATTAGACCAAGTCGGTCAACTCAAATATAAACTTTTTTTTATTTATAAAACAATTGATAACTAAACAAATAACATTCTTTGTTCATATATGCATTAATCAGCTACCTTGCTATTACATTGTTTCCTTCTTAATCTAAGCAACCACCATGAAATCTCATCACCACTTCCACTTGAGCCCCTCCATCTTTGCTTTGGTGGAGATCCTAGTCATTACCATATGTTTCACTGTCCTTTGGTGCCAGGAAACCCGACCATACGAGATATGTGGCCAGTCGGTCCATTGTGAACATGTTGAATTCAAGTATTCTTTTTGGGGGTTAGGCCGCCCGGCTTATTGTGGCCACCCGGGTTTTCAGCTAACCTGCGAATCTGATGTTCCCGTGCTAGTTCCAAAATCAATAGACTATCGAGTTTTAAATATTGACAGCAGTGCACATACCATCACTATCGCTAGAAAAGATCTGTGGAGCAACATTTGTCCCGAGTATCTCCACAACACCACCTACGACTCCACGCTTTTCAATGGCAGTAATTTTGGCCAGGAGAATGTATCTATGTACTACGGATGCCAAGACAGTATACCTGGGGATGCTAGTTATCGATTCGGTTGTAACGTGAATGAGACCCAGAGTGATAGTTATTTTTATAGAACTAGTTTGATCACCCCCAATATTACCAATTTCTTAGTGCAATGCAGAAATCATATCACTGTACCAGTGGATCCATCTTCGGCAAACCAATTAGCATCTGTGACTGCCTCAGAAAGTGATTTGAGATCAGCTTTGATGGCTGGTTTCAATCTACAGTGGATGGCAAAAAACGACGACTGCGATAAGTGTATTCAGTCAGATGGTCAATGTGGGTCTAGCTCAACTTCACCTGAGCTGTTTGCTTGCTATTGTGCTAGCGGGAATTTCTCATTAATGTGTAACAATACAAAAGAAGGTGGAGGTAACTGCTTTTCTGATCTCGTAGACTCGTATTTTGGTCAGATTGTGAACATGTTCATAATCTCTTTGATATACATTACCGGTGGGCCCGGTGGGGTATCAGTTATATTTTAGAAGTTCGCTGCTGAGCATTTTGTCCTTACCGTTTTATGAAGTTGCAGCTTTAACCAAGCTAGAGCTGATTAATCGCTCAAACTTCGAAGGAGCAACGTTGTTTGCTCGCAAGATAAAGATGAACAAGAGGACAGGCTGGAAAGACGAGTTGTACAAGCCTCAGTTTCCAATTTATCAGCAGATTAAGTTTACCTTAGATCCATCGACCAACACGGCGCGATACAAGCTTGTTTATCAGCCGGCGAAGGTTATGGACAAGATTCCTTTGATGCTGATGAAGCAGAACTTTTTGGAAAACTTGGCGTTGTGGTGTTACGACTCGGATACGCATGAGGCCGTTATAGTGTTCAAGGACGATCGTGAAAACTTCCGCATGCTCAATCCAATGTGGATAGTGAATATGTCTGCAACCGACATCAGCAAGTTATTCCGGCATGATATCTTTTACGAGGACAAGGACGCGCATCAGGCGTTACGATTTCAGCGCATCGCTTGCTTTTGTTATTATCGTGGGATCCATGCTGGCAGTTCTTGGTCCGAGAAACACTGAAGATTGAAGAATGAAGACCGAAGACCAAGTAACAGACAAGGGGGAGTTTATTGGTGCATATTTTTGTGTCTGTAACTTGTTCTTAATTTAGCGTTGTTATTTTACGGTCTTTTGCTTATCGAGTCTGTATGTATTCATCAGTCGACCAAGTCGGATATCCTCCTATCTAACTTTGGTACGACAAGTGTCTCTTTGTTTTGTAAGTTGAAACTAATGCATGTTGCATGTGGATTGTAGTTTATGTTTGTGTGTGTGGTTATACAAGTTCTGCTGTTCTGTTTTGCAGCCTCACGACGAAAAACCATCTTTCGTCATTCATATGGGTGACACGAAAAACATATTTCGTCATACATCTGTGTGATGAAGAACCCCTTTCTTCGTCACACTATATTCGTCGTGAACAGTGACGAAGAACTTGGTTATTCGTCGACCAAGGTTCTTCGTCAGCCCTTTTATGTTTTTCATCATGATTGGGCTGGGCTGCACTATATAAACCACACTTGGTCTTCTGTGTGAAACATGAGAGCATAACCTACTGAGAGTTTATCAAACATTGTGTGTATGTGTTTGTAATCTGTTCTCATCCCGTTAATCAATAGAAAGTGAATCTTTTGGTTATCTTGTGTTTTGCTATACTTTGCTTGGTTTGCATCGTCACGGGGATTCCGCACCCGTGATTGTGTTTGTATAAACAAGGGTTTGCATCGATCCTCCGAGAAAATGGACCTACAAGGAAGCTAATAAACCAGGGGTAGATGGGTCATTTAGCAGCACCTGAAGTGTACGTAACTTGTTGAAGATTTGGTCTAGTATTGACCGAGTTTCATGCCGGAGAAAAGTGCACGTTGGGTTTTATGAATGTGGGTCAATTCATGTACCCATTATTTAGGATAAAATATTATTTTATTCCTTTTTTATTCACACGTGCAGTCTTTTATGGTTATATATATTAGTTTTAGTTGATTGAATAATGTAACCCTTCTTTTCTTCAGTAATATAGTAATACAGAAGAAAATCCTCTGCATATCTTCGTCCAAAGTTAGTGAGTGTGTATTATGAGTTAGAGTGTTTATTGGGGGCTGTAACCAACATGCACTCCACAATCTTTCTTCATCACCACTGAACTAACATGACTATAAAAATCGCATGTATTTAATTACCCCTTGATTGGGAAAGTCTTTCTCTTTGTTTGTTGTTTTTTATTAGTTTTTTTACTTGAACTTTTGCCTGTCATACACATTCTTTGTTAAAAATCTTTTCCGACATAATTTGGTGTAAAATTCCCAAAATTTCAAATTTAAAAATAAAGTTATGGATTACGGGTAAGTTAAATGTTAGAAATATGAAGTACCTAAACGGGCTTAGGAATCGTTTAAAAAATAAAAATACATTATATTTGAACCTACTCCATTTTTAATAAAACTTGGTTCAAAATGTAGATACAAATATTCTCGTTCTAATGACATATTCATTGTTTCGTAAAACGTCATATTTTAGAAGTTATACGCGCCAAATAGGTTGAATTAGTTAAAATAATAAATATAATAAATAAATCAAAATATTTGAAATTTAGATGCACGTATACTTTTGTGATAAAAATCAAAAGAAAAAAAAAATAATAATAATAATAATAATAAGAATAATAATTATAAACTTACAATTGAAGTTAAAAGTGGACATACGTGTCCTACACCAAAAATCAAAAATGGAATTGTGCATATGTATATGTGTGCTAGTGTGCTTGCAAAGCGTAATCCCCAAGACTTAGAATGAGAGTATAAATAGAAGATATAGGCTCAATTTTTCAAATCCCTTCATTCCTATCGCCATCTTTCTCTTTCTAATTTAACTAGGTTTTTTCAACCTGGCGCGCGTTGCGGCGCCGTTTATAGTTAAGCATGGCATCTTGCCGTTTAACACTGAAACCAACATGCGCCGTTTATAGTAAATTTAAGCATCGCATCTTGCCGTTCAACACTTAAACCAGTTTGGTTAGGTTCGGATCTTCCAAATAACCTTTATACTATGCGACTTTCATGGACTTGATAGCAATAACAACCAGGGCAAATAAGACTAATAGCCTCTAGATGCTTAAAAATTGAGGCTAGCTAAGCTTCATGTGGCATCACACGATAGCTATGATTACTCACAAAATGTTATCTAAAACATAATTTCCTTTAAACCCTTGTTTCATATTGATTACTTTTTAAGTTTTAACCAAATCACAGTACCCATTACAAATGCTCATAATTGACTTCCCTTCTGGCAAGGGTTGGGTCTCCCTTAACAAAGGATGGATCCTCTGATCTCTACGGCTCGGATCTCCACCTTAAAAGGCTTTCATAGACAGCCCTCCCTTTCTCTTCTTACATTCCTGGCCCGCTCACGCCTATAGAGAAGGATTTTTCACACTGTGCTCACCACATCCTACCACGCCACATCCTACCAACCCGTCTTTCTACTACAACAACCACGGACCTTATACAGAATCGGTTCACTTGGAGTACCAATTGTTAACCAAAGTCTAGCAGAAAGCTTCGTCAAAAGAGACTGTAAGTTATCACGTCTGGTCCCAATATTGTTTTTTTTTCTTTGGAGCATGGATCTTTGGAAGACGCCACTTATCTGTAACACAAACAACAAAACGGTAACACATCAATCATTTCTTATGTAATATTATGTTTTTGTTACTGTTTTCATTTTGCTTTATTATATTTCGTCAATAACATGCTAGAAATCTCAAATAGATACATGCTAGAAATCCAGTTATGGGTCAGAATTCCAGTTATGGTTCATACAATGCTTATCATCATCATCATCATCACCCCTTTCCTGGATATTCAAATGAGCGTGAGCATAAAAAAAATGAAAAAAAAGTGGCAACACGTAGCAATGGAGAACACGTGTGGCTTTAGCATCAAATTTCATCCCTAAATCAAATTTCACATTTTTATAAATAAATAAGTAAACTATATATGGTGTATTTTCATTTTTCAACACGTAGCAACGTTGTAATTGTGAACTTACATCACTGGTGAGTAATGAAAACCAAGTTTCGTACTGTCTAAAAGTGTGGAACCCAGCTTCTTCATATTCTGACTTCTATCCGGGTCTCCCTGAACGCGAGATTTAAGGCGGAAATGTTTTTCAGGCTCCATTTGTACATACTTAACTTTCCACAATAGTCTGAAATATCACAGAAAGCATAAATAATTTGCAAATACCTACAAACATTACCACAATAAATTATCAAGCTCAACATGTCCCAATAATATAAATTCATAGCTATGTATCTTTGCAAACGAACCTCATATTAACAGATTAGTTGCATCACCTTCTTCTCCTAATTGCCAATACCTGTAACAATCAACAAATAACCGTGTGCGCGCCTTTCATGTTCCGCCCTCTGCTTGATTTAACCTGTAACAGTCAACCAACACGCTTCAACAATTTTTAATAGACATACATGTGGTTCAATTGCTTCGAAACACGATCAGCAAATATTATGTGTACAAAAACTAAAAAGCGAGTATGGTGAACTGTGAGATCAATTAGATCTGGAAATAAACGCGTGCCACAGTTGAGATCTAATCGCTGTCGCTGCTGCTACTCGCCGTCGTCGTGGTGACCTTACTTCTTCTCCTTCTTCTTTTTATTCTTCTTATTCTCACCTTCACTGCACTCTTCCTTGCTTCCGCGTTGTGAATTTTCTCCTTAATCTTATCAATAATACATTCCCTATGCTCCGACTTCTGATCGGACTTTGATTCGTTGTCGTGCTTCTTGTGGTCCGCTGCACAGTTACCATAGTGGATCCCGCCAACAACCCCCGGCGTCACCCCCTCTCTCTCTCTATACAAACTTACATATCCGTTGAAATTATGAACAACTTCTTCGACTAATGACATTACAACAAAGTCAAAACCTTTGCTTCTTCCACTAACTTGGTTATATGTAACCTGCATAAAGTAATTTCTTCAGTACAAGCTAATTGACGAATGCTCTTTGCTACTAAGCAATTGCATTGTGTTAATTATTATCTACAGGAAAGTATACTCTAATACATGTTATTTCATGAAGTTAACCAAAAGTTGATCAAATTAGCACAAAACTTGCAATCAAAATACATATAATTAGATCAAATTAACACAAAATTGCATCAAATTTAAAATTAAAGCATTAGAAATAATACATAAAAATCTACAACAAAAATATTTGAAAACCTTAGTTTCATAGAAATGTATAAAAGTTTTATCATTATAAAAGATATATTTGGCCTAACACCATAGTGCCCTCTCTGAACATCTCAAAATACCACCGGTAACAGTCATCACCTAATCCATCACTGTTAACCAATTCCGGCACTAACGTTAACATCTACGTTTGCTAAAAGTAAGGGTTTTAAAAGTTTACCTCGTCAATGATACTCTTCGAATTATGTTTGTGTCATCTTCGCCACTAACCATTACAACCACCGTCGTTCATCGGATTTTGGTTGGAGTTATAGAATAACCCTAAACAACTTCAACCATTAAGATAGAGATCGATCTAAATAATTATGGGGCATGCTATCGAATCGAGGCTAACCAGAATATTGTCAGGATCTAAATCGGAAACGCCTCACCGGAATACCAAGCCTTCAAATGGCAGCCGTCAGACCTCTGTCAAAACCCGAACACTTCCACCGTCGTACATCAACCCAAATCGTTACCACCACTGGACTCGCAGGACCGTCGGCTGTGGTCGTTTTCGGGTCTAACAGCCGGAACCCTAGAGGAACCACCTCTTTTTTTCTCGAACTACAGCCAGCATCCATCACCATCGTGCGGACTGAGACTCTGAGGTCGACACTGGTGAGGGAGGGCACCAGAGGAGTTGCTGGACCCCTGTGTCCAAAACCCTTTCTTGTGCTCCGGCTTTCTTCTGATTCTCTCTTTATCCTCTGTCTAAGAACCAGACATATGGAAGGAAAGCCTTCCCGGAACCCTCAGCCTCCTCGTTGCAGGTTTTTTTCAAATGTTGTTGTCTCTCTGATGAATTTGAAGGAGAAAAACTTATGAGAGGAGGTTGGGGAGGGAGAGGAGAGGACGTGTGTTTTTTACTATTCATTAGGCTTGTGACGTGTCCTAGGTTACTATTCACAAACTTGTCTTTTTAATATATAGGAGAATTTTATATCTATAATAATAATAAACCTCTGTCCCGTTTTAAGTGTTTTAACCCTTTTTAACTGATACCCTGTCCGATTGATCTAGAGCCCCGTAAGGTATGTCAAGGCTCTCCCTAAATTCGTTGGGGTTCTGTCTCGTGACGTAGGGATAAAGTTGAATTGGAGTACTATATTTAATGTGAGTGCATTATATATTTTTTTTATTAAATAATCCAGGAGTTATACCAAGATATATCAACCCTCCAAAAATATTTCCGACACCCCTAATATATTTAGAATACCCCTATATGTCCTAAAATACACCCCGTATATGAAAAGTGGGCCCGAAATACTTTTATATAATTAAAAATCAAATAAAAACAATAAAATAAGTTTGTCGCGGGCCGCGACAGACTGCTCCTAATTCTACGCGGGCCGCGACCGAGTAACAAGTGGCGAGACCTGGTGACGCCACGTGGCATGTCACGCGTCAACAACCCCGGTGACTCAGCAAGATTCCGCCGCCTTTTCTGGACCTCGCGGGCCACGTAAGACCTTGGTGTGGTCTTCGCGGGGCGCGAGAGCCCCTTATGTCAGCCCTATAAATTTGGTCGATTGGATTCAATTGGAAATCGTTCAAAATCAATTTTCTCTCTCAATTTCTGTAGTGTAGGCCCTATACCCGGGCATTATACCCCCCTAATAAGCGAAGCTCTGCCTTGTTGTAAGTATCATAACCCCGGTTACGTATTAGATACGCTGCCCGATTGATCCAGGGTTCCGTAACGGCTGTCGAGGTTCTGCCCGACGTAGTCGTTGGAATGCCGTCTCGGGGAGGGTATTACTAATGTAAATATTGGGTTATTATACTAACACGTGTGCATTATTTATTTAATAGATTGTAACCAGGAAGCCACAAAGGAAAGACCTAAAATAGCAATGTGAGTTTATCCTCTTTTTGTAAACCTATTTTGTGAACTGTTTTTACAAAACCTTAAATATTTTTCCATGCGAATAACAGTTATTGAGTATTTGTAAGGATACAATTATCGTCGGTATATTTGGGGTTTTGTATACAAAATTTGTTACAACCTGGATAGGAGTAACATGACCATAAGTCAGATGACAGTACCGCGGGTGATAATTAGTATGACTTGGAAACAAATATAATTGCGAGATCGCCCTCAATACTGTACAATGGTCTTTATTAAACTTGATTGAACTGTGATTCACTCACCAGTATTTCCCACTGACAAAATGTTTTAAACACGTGTTTCAGGTAACTTAGTGTGAAGCCAATAAAAGCCAGCTGGAGAGCACTGAAGGCTTAGAAAAGTGGCAATAAAAGTTACCTAATTAAAAAGGATAATTGTTTTCAATAACTGAGATTATTCCTATAAATGTATTAAAATGAAAAATCGGGTTTTATCCCATTTATTTATTTTAAACATTATGGTGTTTAACTCTGATAAAAATATTTCCTAACTACGGTCCTGATGAAATTTCCGCTGCCATATTGATAAACACCGATACCACTGAAACTGGCTCGCGACCCGCCCGCTCCCGGGATAGGGGACGGGGGTTGTGACAGAAGGTGGTATCCTAATAACCATTTGTGTTTGGAAATTAATATCTTATGAGTTATCATAAAATCTTAATATGTTTATTAGGATTTTTATGTTATTTCATGAATCTTAAATTCCCAATATGTGTTACCCATATCTGTATCTTACACTTATGCTAGAATATATATATATATATATATATATATATATATATATATAGGGAGGGGCTCATGCGAGAACCACCCTTATTGTGAGAACCTTGAGAACCAATGTGAACACAACCTAAAATAGCTAAAAAAACCTAAAAAAACCCTAAAAAAACCTAACCCCCACCCCCCCCACCCAAAAACCTAAACCCCCCACCCCCCCCAAAAAAAACCTAACCCCCCCCCCCCAAAAAACCTAACCCCCCCCCCCCCCCCTCAAGCTAAAAAAAACCTAAAAAAACCTAACCCCACCCCCCCCCCCCCCCAAAAAAAAAACCTAAACCCCCCTCCCCCACCCCCCAAAAACCTAAACCCCCCCCCCACCCCCCCCCCCCCCCAAGCTAAAATGCTAAAAACTAAACCCCCCAAAAACCTAAAAAAATCTAAAAAAATCAAAAAAAAATCCAAAAATTTTTTTTTGATTTTTTTAATATAAAATCGCTACTTTTCGCACCCAAAAAAAAAAAAAAAATTTTTTTAAAAAAAAAAAAAAAAAAAAAATTAAAAAAAAAATTTTTTTTTTTTTTTTTTGGGTGCGAAAAGTAGCGATTTTAACCTAAAAAATATTAAAAAAATCAAAAAAAATTTTTTTGTGTGATTTTTAGCTATTTTTGGGCATTTTTGGTGTGTTCACATTGGTTCTCGCGGTTCTCGCAATAAGAGGTGGTTCTCGCATGATCTTCTCCCTATATATATATATATATATATATATATATATTAATATCATGTCCTAGTAAATATTGTGATATCTTATATATCTATCACATCCATATGTATATGTGGGAACATCATGCAATATAAATTTTATAATAATAATACAATTCAGATATGATAATTTGTAAATATCATGATATAAATATTTAGATAATATGTATTATACCTAAATGATTTTATAAATTCTCAGAAATATGTAACTCCCATTGTATCTTACAATATGTTAGAAGAATATATTCATAATATAATATTCATTTCCGTATCCACATATCTATGTGAATACAATTCAAAATAAATTATGTTATAATATTGGCATTAATATCTTAAATATAAGATAACACCTTTAGGTACGATATCACTAAAATATCATAATATAAAATGTTATTCACTGAAAGAAAGATATTTTACTTAATTTAAAGATGTGTATTTAGCAAAGTTTTGTTAACACATATATTTTGTTAAAATATAATATTTTGAAATACTTTGTAAATCACTTTATAATTCTTTATCGTATTATTAAATATTAAATATTATTTATCAAAAATTGATAAATTACGTAATATTCAGAAATTATGTGTAAAGTCAATATTTATGATAATTAATATATTAGAAAAATTTTATATACACATGCTCTCTAAAGAAAAAATCTTTAAGATATGTTGTTATTATTATTATTAATATAAAACATTAAATCAAAAATATTATTAAATTCTGTTTTAAATTAAACAAATAATAGTAATAATATTTTTGGAAGAATAAAATATTTGGCTCTTGAATAAAGTTGCACTAGAGAGGATTTTATAAAAGGTAATCCTTAAAATTAATAATGAACACGAATTATTGCAGTTCGACGACTCTAAAATTTAAACGCATATACATATACCACAGAAAATGCAAAATATTTTATAAAAACAGTATTTATAAAACTAGAATACGTACAACAACTTGATACTGTGTAATTAAATAATTTTAATACATAATACCTATGTATCAACAGGAAATAACTTAAAACTTATCTGTAAGTCAAATGTATGTATATTTTTTTATATACGACTTGTATCAATATTATAAAATATGTACAAAAATATTTAGTATGGTATAACAATATGATTTAAAATATATATACATATATTTCTAAAGGAAACACTTTTTACCATTTGATAAGTTCGATTCATTTCTTAAATTATATCTCTATTAAATTTATTCCTTTTGATAAAATCCCTTTTTAATTCCAAAATTGTAACACCTCGTAAAATCACGTCTAATAAGGATCTTTGACCTGTTACTTAAAATAAGGATCTTATGAAACATAAGGGTTAAAAAGTGTCAACATGTAAAATTATTACCTCTGAGTGAACTTTTAACAAATCCCAAGGCTTTGTAATATATATTATACCCTTATATAAATCAGGTAATGATTTATAAAAAGATTCGTTTCAAATGTTGTAGTAAATTTGAGTTTCCAAGAATAGGGATTAAAAGTGTATATATCACAATCCTAGTCTCGGGAAACTTTCTCAACATGTCCAAGACTTACAAATGCATGGCTACACTCCTTAAACCTGTTCATGAGGGCCCCTACTACTGATTATGACCAGAGATTCGAGTGTGTAAATGTTGCATGGTCAAATGTTAAAAGTTCTAAAAATTTTGTCTTCTGATGAGGCTTTACGGACAGCAAAGCCCCTGCCTTACGGTCCGTAAGGTGGCGGACCTGAGCGGAAATATTTAAAAAGCGGATACGGACCGCAAAGCCTAAGCCTTATGGTCCGTAAGACCTGTATCTGGGCAGAAAATGGACAGCTGCCTGTAACAGCAGGTTGCACCGCCTTAGATGGCTGGTTTTCGAATTCAGGAGCTTGGCCAACAGATTTTCATGCATAGGGACACTTGTAATTGATCAAGGAACATCTATAGACTTTGTTGGAATGATCTTGTTGCATCTAAATCACTATATAAGAGTTCTAAGTTGCAACCATTTCGTTTGCTCATTTCAAAATCATTTCAAGACTTCTCTGGAGCTTCCTGACCCTCAATCAAGTTTCCTTAAGTTCCAAAGTCGTGCTTAGGACCTTTGTAAGTGTCCTTAACCTCCTAAATTCAGTTTAATTAGTTTAAATGACCAAAAGTCAAACTTATCGTAATTAAGGTTTGACTTAGTGATTAATCACTAATGGTCCAGTAATTAGTCAAATTAAAAGTAGTTATAAGTTGGTAATTATGTAGGTAATAAACCCCTAAGAGGGCACCTACTGATTATCACCCTAACTTGGTCAAATGTCAGGTCAAACCTAATACTAAAAAGTCAACAGGAAGCTATTTTGCAAATAAATTCATAATTAGCAATGTAGAAGCTTTGGAACCTGTTTTGACATTGAAATAACTTTGTAATTGATCTAAGAACATGTTTAGACATGTTCAACCCGACACTTCTGAGTTTAGACCCGGTTCGCAACCGAAAGTCGCAAAAGTTGACTTTTGCTATGACTTTCAGTTCTGACCCGAATTAGCATGTTTTAGATATGCCTTAAGGTTCCTTTAGGACCATATTATAAGATAGTAAAACCCTCTGAGGTTATACTACATGGTTCCTTAATTATCCGATTCATTTGCATGTTTCCGTTAATTGCTTAAATGTTGACCATAATGCCCTTTTTATAATAAAATGAGATTTTTAACAATGTGAATGGACAACAACCTTTATTACTAAATTATAAGCATGTCCTAAAAATTTTCACATCAGTTCAAGGTCTAAAATGTGAGTTATGCTCGATATCGTAATTAAGAGCCATTTTATTAATTAAATGGCATATTTAGTATAAAGCCTATTTAAACCCAAATTTCGACACCAAACTTCTTACCTACTGATGTAATATAATATTTTGGGATTTTTGAAGATTTTTATTAATTTTTAAACTGATCATAAGGTAGGGTTCTTGCCTTGATTTCGGTAATTGCCGGTTATACCCTTTTTGTTTATAAAATGAATTTTACATAACATTTTGATACCAAACCTTTTGCTACTGATTTTATATGTTAAATAAAATATTTTAAGCCTTCTGGACTGATAAAAATCTCAACTTTCCTTATATAACCTGAAAATCGCTTAAAATCGACTTTTTACGCCTTTTTAGCGCATGGTATGGGTTAAAACTATTTTTAACATATAAGACTTATTATCTACTAATATTTTAAGTAAATTTTCATATTTTAACAGTAAGCAAAAGTTTCAAACTCAGACTTCCAAATTTGACCTTCAAAGCTTATGTGAAATGACCAAAATCCCCCTACGGTGCATAGTTTGGCTATAAATGATAAATTTCACATATATGTGTAACACCCTAAATTTATACACTTGATATTTATAATAGTGTGTACCATTTCTAGTATATTCTACTTGTTACACCCTCAGTAATTACTTGAATATAAATATTCTTTTATACCAAAAGATAATAAATTATCATAATTTAAAATAAAGTATCATAAACCTTAGTCAACTAATGACTAGGTTGGAACATTCAAAAGTTGTTTAAGGTATTTGTTTACAACCCCTGTACAAGGTCTAAGTAAGATTTCACATAGCGGAAGCTTCAAAATTCGTGTTCGGTTCTTCGGAAGTTGCTTGATCGTTATCCATAAACTTTGGGTACCTAAGACTACAATGTTTACACAAACGTTTATGTTAGAATGGTCAAAATGTTAATGTTACAAAACCATGATTGAAATGAAATTTAAATCATTCAATTTATATTAAAATTTTTAAAAGTTTGGTCCCTACCGTAACTTACGGTTCCACCGTAAGTTACGGTGGGCAATAATCATCAAATGTCCACCGTAAATCAGTAGACTCGAGCCGTAAACAATTAACCCCCACCGTAAATTACGGTACTACCGTAATTTACGGTAGTACCTGGAATTCCATGTTTGCTTTTGTTCGATCATTACACCAAAACCCCAACCCTCGGATTTCAGTTTTTTTTTTCCTATGATACCAATACATTAAAATCTTGAAATTTTAACATATTATTCACTAACCAATATCAAGGATCAATTTATCATACTCCAAAACGTTGACCATACTTTACTCGATTATTCGACCCGTATTCGACCCGTTGGCTCGTCTAAGGAATCTTCCCATATAACGACTACCAACAAGATCCAACCAAGTTTGACCAATCCTTCAATATAGCAACATCTCTACTTAATTCAAACCATTCTTATTCTAAAGTTCCAATACATATTATACAAACATCAAAATCACTAAATGTAACGGGTCAAGTTACATACCTTTAAAGCAAGCCTTTCATACGTGCATCCCCACCCGTTTGTCCGCTAGATAACCCGGCTTCCTTTCCTATAGAGTTCAATCACTTTATGTTTAGAACTCCTTGTTTCATATACATAACGCATATTTTACCTTACATCACTATTATGCGTTTTTAACTTAACAATTAAATTTCAAGCCTTCTTTGAGGCATTTTATCAAACATTTTAAGGGCAGAATTTTATATCTTCACATTCAAGTTTATAACTTGCTAATTAGCTAACTTAATCATCAATAAGGCCCTCATATAGTATTTAACATCATATTTTTCTGAAATTACTTTCTCTAAGATCAAATTACACTAGAATAACCCTTCTTAACCCTAGTGTTCATCATCATCATGTAAAACCCACAACCCACCTTCAAGGTGTTCATGGAACTTTCTGAATTTGGTCATGATTTCTCAAATAGTTAGCTAGGTTTTACTTCTAAACACCTAATCAACTTTAATCTAACCAAATAACACACATGCAAGCATCTAATTTAAGATTTTCAAATTCATGAGAATTTCAAGTTGATAGATTTCATCAAATTTCACATACCTTAGAATCCTCTTGCATTGAGGATTACGATTCTAGGCTCAATTCTCGATTTCTACTTGGATTAACCCTTCAATTTGCAGGATTATGAGATTTTAGGGTTTTGGAGAAGTGGGTGTCGCCCCCTGTGATGTTCTGGTCGACCAGACCTTTGAAAAAAAAGTGTTTGGTTTATTTTTATTTAGTAAATCAAATTTAGTTTCAAGTTTAACAATTTAGGCCCCTCAACTTTGTTCATCATATCTTTTAGTAGCTCTAAACCCTATTATAGGCTATTTCTAGTATACTAACTAACTAGGTTAAAATTCTAGTTAGTAAATTCTTGTCTATTTATATTTTATAGTTCCAATATAAAGTTTTATATTTTCGGGGTGTTACAAGTCCACCCCCCTTAAAAAGGGTTTCGTCCCCGAAACCGATTTACGTACCAAATAATGTAGGGTGAAGACGCCTCATCTCCTCTTCGGACTCCCATGTAGTGTCCGAACCTTTCCTATGCTCCCATTTGACCTTAACTTGGTCAATTTGTTTATTTCGTAAATGTTTGACCTTTCTGTCTAAAATCTCCACCGGTCTTACCACATAATTCAGACTATTATCCACTTCGATATCATCGTAATGGATATAAGTCGTTTCGTCTGCTAGGCACTTTCTTAATTGTGATACGTGGAACGTGCCATGGATTCCACTTAGCTCCTCCGGTAGTTCAAGACGGTAAGCTACCTTGCCAACTCTTCCGATAATTTTAAATGGCCCGATAAACCTTGGGCTTAACTTCCCTTTCTTTCTAAATCTAATAACACCTTTCCATGGGGACACTTTTAGCATGACCATGTCACCGACTTGAAATTCAATTGGCCTTTTCCTTTTATCAACATACGCCTTTTGCCTGTCTTGAGCCGCTTTCAAATGTGCCCGAACTTTATCGATCTTTTCGTTCGTGGCTCGTACTATGTCTTGGTGGGCGAGTTCACGTGGACCCACTTCACCCCAACAAACCGGGGTTCGACACTTCCTACCGTAAAGCAGTTCGTATGGTGCCATTTTAATACTAGATTGGTAACTGTTGTTATACGAAAACTCGACTAACGGTAGGTGAACATCCCAACTGCCTCCAAAGTCGATTATACACGCCCGTAGCATGTCTCCCAATATTTGTATCGTTCTTTCACTTTGTCCATCCGTTTGAGGATGGTACGCAGTGCTAATGAACAATTTGGTCCCCATTTGTTCTTGGAATTCACGCCAGAATTTCAAGGTAAACCGGGTATCCCTATCGGACACGATGGACACCGACACTCCATGACGTGCTATGATTTCATTGGTATAGACTTCTGACATCTTTTCTGACGTATAAATCTCACGAATCGGAATGAAGTGAGCACTTTTCGTCAATCTATCCACCACTACCCATATGGCATCAAAACCACGATTCGTCTTAGGCAACTTGGTTAACAGGTCCATTGTAATATGTTCCCACTTCCAAACCGGAATTTCTAACGGTTGGAGTTTGCCGTATGGTTTCTGATGCTCCGCCTTGACTTGTAAACATGTCAAGCATTTTTCCACATATTTCGCCACGTCCCTCTTCATTCCGGGCCACCAATAATTTTGTTTCAAATCATTATACATCTTGGTTGCACCCGGATGAATCGAATAACGGGATTTATGAGCTTCGTTAAGTAGAAGCGCCTTTACTCCATAAGTATGTGGGACCCAAATCCTTCCAGATCGAGTCTTCAACCCATGATTCCCTTCCGACAAATCTTTCAATTGACCAATTATTCTTTCTTTCTTCCAATTCTCTTCTTTTACTGCTTCTAACTGCGCCTCTCGAATACGTTCAAGTATACCCGAGGTCACCACGAGTTGCATCGACCTCACTCCTATTGGGACATAGTCCGCTTTTCTGCTTAGAGCGTCCGCTACCACGTTTGCTTTTCCGGGGTGATAATGTATCTCACAGTCGTAGTCCTTCATCGTTTCTAGCCATCGCCTTTGCCGCATATTCAACTCCTTCTGATCAAAGAAGTATTTCAAGCTCTTGTGATCGGTGAATATGGTGCACTTTACCCCATACAAGTAATGTCTCCATATTTTTAATGCAAACACTACCGCTGCCAATTCGAGATCGTGCGTGGGGTATTTCTTCTCGTGCATCTTCAATTGTCTCGAGGCATAGGCTATTACCTTACCCCGTTGCATCAACACGCAACCGAGCCCCGATAACGAAGCGTCCGAATAGACCACCATGTCTTCGACTCCGTCCGGTAATGTCAGTACCGGAGCTTGAGTTAGCCTTTCTTTTAGCGTCCGAAACGCTTTTTCTTGATCGACTCCCCAAACAAACTTTGCTTTCTTTTGGGTTAGCTTTGTTAGCGGCGATGCAATCTTGGAGAAATCTTGAATGAATTTCCTATAATATCCAGCAAGCCCCAAAAAGCTTCTAATTTCAGAAGGGTTCTTCGGGGGATTCCATTTTGACACCGCCTCTATCTTTGACGGATCCACCAAAACTCCATCGGCACTTATGACATGACCGAGAAATTGTACCTCTCGTAACCAAAAGGCACATTTAGAAAATTTTGCATAAAGCTTCTCTCGTCTAAGTGTCTCTAGCACTTCTTGTAAGTGGCGTGCGTGTTCGGCTTCACTTTTTGAATACACCAAGATATCATCGATAAACACGATGACCGACTTATCCAACATTGGCTTGCAAACCCGGTTCATGAGGTCCATGAAAGCCGCGGGCGCATTTGTTAGCCCAAATGACATCACGAGAAATTCGTAATGTCCGTATCTTGTGCGGAAAGCCGTCTTCGGCACATCTTCTTCTTTGACCTTTAGTTGATGATACCCCGATCTAAGGTCAATTTTGGAAAACCACTTCGCACCTTGTAGTTGGTCGAATAAATCATCTATCCTCGGGAGCGGGTATCGGTTCTTTACCGTGAGTTTGTTTAACTCCCGGTAATCAATACACATACGCATGCTCCCGTCTTTCTTCCTCACGAACAATACCGGTGCGCCCCAAGGAGACACACTCGGCCTTATGAATCCCTTATCAAGCAGGTCTTGGATTTGGGACATCAACTCTTGTAGTTCCGACGGTTCAAGTCGGTACGGGGCTTTTGCTACAGGTTTCGCGCCCGGAATCAATTCGATCCCGAGCTCTACTTCCCGTTCAGGCGGTATCCCCGGTAAATCTTCCGGAAAAACATCTTCATAATCTCGTACTACCGGTACATCTCCAATCTTTCGTGATTCTTTCTCGGTCTCATTTGCATAAATTATGAATGCCTTGCATCCTTGCTTCATGAGCTTGTGAGCTTTCAACATTGAACATACTATGGGGTTGCCTCGTTTTTCGCCATAAACGGTGACGTGTTTTCCGCTTGGAGATGTTAGTTTTATCTCTTTGCGAAAACACACGACCTTTGCATGGTATTGAGATAGCCAATCCATCCCCACAACTACTTGGAATTCTCCCATCGACATCGGGATTAGATTTATCAAATATTCTTCATCATCGATGCTCAGTTTACAATTTTCACATACATCACAAACAATAAAGCTTTTGTTATTACCTATCTCTACTTCTAAAGGCACAGGTAATTTGGTTAAAACAAATGAAGGATGTCGAATAAACCCATATGAAACAAAGGATTTATTCGCACCCGTATCAAATAACACGTGTGCGGGAATTGAATTTACAGCAAATATACCTGAGACCACGTCAGGTTCAACCTTTGCTTCTGCGGCAGTTAGTTGGAAAGATCTTGCCTTTGCTTTCGGGGCCTCACCTTTCGGTTCTTGCCCATCCTTCTTTCCAACCAGTTCCGGGCATTCCGACTTCTTGTGACCCGTTCGATAACAGTTGTAACAAACCGTCACTTTCTCCGGGCATGACATAGCCATATGTCCCGTTTTCTTGCATATAGGACAAGGCTTATCCTTGTAACGGCATTCGCCCTTATGATTTTTCCCACAAATTTTGCAACCTGGTGTACTACCTTTAGCATCTGATCTCTTTGCTGTTTCATTCGTTCTTGCTTTCTTGGTAGGGCTTGGATTCACATCTTGTGCCCTTCGTTCACCCCGTTCTATACTCTTTTTCAATTCGATCTCCCTTTCCCGAGCAACATTGACAATCTCGGTAAGGGTCTCGTACTTTGAAGGGGTTATGAACTCTCTATATTCCGCGCTTAGCATGTTATGATAATAATAGACCTTTTGCTCTTCATTCGTTATCAATTCATCACAGAACTTCATCTTGTCCATAAACATCCCCGTGATCTTGTCTATGGATTCACCTTTGTGTCTGAGTTGCATGACCTCTTCCTTGATTTTATTTACGACCGCCTTGGGACTATGGTGTTTAAGAAACGGCGTCTTAAACTCCTCCCAAGTCATGGCCTTAGCCGCTTCACTTCCAATCTCTCCCACCAATCTTTCGCTTGACTCCTTAGTTGACCCGTACCATAAGCTACGTAGTCTTCTTCGTCACAATGGGTTCTCTCGAATACCCCTTCGATGTCACTTAGCCATCGTTGGCACACTATTGGGTCAACCTCCCCATTATATGTTGGTGGTTTACAAGCCATGAATTCCTTGTATGAACAAGGCTTTCGTCCTCCACGCTTTTCCTTTGCTACATTTGAATCATCTTCTAGTTTCTTGATTCTATCTTCTACTATTGATAAAACCGTGTTTTGGATTTTATCAATAAAGCCCGACAAACTGTTTTCGATCGCCTTTCCAACCTCTTCGGCAATCACTTCCCTCACTTGTTCGGTGACTCTTGGCACCGCATTATCATTGCCTCCATCAGCCATCTCAATTTCTGAAATGTTTACATAGATTGTTAAACATTCCATTTATAACACATGCTTTACTTGTTTTGATTTAATCAAGTTCATAACTTGATTTAATCATTCTTGTTTCAATTCAATCAAGTTCGTAACTTGATTTAATAATTCTTGTTTCTATTCAATCAAGTCCGTGACTTGATTTAATCATTCTTGTTTCATGCATTTCTTGTTTTTGAGTGAGCTTACACACTCTTTTCATGCATATTTGTTCATTTCTCATTTTATACATAGTACATAATTTATTAACAAAACAAGTTAATTCTTACCGGACGATCGATCAAGCTTGAACCGAACACTTATTGACAACCTTGAGCTCTGATTACCAACTTGTAACACCCTAAATTTATACACTTGATATTTATAATAGTGTGTACCATTTCTAGTAAATTCTACTTGTTACACCCTCAGTAATTACTTGAATATAAATATTCTTTTATACCAAAAGATAATAAATTATCATAATTTAAAATAAAGTATCATAAACCTTAGTCAACTAATGACTAGGTTGGAACATTCAAAAGTTGTTTAAGGTATTTGTTTACAACCCCTGTACAAGGTCTAAGTAAGATTTCACATAGCGGAAGCTTCAAAATTCGTGTTCGGTTCTTCGGAAGTTGCTTGATCGTCATCCATAAACTTTGGGTACCTAAGACTACAATGTTTACACAAACGTTTATGTTAGAATGGTCAAAATGTTAATGTTACAAAACCATGATTGAAATGAAATTTAAATCATTCAATTTATATTAAAATTTTTAAAAGTTTGGTCCCTACCGTAACTTACGGTTCCACCGTAAGTTACGGTGGGCAATAATCATCAAATGTCCACCGTAAATCAGTAGACTCGAGCCGTAAACAATTAACCCCCACCGTAAATTACGGTACTACCGTAATTTACGGTAGTACCTGGAATTCCATGTTTGCTTTTGTTCAATCATTACACCAAAACCCCAACCCTCGGATTTCAGTTTTTTTTTTCCTATGATACCAATACATTAAAATCTTGAAATTTTAACATATTATTCACTAACCAATATCAAGGATCAATTTATCATACTCCAAAACGTTGACCATACTTTACTCGATTATTCGACCCGTATTCGACCCGTTGGCTCGTCTAAGGAATCTTCCCATATAACGACCACCAACAAGATCCAACCAAGTTTGACCAATCCTTCAATATAGCAACATCTCTACTTAATTCAAACCATTCTTATTCTAAAGTTCCAATACATATTATCAAACATCAAAATCACTAAATGTAACGGGTCAAGTTACATACCTTTAAAGCAAGCCTTTCATACGTGCATCCCCACCGGTTTGTCCGCTAGATGACCCGGCTACCTTTCCTATAGAGTTCAATCACTTTATGTTTAGAACTCCTTGTTTCATATACATAACGCATATTTTACCTTACATCGCTATTATGCGTTTTTAACTTAACAATTAAATTTCAAGCCTTCTTTGAGGCATTTTATCAAACATTTTAAGGGAAGAATTTTATATCTTCACATTCAAGTTTATAACTTGCTAATTAGCTAACTTAATCATCAATACGGCCCTCATATAGTATTTAACATCATATTTTTCTGAAATTACTTTCTCTAAGATCAAATTACACTAGAATAACCCTTCTTAACCCTAGTGTTCATCATCATCATGTAAAACCCACAACCCACCTTCAAGGTGTTCATGGAACTTTCTGAATTTGGTCATGATTTCTCAAATAGTTAGCTAGGTTTTACTTCTAAACACCTAATCAACTTTAATCTAACCAAATAACACACATGCAAGCATCTAATTTAAGATTTTCAAATTCATGAGAATTTCAAGTTGATAGATTTCATCAAATTTCACATACCTTAGAATCCTCTTGCAATGAGGATTACGATTCTAGGCTCAATTCTCGATTTCTACTTGGATTAACCCTTCAATTTGCAAGATTATGAGATTTTAGGGTTTTGGAGAAGTGGGTGTCGCCCCCTGTGATGTTCTGGTCGACCAGACCTTTGAAAAAAAAGTGTTTGGTTTATTTTTATTTAGTAAATCAAATTTAGTTTCAAGTTTAACAATTTAGGCCCCTCAACTTTGTTCATCATATCTTTTAGTAGCTCTAAACCCTATTATAGGCTATTTCTAGTATACTAACTAACTAGGTTAAAATTCTAGTTAGTAAATTCTTGTCTATTTATATTTTATAGTTCCAATATAAAGTTTTATATTTTCGGGGTGTTACATATGCAATACCTTACTGATATGACTTGCAAAAAAAATATTTTTACTGATCATTTCAGACCTGAACCTCAGATTTATGTTTAATCCCTTTTGTAACCTTTAAAAAGACCAAAATACCCCTACGGGGCTTAATTTGAGTTTAAATCCGTTTTGGGCATAATGGAAGATATCCTACTGATATCACAACATATTTAAAGCATATTAACTTAGGAAACCTGTTCATGACTCTTTTGTTACCCGTTATGCATTATTCGCCTTCGATTCGGTTTATGTAACTAGTTTGCATAAATTGACCGAAACGGGTAAAGCATTATCTTTATTGTCTCAAAATCCAGAATGTGTTTAGTTTAACCATATTATACAAGTCCTCAAACTTTTCGGGTCTAAACCACATTCTAATATGGTCTTCGCTTGATCATGCGTTTTGAACCGTATATCTTTCTTTAAAACTAACCGGTCTAAGTGTGAACTTAAATAAGACCCGTTAGGAATCTAATAGGTTATTAAAAACCTTCATTCCAGATTAGGAGCCCGGTAAAAGCTACTTGCACTCACCAATTGTTAAACGGATGAGATAAATATTATTTTAAGCTCAGGTAAATACTTTTAACTTATTTTCCCTTATATGGGCTTGGGGTACGGTATATAAAATACCGCTTGGTCGGGTGTTGAAGATTTAATCGTATGGAGGTTAAATAATTGAGATAACCCGTTTAAACTGTTTTGTTTGCTTAAAGCCTTTGGGAGGTTAATGACCATGTCCCGGATATCCTTGGCATCATTCATTGAAATGGCCACGACCTAAGCACGGGGTGTAGGCATACACCTGTCGGTGCGTATATAAGAAGATATAACCGCCTGTTCGAGAATAACTCGCCGCGGGACTATATCATGTGGTGTGTCTATTAATCTTTAACCCGGTATTCAGCCCGGGCTACTGAACGTATAACAAACATGTAATTCTTTTACAAGTTTATATGCAAATAATTATCCTAAGTTATAAAAGATTATTTTTGCCTTGTTCATCTAAATCAATTTTCTTAAACTCTTTTCAAAATGAGTCGGTTAATTGTATTTACCAGTGTAAACTGACGTATTTTCCAAAAGGTTAAAGTGAAAGTACTAAGCGAAATAGGCCGGCTACTCCAAGAGTAATTAAATAAAGAGTCTTGCAAGCTTGGTCACTTAATAATCTGTTGAACTATGTTTCTTTTATTTAGATCCGCCTGTGGATCATTTTACATTCCGTTTGTAATACTTATGATACTTTCATTCGGTTTGTAATATTTTTACTTTTAGGCTTCCGTTGTGCATTTAAACTGTGATTATTGACTATGATGATATCAACTACGTCACGATACTCCCCACCGGGCCCACCGGTAATACCGTATTCACGTTTGATGGCCATGCAGTGGATTTCTTTGACAAACATCTAGCAAAGAATCTTCCCGTGCAAGTTCTCTTTCTCGTATTTCAGATAGTCGACTTGAACTTCAGCTGGCAAAGGCTTGGAAACTTTGGACAGGAACTGTTTCCTCCATTCTGTGAACACATCAGGTGCATTATCTGTAGCATCGCGATTTTTCAAGTGTTCATCGATGACGTCCACATTTTCTTTCAACCAATCTGCATTAAAGGGAGTGAATTCTGTTCCGTCTTCTTGTACATAAGTCGATTTCTTCGTTTCGCCTTCAAAATACGATCTCTTCAAGATTTTCTACGTCTGCTGATTCAGGCTCACTTGGAATGCTATCAATAACAGCATCGTCGATTTCTTTCATTTCATTCAACGCTAGCAACTACTCATGCGAGAGATCAGCAACAAACTCTCCCTCTTCCAGAACTTCTCCAGTAATAGGATGTACAGCCTGTAAAGCAAGATCAGCAGAGCTAGGAACAAAGGATGTACCAGCCATAGAGCTTTCAATGTAAGAACTGCTCTCTAGATGTTGTACTTCTTCTATGGTTCCACCAGAGGTTCCTTGTGTAGATCCAATCTGTGAAGGCTTGAAGACAACAATTTGAGTAGATGCAGTGGCTGGCGGTTGCTCAGATGTCGCAGAAGGGTCTGGGTTACCCGGATCCTCAGAATCATGATCTCGTTTCTTCAAGACTTCCTGTTGTTTGCATCGGTCACCCCACAAAATGTTCACACGCTTTCTGACAATCTCGAAACCATCAGTGATTTTCTTGACCCCTTCTGTTATCGTGGTATTGCGCGAGTTGTACCATTCTCTCATATCATCATGCTTTGCTTTGAGAGTGTCAGCCAACCTTTGAACAACAGTGCTTCTTTCTTTCAAGCGATTCATATCTATACCACGAGCATTATCTGTAGCTCGCATCTGCTGTAATTGGCGTTCCCTTTCATCATCAGCGGTCTTTAAACGTTCATTCTCAGCCTTAAGTTGGTCAATCTCAGCTTGTTGGCGTGTAATCTCAGCTTGTTGACGCTGAACAGTGGACTTTAGAGTATTCATCTCCAACTGTTGCTTTATCAAATTGCTTCTTGTAACATTTATCACCGACGATTGCCTATCAATCTGACCTGCACCAGCTTGTAATTGAGTAAACAAGAAATCTACCTTTTCATCTTGTTTCATTTCAGAAAAATTTCTTCGTCTGCGTTCTGAGCTAGGCTGATAAGTAGTTGCTCGAATGGTAGATGCTATTGAGCGTGAAGGTTCTTATGCTGCAACTACTGGAGTTTCTGCAGCTGAAGTGACCATAGGAGTTGGCTCAGATGATCTTGGAGGAGACGATATAATAGTAGCAGCTTCTTTGGCAGTGAGTCCAAAGTTTGGATCCATTTCTGCTTCTTGAATAGGCTCGTGTTGTTGAACGTTTTGTTGCACAGATGAAGCACCAATGTACTTCCTGCTCTTTTTCTTTCTACGAGCAGCAGTTTGTTTCTTCTTTAACCGTTCAGCTTCAGTATCAGAAGGAACATAATCAGCATCATCCTCCTGTCTAATCTTCCTCACTTTTCTCACACCACGATCATCGATGTAGAACTCGTATCCTGGCTCAGGTTGATTGTCATCAGACTCAGAGTCTTCTGCATCACCCCCAGCTGAACTAGCACCAGTTGTGCCATCAACAGATGCACCAGCAGCACCAGTATCTCCACCATCACCACCTTCATCATCACCATCATCATCGCTGTCACTTTCAGTAGAATCACCGAAAATGTTTATCTTCTTGCGACCAAACTTGTCTTCCATCATCTTTTTCAACTTTGGCTCCTTGTCGTCCGATTGGCTATCATTGTGACGCCATTTATCGTTCTCTGGAGCGACGTAGTCTTTCTTATCAAGCGCACCTATCATCTTCCTTGGTGGTTTGATTTCTTTGTACCGTTTTTCTGCAACACCCTTGAAAATCTTTAGAGAATGCTCTATCATAGCATCTATCTTCAGAATATCATTATCGGCTTTTCAGAAGATTTGGATGTTGCACATTCATTATCATCTGCAAGAATCGAGGATACATCTAGAACTTGTTCCCTGTCATACGACCACCGGTTCTCTTCATATTCTCTTTCATGTTGGCATAAATGTACTTCGAAATGCAAAACGGCTTGTTCAGCACCAATGCCACCATGAATCCCACTAGATCATTTCCTGCCATGTCGTACCCAGCACGTCTGTTGCTAAGACATTGAATGAGTACATGTAGTAGAAACTTGTAGCGCATTGGCAACTCTCCTTTGTTGATTTGACTACCGAGAATATCACCGGTACATTTCATCCTAAGCAAACAACCGCGTGTGCACATAATTGGAACGGAATAGGGTGCATTCAGATCATCTTAAAGTTCTAGTACGGTGTTTATAATATCCGAAGAGACATTCACATTCACTTGGTTAACTTGCCCTTGTATAAGTTCATTTCCATCAACTTCAATAACACTCGCTGAATTCCATAATTCTTTGATGAGCGACTTGTACACCGGTGTTGAAAAGGCAATGGCTTTGTTGATTCGAGATTCCCTTAGCCATGCAGTGATCTCCTTCAGTTCCGTAATCTTCCCTTCAGGATCAAGGTATGCGACCATGTTGTAACGGGGTTTGGACATGACTTGTTCTTCTGGTTTGGCAGTTTTCTTAGTTGCGGGCTTGCGTTTCTTTTCTTTCGGAGCCATTCTGCTATATGAAACACATCCACTGTAAGTCATAGTGTCAAAATATGTGCAATAGACATGTGTTTATACATGTTCATGTATAAAGTGGACAGTGAACATGTACATACATATATACTGTGAGGGGCACACAAACTGAAAAATTTTCTAAGTGTTGGACGACGAAAGACTATCTCTGCGACGAAAAACACCTTTTATGGCGAAGAACCCTTGGTCAAACAAAGTCAAAATTGACCTTTGACCATGGGTTTTTCGTCGACAGACTTCTGACGAAAGATACTTCTTTGTTAAACAGGTATTTCGTCGCAGGTAGTTTGAAGAAACATGTATTTCGTCGTAAAGGTAGTTTTTCGTCAGTTAGGGTTTTTCGACTTGACAGAAATTGGGGGGTTTTCGAAACAGAGGGTTTTTCGCCGACAGACGTTGAATTGACAATTGATTCAGAAAATCAAACACAATGGACACTATGTTTAAACACAAACATGAAGGAACAACCCAGATGTGTAACCGACATGAGTTCGACCAGAAAATACACCCAAACTTGTTTAAACATCAATCAAGAACCCATCCCCTATTTTAATACCCGAAAACATAAACCTAAAACATTGTACAAATCTATATACAAACCCTATGTTTGTCAGTTTTGATGAAGAACAAAGAAAATAAACAAAGTATTTCATGAAGAAATCAAACATTAAGGGTCTCCGAGGGTCATTCAAACATTTTCGACCAAAACAGAGAGGTCCTAAAGATTCAAAACATGTAAAAGATCCTTTTGTATACCTTGATTTGATGAAAATTTTGGAGAGAAACAAAGGGGTTTTGAGTCGGTGAAAGGAGGTATGGGGGTTTTCTTGTGGAAGGAGATGGACAGGAAAGTAGGTTTTGAAAAAGTGAAGGTACTGATGTACTGGGTCCCCTTTTCTAACCTGACCCTCGACGAAACACATGTTTGGGTCGACGAAAAACCTTAATGGGCTTGTACAGTAAGCCCATGACGAAAGTCCATGAAGCCCAAGGTTTTTCATCATGACCTCAACGAAAAATGGGTATTTCGTCGTGAACAAATTTTATTTTGACCAAGACTGGAACACCGTTGACCTGGAATGGTTTTTCGTTGACCTTTAGGTCTTTCGTGGACCTTTAGGTTTTTCGTGAAACATTTTCACCAAAAATTACCAAGTCTCGGTATTTGCACAGTTTGAACAGATTTTACTGATTTGAACAGATTTTCCCTTGTAATTAAGTTTACCAAATGCAAAAGGACATTTTATGAAGAAGCACAAACAAGTCGGTTTCAGGCTTTTCGGCAGAAAACTCCAAGTTTCAACTTCGGCTAATCAAAAACGAACTTTACAACTTACTCTAGAACAGAATTTAAAATGCGGTAAACTAACGAGAAGCAATAAAAAGCAGTAAACGACTGTACAATATCAAACTTTTGCGAGTTTCAAGGAAAAAGAATCATACCAGCTTACGGTCTTTGTCAACATGGTTTTTGTTTCGGTTTAAAACTTTGGATAAGTATACTACCACGATTATCGATATTGTTGTCCAAATAAGCTCAAACTGATCAGATGTAATCATAATTAGGAGATACGATTTACGGTAAGAGTTATACTTACAAGTCGATGTGCATCTACTCACGACACATTCCCGTATCAAGGTATGCACGAGAGTTCATCTTACCGGTGAGTATACCGCTTATCATCTGTTTGACTGTATAAAAAGATGTGAGATACCTACTTATTTTTTATTGAAAACAATCCCTATTTGATAGAATCACTAATTGATGAGGAACTTGATTTTCATATGCATGAGGGCACAGGAGCAAGTCCGTGAACAGGTCAGTACTAACGTACAGCAAAGAGACGAACTTGACTCCCGCAAGAAAGCTGTGATATATTATCACTTATTTGGTTTGGACATGTGATTGTTGATCACTTATTGAGGTCGAATGCAATATGTACACGTATGTATAGTATCATGGAAGATCTAGACTTCGTCTCCATTATTTTTCGGTAAAAGATACAACCATGATACCTAGATGATAAGACAGCATAAAGACCGTATATCTCAGAACCTCGGTAATCAATCAAATGAAATTTCGGTACCAAGACCATATGCCAATGAATGGTTCCCACCTGACTTGAAGTTTGTTAGGTTTATATCATCCTGCACATTTTAATCTGATTGTGAGCCTACCGATACATCATTAGAAGATATACTTATCATTTCTCAATTTTTCTTTTTACATTTTTGACCATGCAGACTGACCACACCAGTGAATCTCATCACTTTCTTTTATCCAAGAAACTCATTTTTTATTTTCTAATTTTTTAATTTTTTTTAATTTCTTTGAATTTTTGAATTTTTCAAGCGAACGTAAAGACAGAAGGTAAAGACATATTTTTGGATTTTTGACTTTTTCAAATGTTTTTGTATTTTCTTGAAATTTCTCCCCCTAAAATACGAAAAGGTTACGTAAAGGAAAATCTTTTTGTATTTTTTAGAGTTTTAAAGAAAATATTTACAAAAACGATTAGCCAAAGAAGTTTTACTCGGGTATCACCTTAATGCCATTGACCAAAAGAAGTTAATCAAAACGTGATTTATCAAAAGCTTTAGTGAACAGGTCAGCACGTTGGTGATCAGTGTGGATTTTAACAACATCGATGAGTCTTTTATCAAAACAATCAAGTATGAAGTGATATTTAATTTCGATGTGTTTGGTCTTGGAATGCTGCACAGGATTTCTAGTGATCTGTAAGGCAGCATTGTTATCAACAAAAATAGGAATAGATAGGAATTCAAAACCGTAGTCGCGCATTTGTTGTTGGATCCACAGGACTTGGGAGCAACAACTTGAGGCAGCAATGTATTCAGCTTCACAAGTAGATGTAGCGACACAGGTCTGCTTCTTGCACTGCCATGTGACCAGGCGATTTCCTAAAAACTGTCATCCAGCCGTTGTTGATTTGCCGTCGATTTTGCAGCCACCAAAATAAGAATCACTGAACGCGATCAAGTCGAAGATATCATCCCTAGGGTACCAGAGACCGGTGTCCGGGCAACCCTTCAAATAGCGGAAAATCCTTTTTATAGCTCCCAGATGTGAGGCCTTCGGGTTGGCTTGATATCTTGCGAGCAGGCACGTGGGATACATTATGTCGGGCCTCGAGGTTGTGAGATACATGAGAGATCCGATCATTGCGCGATAATATGAAGAGTTAATGCTTTCACCCTTCAAGTCCGGAGTAATCCCGTGATTCTACGGAAGTGGGGTACCAATGGGCGTTGCATCAGACATCTGGAACCGGCTCAAGATGTCACCAACATATTTAGTCTGATGGATGAATATCCCAGACTCAGTTTGCTGAACTTGTAGGCCCAAAAAGAAATTCATTTCACCCATTGCGCTCATTTCGAATTTATCCTGCATAACACGCTCGAATTGCCTACACAAATCATCGTTAGTTGAACCAAATATGATATCATCAACGTATACCTGTGCCAACAGAAGATCTCCATCCTGTTCTTTGACGAAAAGAGTGCAATCGATAAGGCCTCGCCGAAAACCACTCTCCAACAGATAGTTAGATAAGGTTGCATACCAAGCTCTCGGTGCCTGATGTAAATCATAAAGAGCTTTGTTGAGCAACCAAAACCGATCAAGGTGAATAGGATCTTCAAAACCTGGAGGCTGTTCAACATACACCTCTTTTTCAACCACACCATGTAAGAATGCACTTTTCACGTCCATCTGGTAGACCTTGAATCCTTTAAATGATGCATAAGCTAGAAAGATCCAAATAGCCTCAAGACGTGCAACCGGTGCATAAACTTCATTGTAGTCGATCCCTTCGATCTGATGAAACCCTTGAACCACTAGTCTCGCCTTGTTTCGAATGACTACTCCACAATCATCCTTTTTGCATTTGAAAACCCAACGTGTGCCAATTTTCTTGTAATTTTCAGGTCTTTCAACATGTTTCCAGACACCTAGCTTTTGAAATTGTTGCAGTTCTTCCTGCATGGCTTCCACCCAAGAATTTTCCTTTAGAGCTTCTTTCCAAGACTTTGGTTCTTCTTGTGAAACATAACACGTGAAGGACCAATCATTTTGTAATCCTGATTCTCTGATAGCTGAATACAAGCCAGCATTCTAGTTGTTTCTCAGCTGATTACGCGTCTGCACTCCACTATGGACATCTCCAATAATATTCTACTGTGGATGAGTATCATGAATTCTCGTTTCAGGAACATCAGGAACACGAGTATTAATACCCAGATTGTTAAGATTAAGATCAACAACCAACTCCACGCCTGGCATTGACGTAGATGTGGATGCATTTCCTTCAGCAGTGTCTACATTTTGCACATGAGTAGTTGCTTCAGAAGCACCTTGAATAGGAGCAACTGGAGCCGAAGTGACTTCAGTAGCATCGTGGTACTCATCATCTTCCGATGACTCATTGTAATCAGCAGCATCTTCAAAGTCCTCATTTTGATCAATGTTATTAACCGAAGAAGAAGCTTGAGGGGTAACAACAATTGGTCGCACCAAAGATGAGTCAACAACATTATCACTTTCCAGTAACATTTGAGCAGCTGCAGAAGCTTCATCAAAGGTTGGCAGATTAAAGGAGTCGAATAGCCCATCATAATCGAACATCCAAGGATCACCCGGAGCTCTAACAGGATTAGTATACCTTTGAACCTTTACTTCACTCCATAACTCAATCTTTTTGGTTGCTAAATTCCATACACGAAAATTCGGAGTAGCATATCCAAGGAAGAAACCCTCGATAGCTTTGGCGCCAAACTTTCCGTGCGGTTCAATCATAGTGCATGGAGCGCCAAATGGTTCTAAGTGAGAAACGTCCGGTTTCCTTTTGTGTAACAGTTCGAAACAAATCTTGTCATGCCTTTTAACTGTGAGAACTCTGTTTAAAGTGTAGCAAGCAGTAGCCACAGCCTCCCCCCAGAACTGAACAGGAAGCTCCGACTCTACCAACAGGGTTCTTGCAGTTTCTATTATCGTTCGATATTTCCTCTCAGCGACACCGTTTTGTTGTGGAGTGTAGCGAGAACTGTATTCATGAAGAATGCCCTTTGAGATACAGAACTCATCCATTATACAGTTTTTGAACTCAGTGCCATTGTCGCTTCGGATCCTCTTTACTTTCAACGAGTACAAATTTCTAGAAGAGTAAGAAGATTCTTGAGGATTTCAGGAATTTCACTCTTGTGTGCCATAAACGATACCCAAGAAAATCTAGAGTAGTCATCAGTAACCACCAGACAATAAGCATCCCCAAAGTTTGTCTTGTGTTTCATAGGCCCAAAGAGGTCCATGTGAAGACGTTCAAGAGGCATGCTGGCAGTGTTGACTTTCTTAACCGGGTGAGACTTCTTCATTTGGTTTCCCTTCTGGCATGAAACTCAGACATCTTGTAGATGAAAATTCTTCACAGGCACACCATTCACAAGATTGTTTTTCACCAAATGGTTCATTTTTCCCAAGTGAATGTGCCCCATTCGTCTGTGCCAAGATATAGACTCCTTTTCTGTAGCTTTCGAGACAAAACATGTAACTTGTGCAGATGTCGTAATCGCTTGGCTCATGTTGAGAATATAAAGATCATTAACTCTTGGAGCCGCTAAGAGAATCCATTCTTTTGGAATTTTAAAACCAGGCTTCATCACATAACAACCTGCATCATCAAAATGCACGGTGAATTTCTTATCGCAGATCTGCAAAACACTCAGAAGATTGTGATCAATTTGTCGTACATAATTGATCTTATTGAAACACACAACACCATTTGAGATCTTTCATTCTCCAGTGATGTATCCGCCTTTGTCTCCAGCAAAAACGACATAACCTCCTCTAATGTTTTTCACATCATAAAGAAGCCGTAAGTCGCCAGTCATGTGCCTAGATGCTCCACTGTTAACAATCCAATGACTATTAACAGTTCCTCCTGGAACATCCTGCACATTTCATTCAACAATTAGTTGGAGTTGGGGACCCAAGCCTTAGTGGTCTTGGGTCGTCCCTGATCATCAAGAAATGTGATCTCGATTTCTTGATGATTTTGAAATAATGTACCTCCCCCTGAACCTTCACCCGTTTTAGGTTTCCAAGTCTGATTTCTTTTACCAGATTGAGTTTTATTAAAAGATTTTGAAGTTTATGGTTTTAACGGTTTTGATGAACTTGGTTCCCTTTTGACAGATTTGACTTCCGGTTTTAAAACCGTTTCTAATGCCTTGACGTTTTGACGTCGTTGTTTCGTTTCTTGTTCTTTAACAGTTCGCTTATCTTGTTTTGGTGAAATAGAGCGACGTTGTTGGTGACCTTTTTCAGGAGAGCTCTCTCAACAAACTTTTCTTTGGGAGGATTTGTACAGTTTTTGATAATATGTCCAAACTTCCCACATTTAAAACAAGTTCTCCTTTCAACAAACTTAGGAGATTCCGATTGATGAGCAGATGTTAAGCTTGCAAACCCAGAGGTACTTGTTCTTTCATCACACCCATTTGTGTGTTGGGTGTAGTTGTTTTGACTATTACGTTTTAAAATTCTGACTTGTTGAACAAAATCGATATTTGATTTATTTTCAAAAGTTTCTATTTTATCAGTACCTCTTGATGCTACAAATTTAACATCATTGCTTTTCTTTTTGTAACGAGCTCCTTTTGTTTCAAACTTTGGTTGTGGAACTTTAGGCTTTTGAGCTCATTGTTCTTGCTGTTTACCCTTAGAAGCAATAGGTTGTTGCTTTGTCGGTAATCTTTGATTTCCAAATTGTTTTCTAACTTCGGATTTTGGAGTAGGATCACACTGAGTTACAACAACTCCCGGGATCGTCTTTCCCAAAAACTTACTGGTAGTATCTTCAAACACTTTATCAATTAAAGATGGATTGACGTTTTTAATTGGAAAATCTTTGTTTGAATAGAATTTAGCATCACCGACTAAAGTATACAACACATTATGACTTTTAACAGCAGACACAGATTCCTTGACAGGATATATCACTTGTTTAGCAACAGGTTACACAGCAGGAGTAAGAGGATCACACAGAATATGATTCTCAATTGGAATTTCTACTCCTTTCATCTTATCAATAGATTTATCCTGATCACTCACATCTGATTCATCATCAGACGATTCATAGTCCTCTATAATTGGAGCACTTTGATTCGTAGATGTCGAATTTTCTGTTCCTTCAGATGAGTTACCCGAGGAACTGTCCGGTTTGAATCCTAATCCTATAGTAACTTCCTCATAATCAAGAGGCACACTTGGTTCAAAACGAGGCATATCCCCTTCATCGGGCATTCTGGTATAGTTATGTCTCAAAGGGGGCGGACACGACTTATACCCAATGCCTTTCTTATTCCCTTTCAGCTGTTGAGCGTCTATAATGTGATCAAGCACATATCGGGAGTTAGAATAACTCTCCAATTTGAGCTTGATCGCATCATGCTCACATTTTGCCATGGCTAGCTCTTTCTTTGTTTCCTCAATGATATTAATGTAGTTATTAATACTAGTTTGTTTGTTGAAAATAGTTTTTGTTAATTCGGAAACGTTTTTCTTTAAAGTCTCGATTACTAATTTAAAATCTTTTTCATTTCGAGTTAAAGCCATGTTAGCCTCTTTGCATTTTGACAGCTCAATAACCAAACTCTGATTGTGACTATGAACCTTTTCTGATTCAAGTTTCAAATCTGCACAATTACTACATACACTAGGAGTAGGAGGGTCGGAATTTACCTGACTTGTCGAGGCTGCGACATTTACCATAAAGGCAGTCTGATAAGAAAAAGATCCATCTTCAGAGAAGAACTTCTCCATTTCCTTTGATGCAACAGCAGCCTTCTTTACCATAATAGATTTCTGACACTTTAACTCCTCAGCTTCTGTAGATCCCAATATCAATCCGGATCACAGTGGTTGGTTGTTTTAGTCCAAAACACCTATTGATTAAGTGTTTGGACTATGAAAAGGTTAAGAACCATCAAGAATGAAGATGAAGCTAATGGATTGATGAATACAACAAGTGTTGTATTGAATCCAAACAAGTATTAAATCAATGAGTAAACTGCCATTTTGGTCCCTGTGGTTTGGTCACTTTTGCCACTTTAGTCCAAAACTGAAACTTGATTTGCCCCTAAGGAAAAAGACAAAATTACTGGATTTTATAAGACAAATATGACATGATTTCATTTTTGGACCAAAATGGCAATAAAACTGAAACCACAGGGACCCAGATGCAAAAGGTTTGAGTTTTGGACTAAAGTGGCAAAAGTGATCAAACCTCAGGGACCAAAATAGCAGTTTACTCTAAATCAATAAAGCACCTTGGAAGTCTGATTTGAGCACAATATCAAGAGATTTAATGTAAACAACACTTCATTCACCAAAGAGCCAAAAGCTTGGCTAGTGCTACAATGCTTGGGCTTATGTAGGACCTGACTTGCCAGCATAATTATAATTATGCTGGAATCTTAACTACACCAAGTCAGGTTTGCTAGTTTCATGAAATTACAAAATAAGCCCCTAGACTATAAAATAAGCTACAGACTATTACAAAACTAATCCAGTACAAGTATGAACGATCTCAAAAGTTCCAACAATATCCCCCAAGATCGTTGCATACTTGTCTTCTCATTCTTTTGTAGTTTCCACTGGATTGTCTGCAGCTTTCTTCTCAGGCTCTTTAGGGATTTCTTCATGCCCTGTTGTTTCTGGTGATGCTTGAATTTCGATTGGTGCGACAGGAGTTTCTTGATTAGTAACAGCTTCACTTGTTGGTGGATCCTCCATAGTGGCCTCATATGTGGATGAGGCCGGAGGTGATGAGGTTGTGGTGGGCTCTGTTGTTGATGCCGAAGTCTTCTCTATCTTCTTTTCATGCTTTTTCTTCTTTCTAGCTTCCTTCTTCTTTTCAGAATCTTCATTTCTTTTCTCGATTTTGTCTACGAGGTCGAGCATCTCTTTCTTTATCTTCCAAGCTCGCTCCACTGCTCGCTGAAATAACATAGCCTCTTCAAGATTTGCGTTTCCGGCTCCAACATTAATACAGCTTGCATTCAGCACTGTAAGATCAGAAAGTCCAAACATAAACACGTCCATTGGATCCAAGATTCGGATATCCACGTTTTCAGTGGATCGAATCACAGCTTCACCAGTCCGGCTATCATAAAACCATTTCTTGAAATTGTTGAGGCATACTGGAACTTCTTCAGGAAGCTTGATTCTCGTGACAACTTTAGCAGGGTTAATTACCCACCTCACCTTTCCTTTTCCAGTAACCGGATCCCTGGTTGTTTTGGACACTCTCCGTCTTGGACGCTGTGGCTTGTGATTTGGGAAACCCTTGTTACATTCTTTAGCAATCAGTCGCTCAAAATCCCCGCTAATGCTTCTATCTTCTGGATTTAGAATATCCAGACGACCAAGCTCACGCAGATCCCACCTAGGAAAAGTAAAGAGATCAAATCCAGTTTGGAAATACTGAATTACGCCGCCTCGCCTTTTAACCACAAACATCCCCCTCAGGTTGCTGTACATCCAGTTGATGATTTTGTCGGTGGCCTCAGTCTTCTCGATAGTTATCACCTGATAGAAGTCAGGGAGTTTTTCTCTTTCCTTCTTGAACCACTCGGGATGCTGTGGGGAGAAAGTTTTTCCATCTTCCTGCTCGTACACGACTTCCTTTTCTAGTCCCCACTCAATGAATTTGGTAGGCATTTCATCCCTATCTACCTCTTCTTCATCGCTCTCATCTCCTTCAGTCACCTTTTCGGTTGACTCCAGACGCCTTTTCTTTGCCTCGGCTTCTTTAGCTTTTCTGGTTGTTTCTTCTTCTATGAAGGCATCAAAGTCGAAAACTTCCTCAAAGGAGAACATGGGCTCTATTTCCATCTTCGCACACATACTCCTCATCATTCTGTATAGTTTTTCAATCCCCATCTGTTGGAATCTTATGAATTTTGATTGCTTGGTCATATAAGCGTTCATTTCTTTGTTCTTCTTTCGCTGATCCTTTAACTTCTCTCTCAAGATGTTTGTGTCATTTACGTGGTTCTTGAGAAGACAAATTTCTTTGGCTGCGGATGGACTGGTTTCTTTGATGAGTTTATCATAAAGTTCTTGAAAAGGACGAACCCTTTGTGGAACCACTGGAGGCTTTGAGATCCTCGTTGGTTTGACTTGAGGAAACTTTGAGGGTCCTTCATCTGTTGATTTCTTTTTCGGAGGAGTTTTCTTGCTTGCTGAACCTTCATCCGGATCAGTTAACAATGCATCAACAAAATCATCCAATGTTTGCCTTTCTTCTGGCACTACAACTGGTCTTTCAAATTCTGACATCTCTTGTCTTTTTAGCCTCTTTTCTCTCTTTTCTCTTTCCTACATTGCTTGAATTTCTTTCATATTTTGGATATGTTGACGATGTTCTTCAGATTCAGCAGCTCTGAAGCTTGCACCCATGAGTCTTTCTGGGTTTTCAGATGCCTTTTTCTTCTTTGGAGGCTCATCTTCAGCTGCTTGCTTTCCTTTTCTTTTTCCTTTCGACTGTTCTTTTTTCTTTTCTGCAGCCTATTGCTCGATTCTTTGTTGTTTAGCTAGAACTGCTTCTCTGTACTTTCTATAGGCTTCTTTGACCAACGGCAGTCTCTCGGCAGCATACATCCAATCATGTAACATCACCCATTTGTTCGTTTTGATCTCTGTGAATTGTCGACTTGTGGGAACATGAAAGATGTAAAGATTTCCATCATGCGGCGGATTTTCATATTGATCGTTGATCAGCATTTGGATGAATCTGGGATACATTGCCCAAGTCGGCCCACTTACATTCTCGTGCATGTAATTGAAAATTAGACCAGAGATATTGAACTTTTGATTCACACACAAGTTCATCATTGCTGCCGACCACTCCAGATTCAGTCCATCATATCTACCTTTACGATGAGCTAAGCTCATAGCAATTACGTGTACGATGAATCTCCAGTCTTTCGTGAGTCCATTTCTTTTTATTTCTTTCTTTGAACTAAAATCTCCTACGTATCCCATGCCGCGGAAACCATCCAAGATGTCGTCCTTGCTCAAGCGAATCAGATCTTTTGCGTTATCTTTCAGCTTCAGAACCTTGCGAATCCTTTCTTCAGTCACTTCAATACGTTTGTTGCGAACTGTTGAAGATATCCCTCTGGCTTTGTTAATAGTTTCAGGCTTCGCATTTTCCCAGGACTCTTGAATGTGGATGCGATAAATGGGAACTACTGTTTCAACCGCGTAACCAATTCTGCTTGACCGTATCCATCTTGCTGCGTCCTGGAAATCCTGTGGTATTTGCTCGAGATTAATACTCTGATTGTGCTTTAACGTGTTATCCCACTCAATAATTTTCACCATCCTGTCTTTGACATGGGAAACGAGGCAAGTTAGAGAATTTTCGAGATAAAACTATAATATTTACAAAGAAATACTGTAAATAAAGCAAATTTAAAAAAAATATTTACAAAATATTTACATATTATAAAAGGAAAAAGGAATTAGAAAATATTTACAAAGATATTTACGTTTTATAAAAGGAAAAATATAAATGAGGATATTTTAAAAAAAATTAGGTTAAAATTAAAAGATAAATAAGATATTTAAAAAAAATTTAAAATCGCTGACAGCCCAGACAGTTGTCTTCGCTGATAACTGTCATCGAGATCGGTCTATTTCGCCGGCTACATCATCGGGTAATTATAGGTTTCACCGGCAAAGCAGATAAGATCCCAATTTAATTTCGCTGTTAGTTGTCGGCAGAGATAGGTTCTATTCCCGAAGCGATCGAGCAGCGGAGACACTTGTCTCGGCCGTATTACCGGCGAAATAAGCTATTTCGCCAGTTGCTCGAACTCGCGTTCGAGACTTTTAGAATTCCTTGACTTGAGCTAATTTCGCTGAGTTCGCCATATTCATCGCTAATTCGCTATCTTCATCTTTTTCTTACTAAACCCCTCAAAAACCCTAACTGTTTACACCCTATGATTTTCTCTGAATGTGATCAAATTCAACCGGTTCTAACAAAATCCAACTGCTGATGATTCTTTGTCTAACACCCCTCAAATCATTTAAATATCATCTGATTCATGATACTAGGTCTCGAGTTTGATAAGAAATCATAACCACTTGAATATTGATCACTAAACAGAAAGATTTGTAAATCAATAAGTGATGTGGATTACCTGTCGGCTTGATTAACAACAATGAACACAATGTGATGATTTTGAGATGATTTCGACCAGCAATCGGTTTGTGAAGAGAGGTTAGATTTAGAGAAGAATGTCGGTTATGAGAAGAAGATGAGACAAAGATTTGAAAATTTTGAAAACTAAAAGACGGTTATGAACTTTTTATATAAAAAAATAATGACCAGCGAAATTATCAATTTCCTTGGCATCTTTATTTCGCCGTGAATATAAGTTTTCAAAACAATTTCAAAAACAAGTTAAATTCGCTCGTAAATTTCAAACTTTCTCGAAAAACGTGCCCAGTTTTGTATAAAAACACTATAATTTATGAAATATTTACATATTAGATAAAATTTGGGTCATTTTGACTCCGAACTTCGAATTTTCAGCTTGGGAGGTTCCATTTTAAGCTGTTTTTCTTGATTAATTTGACGCTCGTCGACTTACCTGCAGAAGATCATATTGCCAACACCTGTCAATTTCTTATATATTATTATTATTAGCGAATCAAGGCACAAGAAAAACTGTCAGTATGTTTGTTCGCTTAAATCCATGCATCCTTCTTTCAACATGCCTTCGGAGAGCGCGATTATCATGTTTTCGGTAATATTGACAAGACTTCTATGCCCCCCACACAAGCTATTGAGAATAGAATCATTACGCCCGTGAGTCCCACTTCAAGACATACCCCCGCGATCAAGGTATGGACAAAGGTTCCTCATAACAGGTGAGTATATTCGATTCATTCTTTTCAACGATAGAGTGGAGATCAGGTCAGTACTTTCGTACAGCAGAGATCCCGAAAACTACCGAGGGCTGAGACAGATAGTTTGGTGAACAGGTCAGTACTTTCGTACAGCAGAGAGACCAAACTAATCCATCAAAAATTTTGGCCAAATTTGGCACTTATTATGAAAGGGTTTGGCCTTATTAAGAAAAAGATATCATAGCGTCTAGGTCAGCATGTATCTGGATGCAGCAGAAGAACGACTATGATATCCCCGAATGAAACACCAATATAAAGACCCGAGATCTCAGACTTTGGCAATCTATCAACGCAAGATTTAAGACCATTAAGCCATATGCCGCAACGTGTTACCCACTGTGATGTGTAATGCCTGAGAAAAGCCAGAATCCTTTTGTAGACGTTATGTTTTGCTCCCTAACAACAGTTTACTCGTCGGTGTTGCTGAATCTACCGACACGTCGTTGCTTGGTACCCCGATTTCTTTTTGTTTTATGCTTTTCAAGAAATGACAAAGTGTTAGCAATTTTCTATCATTTCCTCTCACAGGAGTCAGACACAAGCATCTAATTTTTGATTTTCTGGAATATCCCCCCTAAAATCTTTATTTTCGAGAGTCCATTTGCCCGAAAATGAAATTTTAATTTTTCAGAAAATCTTTTTGGTGGGCAACGTTTAACGATACTTGTTTTACTTTTAACAAACGTTTTTTTTTAAATGGACAAAAGATAGAGTATTTATGAAAGCTTTTGGACAACAAGATTCATTTCCATTCAAGGAAATTAACCATTTCCAACCAGGTTACCAGCTGGTTGAATCGGGTTTTATCGAAGGATTTTGTGAAAATGCCGGCCCGTTGCTGTGTTGTATCCACTGGCACCACTTGAATGTATCCTTTCTCGTAGGCATCTCGAATTACGTGAATACGGATTTCGATATGCTTTGTTCTGGAGTGGTGGATGGGATTCTTCACAATTCCCAGACATGCCTCATTGTCGATGAATATAGGAGTCTTCATGATGTTGATTCCATAATCCAACAACTGATTTTGTATCCAGAGGACTTGTGAACAGCAACTGTAGGCCGTAGTGTATTCTGCTTGAGCGGTGGAGGTGGACACCGTTGTCTGCTTGTTGCTTTGCCAAGAGATCAGACGATTTCCCAAGAATTGACATCCTCCTGATACAGACCTGCGATCTACTTTACAACCTGCATGATCACTGTCAGAATAAGCAATAAGATCAAAATTACTATCTTTAGGATACCAAAGACCTAGTTTCGGAGTTCCTTTAAGATAGCGGAAGATGCGCTTCATGGCTGTTTCATGAGATTCTTTGGGATTAGTCTGAAAGCGAGCACAGAGACATACTGCCCACATAATGTCAGGACTGCTTGCAGTTAAGTACATCAGAGAGCGTATAATTGAGCGATAAAAGGACTTGTTCACTGGTTTTCCTTGAGGATCTAGAGTAAGCTCCGTCTGAGAGGCAAATGGAGTGCTTGCAACTTTGCAGTCGTTCATGTTGTACTTCGCGAGAATATGCCGAATGTACTTAGCCTGATGAATAAGAATGTCGTCCTCCTTTTGCTTCACTTCTAGCCCTAAGAAGAATGTGAGTTCTCCCATCATGCTCATTTCGAACTTTGCCTTCATCACGGTCTCGAATTCTTTACATAACTCCTCGTTTGTTGACCCGAAGATGATATCGTCCACATAAATCTGAACCAGCATTACTTCTTCTCTGATTCGTTTGGTGAAGAGAGTCATGTCGATTGTTCCTCTGGTGTATCCACATTTCAAAAGATAAGTTGACAAAGTCTCATACCAAGCACGTGGAGCTTGGTGAAGACCATAGAGGGCTTTGTCCAACTTGTAGTAGCGACCTGGAAAATGAGGATCTTCGAAACCTGGAGGCTGACACACGTAGACTTCTTCCTTTACCTTCCCGTATAGAAAGGCACTCTTTACGTCCATCTGAAAGACTTTGAAATTTATGTATGATGCGTACGCCAGGAATATTCTGATTGCCTCCAATCTTGCAACTGGAGCGAAAACCTCTTTGTAATCAATTCCTTCCTCCTGACGAAAACCTTGCACCACCAATCTGGCCTTGTTCTTGATCACTACTCCACGATCATCCATCTTGTTGCGAAAGACCCATTTTGTACCAATCGGAAACTTTCCCTCAGGTAAATCTACTAACTCCCAGACTTTGAGTTTGCGAAATTGTGATAATTCTTCCTGCATTTCCTGAACCCAACTGGAGTCTAGAATTGCATCTTCAATGTCCTGTGGCACTGACTGTGAGAGAAAAGCTGCATAGAGACCTTTGTTGATGCGTGATGACTGACCACGTGTACGTCCTCCTTCTTCAACTGCACCTATGACGTTCTCAAGAGGATGATTGCGATTTGTCTTGTATCCTGCATTTGTCTGAGACTCAATCTGCTGTGGAAGATTGGTGAAGTGTTCGTCCACGTAAATTACTGGAGGGTCATCTTCTTGAGTTGGTTCATCCACATTCGCTTGTGAAGAAGAAGCACCGTTTTCTGGGATGTTCTCAGGCGAAGTGTCACCAGTTGCTTCATCAACAGAGAGAAGTGGATCAGCAGAGGATGGAGAGAAACGGGTAGTGAACAGAGTTATACAAATATCTGAAGAGTCAAACAGAGGTTCAACTTGAGCATCTTCAACAGGTTCTGCTTCTGGAGTATCTTCTAGAATTTTGAAGGTGTTGAAAATCACACCCATGTCATAGAACCAATCGTGGGTACTTCCAGTATTGGTATAGTTTCTTTCTTGAAAATCAACATAATATGATTGAATCACCATCTTCGTTCTTTTGTTGTAGACTCTGTAGGCCTTCTGTGTGGATGAATATCCCATGAAGTAGCAGATATCACCCATTGCTTCGAACTTGATGAGATTTTCTTGAGTATTTAGAAGAGTGCACGAACATCCAAATGGCTGAAGAAGTCAATAAGCGGCTTTCTTTTGAAGAGAAGTTCATATGCCGTTTTTCCGTGTGGTTTTACAATGAGAACCCTTTTCAAAACGTAGCATGCTGTATTTATAGCTTCTGCCTAGAAGATGATTGGAAGATTTGAATCCACCAGCATGGTCCTTGCGGCCTCGATCAACCTTCTGTTCTTGCGTTCAGCAACTCCATTTTGTTGAGGAGTTCTGGCTGCACTGTATTGGAGATGAATTCCCTTTTCTGCACCAGGATATGAAGGTTTGATTTTTGAATTCGAAACCATTATCACTTCTGATCAACTTCACTTTTAATCTGGTCACGTTTTCAATCAAGGGAATGAATGACTTGAGAATTTCAGCTGTCTCACTCTTTGCCTCAAGAAAATAAACCCATGAAAAACGAGAGAAATCATCTGTAATCACCAAACAATAAGAACTTTTAGCAAGACTTTTAACACTAATTGGACCAAAAAGATCCATATGCATCAACTGAAGAGGCGCAGTAATCGTATTCACTGCTTTGGACTTGTGCGATTTCTTGTGTTGCTTTCCCTGGGCGCATGCTATACATTTTTCAGAAAAAGGAAATTCTTTTATCGGAAGTCCTCTCACTAAGTTTAACTTAGAGAGTTTATTCATATTTTTGAATTTACATGCCCCAATCGCCTGTGCCAAAGTAGTGACTCCGATTCTGAAGCCTTTGAGATCAAACAGGTCAAGTTGTCATTTGTCTTGGCATTTTTCATGTTGAGCACGTATGTGTTGTTTTGTCTTGGAGCAGTGAGCATGATCATTTCTAAAGGAACGACATATTCAGGCTTGAGAAACAAGCATTCCATGTCGTTGAAAAGCACCGATATTCCTTTATCACAGACTTGTGATACGCTCATAAGATTGTAGCACAATTCTGGAACATAGTTGACATTTTCCAACATGAGGGCTTCAGACACCACATCTCCTATTCCAACGATCTTCCCTCCCTTCTCGTCTGCAGCGAATGACACGAAATCACCATCAATAAAATGAAAGTTCTTCAGAAGCTCCTTCAATCCTGTCATGTGTCTTGAACATCCGCTGTCGACATGCCAGATATATTCCATGAGCATACGAAGCCATTTCTGGAGTTTATTCTGAAATACAAGAATATGCACAAATTAGTTTGATTTGGGAACCCAGATTTGCTTTACTTTGGATCTATCGTGGTTTTGTCCCACGATATCCTCTTTTTGCTTCCAAAAATAAGCTGTTGAATTGACTAGATTTTTAACAGATTTCTTAAGATAATCAAGTTGATCTGTGAAGTTCTTAATAAAATCATATTCTGGTTTAGAAAAGTTCTTGTTTTTACAATGTTTCGCTGTATGTCCTAAATGACCACAGCGAAAACATCGTTTACGTCTGGGCTTTTTGGTGTTAGAAGATGATGTATGTGATGAGTGTCTTGAGCTTTCTGCTTTCTTCATTTTCTTGTCAACTCGACTTTCATCTTCTAAGCATTCTTCATCACTGTCGGAATCTGATGAGCTTTCTGATGTTTGATATTCACTGGAATTTAGTTCTTCACTTGCTTTATAACTTGAATCATTGCAGCTTTGATCTTCGCTTGAACTTTCTGAATCTTGGTCTTCAATTGTCTCAACACTTGAACCTTCGGAGCTTTCATCATTTGTTGATTGATCTTCACTTGAGGTTTTTGAGGTTTCTTCACTTGAAAATTCAGTGCTTTCACCATCTGTTGTTCGATCTTCACTTGAGGTTTCTGATTTTTGCTCATCCTCAGGGCTTGAAGTCTCCTTTTCATCCTCTAAGGCAGTAATGCTTGAGTCTTCATTGCAGTGATCTTCAGTGACTATCTTTTCTGAATCTGTCATACCTGTTCGAGATGGAATAAATTCTGGAATTTTCTCTGTGAGGAATTTTCCAAAGCTATTCTTTTTCAATTCTGGCACAAATACAGGAGATTCACAAACAATTTTATCATCACACAATGTAGAATTTAAATCATGACACTCAAACATAGCATGATCACGATCACGGGTCTCAAATGTAGGCACATTGCCCTTACAGTCATCTGAAGATTTAAATTTAGGCACACGGCCATTACAGTCATCCGTCCTAATTAAATTATTACATTCATCCCGAATATTGTTTTTCTTAGAACAGTTCCAGGCGAACCAGTTAACAGTGGAATAACTGTCGCCTGAATAACCTATTCCTATTTTTGAACCACCGCAGTCTCCATCCTCATCGTACACATCTTCTTTACACACAATTGGATCTGCATTACTTTTAGAAAAGTTAGCGGTTGTTTCGTTTTCACAAGATTTGTTTTGTTCTACAAAGGCCTTTTCATCAATGAGATCGTTTTCGGGATGAGGATTTGGTATAGGCACATAGTTTTTTCTATGTGGTGGAAAGAAGAGTTTTCTTTCATTTACTTGCCTGTCCTTATACCCGATCCCGTCTTTTACATACGTTGGCCGTTGGCAGTTTTTGATGTCAGTAAAGGCCTTTTGACTGACATTCCATTTGTCTATGATAATTTGCAATTTATTCTTTTCGTTCAAAGCTTTTTCTAGTCTATCTGTGAGATCGTTAATGATAAAATCTTTTCTAAACACAAATTCTTTTAGAGTTTGCATTTCAGCCAAAGTTGAATTCAACTTTCTCTGATATGCGGCCTCATTCTGTTTAAGCTCTTTGTTAAATTTTAAAGCTTTGTCTTTTTGTCTCTCAAATTCTAGATTTAGAGACTTGTAATGTGCCATGACATCAACGCATGCTGGTGTGCATAACTTTACTTTAAAGCTATGTGGAATACTATTTACCAAGTCTTTGTCAGCTTTTTCTTTTGAAGATTCTGTTTTCATTGCTGCAGCTGAGACCTTTTCTTTGTCTTTCTTCTGGTCAGATGCCTCCTTAGGACCATGCTCCTTAGCCTCTTCAGAATTCTTTTCTTTCTCAGGCTCCGGGGAGGTGAGAATGCTTTTCAGACCCTTGTCAGCAATGTTGTCACCTTTTGGAATTCCAGCTGTTGGTTTCTCAAACTCCTTTGATGCGGACCCGCTTGAGATCTTTGCCATAAGAGCTTTGTTGACTTGTTCCTTGGCTTCAGCAATTTCTTCACTCCAATCATAATCTTCAACAACTAAAGCTTTTGGTGTGCCAGGAGATGCGTTGTTTTTGTTTTCTTAGATAGTGATTTGTTTTACAGCAGGAGTGGCTTCAATGTTTCCTTCCTTCAACAAGGGGCACTCACGCTTGAAGTGACCAAGATTCTTGCAGTTGTAACACCTCAGTTTGGACTTGTCAAAACCAGCTTTTCCAAGACCCAAATGCTTCTCGGTCTTGTCCTGAAATTTCTTCAACCTTAGAGTGATCATGGCCATCTGCCATTTCAAATCCATTTCCTCCATGTCATCTGGATCAACCTGATACATATCTTCAGCAGTGAACATTTCCCTCTTGAGCTCTCCTGACATTAAAGCTTCATAGCTACTCAGAAACATGTTGAAAAGTGCCACGTTTTCAGTAGACACTTTCAACGCTTGTGTATCACCAACCGTGATAGTCTTCTCACTAGGTTGTGGAGCTTTTGATGCGCTTGCGGAAGCGTTAGCATAGATCATGTCAGAAGCTTATTGACTGATTCCACCTGAAGTAAGGAATGCCACATTCTTCATTCTAGCAGAAGTTTGATTTGTCTTTGGAGTGTAGCCAGCAGTGTTCATTTCTCGTTTGTTGACATCCATTTCAAAAGCTCTTAGAGTGTTAATTAAGTCTGACAGAGTAACAGGATTTGGATTATTGAGGAAATCCTTCTTGATCATCATGCATTGCAAACTCCATTCCTTAGGTAGTGAGTCCAGCAGCTTCTTTATAGTAGCACGGTTTATGACAGGATTTCCTGCCTTCTTCATTTTGGTCATCATATTCAGAAAGCGACTGATATGATCGGAAAGACTTTCTCCACGAACTCCACAAAACATGTCGTATTGCTTCTGCACCATGCCTCTCTTACTTTCAATTAGCTCTTCATTTCCCTCATAATACTCAATCAATGCATTCCAGAGTGCATTTGCAGTTCGGTGTTCTTCAAACATGTTGCAGTTATCAGTTGACAGAGCCATGGTTAAGGCGGCATGTGCACGGCGATCGCGTTGGATTAGGGCCTTGTCTTCGTCAGTGAAGGTTGTGGCGTCATTGTTAGCAACTACCGCATCATTTCGAACCACCATTGGAATGTGGGGTCCAGCGGTGACTGAGAGCCACAGATTGTAGTCTATGTATTCGAAGAACGACTGGATCTGAGTCTTCCAAGTACTGAAATCTTCAGCTCCTTTCAACTTTGGTGGCCTAGTAGTGGTTTCGGTCTCAAGTTCCGCTTGAGCAATTGGACTTAGCTGATTCAACGACATCTTGGCTTGTCTTTGACAAAGGAAAGCTGATCAGAGTTTAATTTCGCTGATAGGACAGCTGGAGAACAATTTCGCCGGTAAGTATGGTAAATTCGCCGGAGATCAGAGAAACAGGACCAATTTCGCCGGCAATCTTCGCTGGTCTCCTATCTTCGCCGCTACACGGAGTTTTCCTGCACGAGCGAACAAGCTATTTCCGCTGATACAAATAGCACACATGTTAGATTGGCTTATTCCACCATATACCGTGATAAGAACGCTGTGGTTCTATATCACAGTTCTCGAAGTCGCCTTCGATAATTTCGCTAAAGGGTCACTTAACACTATATCGCCAGCAATCAACAATTTCACTCGAGTTTTAGTCGGCAAAATTGGTGATTTTGCGATGTTTTCAAAGATTGTTCGCTATGTTCAAACGTTTCTTCGCTATATTTAAAATTGTCTTCGCTAAATTCAAGAATAATTTCGCTGACTTCAAAACTTCTTCGCTATATTCAAACTAATTTCGCTGGACAGAGGGTTTAACACGAACTAAAACCCTCTAATCACACAAAAACGACTCAAAAACCATGTTTTGATGCATCAAAATGTTCAAAATGACTCCCTAATCACATATTAATAACAACCTATCGATTAAACACACAAAATCAATCCATCTTAAGTCCAAAAATTTGAAAAACCTTGAAACTTTGAAAAACCTTCAAAACTTTGAAAAATCTTAACAAGAACACAACAACCAAGAGCACTAAGGCTCTGATACCAAATTGTAGATCCCAATATCCATCCGAATCACAGTGGTTGGTTGTTTTAGTCCAAAACACCTATTAATTAAGTGTTTGGACTATGAAAAAGTTAAGAACCATCAAGAATGAAGATGAAGCTAATGGATTGATGAATACAACAAGTGTTGTATTGAATCCAAACAAGTATATAAATCAATAAAGCACCTTGGAAGTCTGATTTGAGCACAATATCAAGAGATTTAATGTAAACAACACTTCATTCACCAAAGAGCCAAAAGCTTGGCTAGTGCTACAATGCTTGGGCTTATATAGGACCGGACTTGCCAACATAATTATACTTATGCTGGAATCTTAACTACACCAAGTCAGGTTTGCTAGTTTCATGAAATTACAAAATAAGCCCCTAGACTATAAAATAAGCTACAGACTATTACAAAACTAATCCAGTACAAGTATGAACGATCTCAAAAGTTCCAACAGCTTCCTTTAACAAGCTATCAACGTCAGAATCCATTTCTTCCTTCACATCCGATTCTGAATTATAACCTCCAACACTCGAGCTTTCTTCATCCCAACTGCCACTATAACCCGAACTATCATCACTTTCAGAAAACTCTTCTTTGTGAACATGCTTGATGTGATTGATGATCTTGGCATAACATGCAGTTCCTCCTTCTCCTTCATCACCATATCCAAACTGTACTGACCAGTTACACCCTTCATCAGCTTAAACGACTAATGCCTGATTGGTGTTTGAAGGCCCAGACTGGTTTTGGTTGGTTGTGTTGTTCACAGCCACTATCCCTCTTTCACGGGTTACCTTGACTTGTGTTGGACGGACTTGTCTGATTTCGGAAGGGATTTTGGTTGCCTTGTTTGCTCAGTCGAGTGCACTAACGCTTGAAGTGACCCTTTTCGCCGCAATTAAAGCACGTAACAGCTTCCTTGTCGAAACCGTACTTTGTATCCTTCTTGCTTTCCAAGGTAGTTCTCCCAGTTCGTTTCATAAAATCCTTAGCCCTTCGAACAGCACTCGCAAACGCCCATTTAATGTCCATTAACTCCATTTCATCATGGTCTATCTGTTGATAATCTTCATTGGTCAAATTAATGTTTCCAATTTGACCTGCAACCAGTCCACAATAGGCACTGAACATTGTGTTGAGAAGTTCCATATGTTCCTTTGCAACTTCTATACTGACTTTTGAAAGGTTTGAAGTATCAACTCTGACGGTGTTGGGGTTTTGGGGTTGAAAGTTGGTACTGTAACATGCTTGTTGTGGTTGGGCTTGTTGTTGTTGGGCTTGTGATGGTGGCGGAAGATAGGCACTTGGATTAAATTGAGGTTGAGTTGTGGATACTTGAGGTTGAGGTTGGGGTTTAGGGAGCCAGGCACTCAGATCTAATTGAGGTTTTGAAAGGGCATGAGCTTGTGCAATAAATGTGGTGGAGGGAGATAAGCATTTGGATCGAAAACCTGAGGAGCTGACTGTGGAAAGGGACTTGTATTGGACACAAAGGCCGTTTGTAGTTTTGGTTGCTGATTGGAGCTGGATGCCGGATTAAACCATCCAAGGTACATTTCTGGATTTTGAGGAACTGTAATGCGTTTAGCTTTCCGGATTTCTTCTTCATCCTTGTTTTCCAATCTCTGAACGAATTCATAGATAGTGGCAGTATCTAAAACATCCGTATGCTTTAACAATTCAATGAATGAACTCCACTTTGGGGGTAGGGCATCTGCAAACCTTGCAACCATTTCCTGTTGAGTTGCAACAACATTATAAGAATACATTTCACTGATTAAATGATAAAAACGAGTTGTCATATCATTTAATGTTTCGTTTTCCATAAATTGAAATGCTTCAAATTCCTTTTTCAATAAATCATGGCGTGTCTTTCTTGCAGCAGCATTTCCTTCTCCTCTTGCTACCAAGGCGTCCCATAAGGCTTTTGTGTTAGTACAATAACCGAATTGATGATAAATATCTTTGTGGAGTGCTTGTGTAAGGATAGCAAACGCCTTCTTTTCCAGATCATATGCCTTTTTGTCGTTTTCCAACATATTTGCCAAGGTCGTTAGATTTGATCATGCTTCATCAAGAGCTGTGTTATATGGCATAGCGAAACACGTCCATAGCTCGGTGTTTTGTCCTAGAACATATGTGTGAAATCAACCTTTCCATAATAGATAGTCATTCATATGATTGAGCTTTGGTAGGCGATTGTTGCTGCCCGTTTCATTTTCACTTAATAACAAATTCTGAATGCTTTGATTTTGATTCGTTACGCATGCCCATTGACTTGCAGTAATTGATTGTTGTGGCATCATCATTTTCATCCAAGCCGCTGCGGAGGTCGAATCTTGACCAGAGCCTGAGCCACTTCTCCAATCCCATAGATTAGTACTCATGTTTGATGTATGAACGAGAATACCTAGTCACAAACTTGAAATGAAACTGTTAAAAGACTTTTGCAAAGATTCTGTGGAAAATTTCACAAGTGACACCCACGAAAAATTAGGTTTTTCTCAAAAGACCAAGTTGGACGAAAAATGGTTTTTCGTAAAAAATAATTGCTACGAAAAACAGGTTTTTCGTCAACAGCACTTTTACGAAAAACAGGGTTTTTCGTCGAAGTTACTTTGGCGAAATACCAGGTTATTCGTCGCCTTGGTTTTTTGTTGACAAATAGACACAGACACAGAGAGTTGGTGAGATTTTTCAAAAGGCAAATCTTATCTTTTCAGTCAAAGACACCCACGTTCAGTTCAACCTAACAACATGCCCACCTTACCAACCCAACATTGTGTACCAATATTTTAATCAATTATCTTTTAATTTAAAAATCAAGAACACTTTGAAGGTTTGAAGAACACTGATGAAGATATGAAGAAAATATGAAGTTTCCGGCCAAACTTTTTACCGGAGAAATTTTCGAAACACAAATTTGCTTAAACTTTCAATGAAAACCCAGTTTTATCATGTGAACATGCAATCTAACAAGGTTTTCGAAACAACTTTTAGCAAATATCAAGATCTTGACATATTTCAAGAACCCTTTTCCAGAAAATTATGAAAATCACATAAACACTTGAAAAAAAACACAACTATGTTTGGTTTTAAACAAGGATAAGAGCCATGGCTCTGATACCACTTGTAGGTCCGTTTTCTCAGAGGGTCGATAACGAAAACCTAACCCTTGTTTATATCAAACACAATCACGGGTGCGGAATCCCCGTGACGATGCAAACTAAGCAAAGTATAGCAAAACACAAGATAACCAAAAGATTCACTTTCTATTGATTAACGGGATGAGAACAAATTACAAACACATACACACAATGTTTGATAAACTCTCAGTAGGTTATGCTCTCATGTTTCACACAGAAGACCAAGTGTGGTTTATATAGTACAGCCCAGCCCAATCATGACGAAAAACATAAAAGGGTTGACGAAGAACCTTGGTCGACGAATAACCAAGTTCTTCGTCACTGTTCACGACGAAATATAGTGTGACGAAGAAAGGGGTTCTTCATCACACACATGTATGACGAAATATGTTTTTCGTGTCACCCATATGAATGACGAAAGATGGTTTTTCGTCGTGAGGCTGCAAAACAGAACAGCTGCAAACTGTCAAACAGTTTGCAGCAGAACTTGTATAACCACACACACAAACATAAACTACAATCCACATGCAACATGCATTAGTTTGAACTTACAAAACAAAGAGACACTTGTCGTACCAAAGTTAGATAGGAGGATATCCGACTTGATCGAGTGACGAATACATACAGACTCGATAAGCAAAAGTCCGTAAAATAACAACGCTAAATTAAGAACAAGTTACAGACACACAAATATGCACCAACATTCCTTATCCGCAACCCGCTGATTCAACTAAACCCCGTGACTCGCGACCTGTTGTAACCCGTGAACGAACCCGATTAATCCAACAATCACCCCCTTAATCGGTTTGTTCGTACCCGTCACTTACAGCACCGAACCACATCACCTTTTTCATCCCGAACCATCTCGACTTTTACCGGACACCCGATCTTCACCTCGATCACGTCCAAAGTCGTCTCGGTTCAACCCGAATAACAAACCACCACCCTTGTAACATCTCACATGGCATCCCGTTGGACACACGTTCATTAACATCTTGACTAATCACGGATCGACGACCTCTCCCCGGTCACATCCAAAGCCACCCGATTTGAACTCCAACGCCATAATATTACACCGTGTTTTTTTTTCTAACCTTTTTCCGATCAACCTTATTCAAGAGGCCTCTCCACCGACCAAGAAAACAAACCACCCGTTTTTAACGTTTTCTCACCTTGCCAAACGAACCAAATCCAAAGCCACCTGCTTTGACGGATCTTTTACGCCCGTTTATCACGCAACATGCCGGTCTCCTCTTATCACGAACAAGCCAATCAAGGTACTTGCAAAATCTGTGATAAAAATAACATCACAGCCCTTTTTTTACAGCCCGTTCGGTCACGACACCGGTGTTCACCCGTCACCCTCGTCATCCTAACCGGTACATCACCCGCAACAACGACTGACACGAACACCCTTCTGGACTTCGTCTTGTGCTGCATAACAGTCCCGAACAGCCCTCCTTTCTCCTGCTTTAATCTCCACTAACAACCACGGAACACAAATGTTTATCACTGGTCACCCCCGTCGTCTTAACTGGTACGTCTACCACAACAACGGCCGACCGAAACACCATAACGCGTCCGTCTTCTGTTGTTGATCAACCCCGAAACAACACCTTCTTTTACGACTGCCCTCCGCCGACCGACCGACACACCCGTCAGCGGCAGCGGAGGCTTCCTCCGATCTTCTCGAGCCCTAGGCTCTGATACCAAATGTTGGTTACAGGCCCCAATAAACACTCTAACTCACAATACACACTCACAAACTTTGGACGAAGATATGCAGAGGATTTTCTTCTGTATTACTATATTATTGAAGAAAAGAAGGGTTACATTATTCAATCAACTAAAACTAATATATATAACCATACAAGACTGCACGTGTGAATAAAAAATGAATAAAATAATATTCTATCCTAAATAATGGGTACATGAATTGACCCACATTCATAAAACCCAACGTGCACTTTTCTCCTGCATGAAACTCGGTCAATACTAGACCAAATCTTCAACAAGTTACGTACACTTCAGGTGCTAAATGACCCATCTACCCCTGGTTGATTAGCTTCCTTATCCGCAACCCGCTGATTGAACTAAACCCCGTGATTCGCGACCTGTTGTAATCCGTGAACGAACCCGATTAATCCAACAGTGCAATCCACCAAATTCTAGTGAAGCTTCGTTCAACTTTTCACAGCCTAGATGATTACCAACATCAAGATTTTTCAAAATGGTTCCCTTCTGCTTTTCGAATTCTGGTTCTTGATATAGTCATGTTAGTTCAGTGGTGATGAAGAAAGATTGTGGAGTGCAATCCACCAAATTCTCTAGAGAAGCTTCCTTCAACTTTTCACAGTCTAGATGATTACCAACATCAAGATTTTTCAAAATGGTTCCCATCTGCTTTTCGAATTCTGGTTCTTGATTATATTCAGGTTACTTGGAATTTTGCATCCATATGTTAGTACCATTTTTGCGTTGGACAAATGAGTCTATTTGGGCTTTTCTTTTTAAAAATCTCTAATGGGTCAAACAGGTTAACATAACATAATAATTAACTAAAAATAAAACGGGTCAAATGGGTAATTTAACTTGTATTCATCTGTATAAAACCTCATATTATTGTAATGATACAAGTCTCCGGCAACGCAAATACTCATTTAACCTGACCCGTTTAAACCGAACACTGGAAAACCCAATACCCTGCTAACCGAATAAGGGTGTAAGGGGCACTCACCTAAGAGGTGAGTCCCCTCTCTTACACCCAACCAATCCTCTTGTGCCACGTCAACTCCCCTCTTAAACTCCCCTAACACCCCATTTTGATGGCGGCACTCCCCTCGTTAGGTGACTTGGTTTGTTTTTTTTTTTTTTTTTTTATTTGTTGAAATTATGCATGTTTATAAAAAAATATTAATAAAAATTAAATAAAATTTAACAAACTAAAACTACAAAATAAAAATAACATTAAAACTAGAAAATACATTAAAACTAGAAAAAAAAATTACATTCAAACTAGAAAATAAAAATTACATTCAAACTAGAAAATAATAATTTTAGAAATCGATTGGCCAGTCGTACTTCTTAGCGATGTCGCGTTTTCGGGCGAGGATGATCGGCAACATACTTGGCGGAACATCGTCGTGCGGCTTGATGAATATTTCCATATCTCGATCGTAATTGTAGTTTTTCATCGTCTCGCGTTGTTCCGATATGAGCTCGAGAGCCTGCTCCTCTCTTTTCATCCTCAATTCAGCCGCCTTATATTCAATCGCGGTTTTCTTTTCTTTCATGGCGGTGTACTCTTTGAATTGTGCCGCCAACTCGGCCGAGCTTCCCTCGGACGATGTAGCTTGACGCTTGTCTCGCCGTTGTGGTCTTTGTGGCGAGGGGTCTTCGTTCATATCCGGTATCAAAGGGTCCACCTCAACGGGTTTTCTTTTATGTGCCGAACCTTCACCTTCCTCACCCAACAATGGGACTTGGGCCCATTTCTCGTGACTTCGAACGACCTCCCACGCCTCGATATGTTGAAAACCGTTCGGATATCTTTCTTTAAAATCTTTTAACGCGACTGCCATCACGTCGAAATCCTTGCACCCGCTCTCTCGTGTGCGATCCTTAGCCAACGCCTCTTCTTCGAGCTTTGTCCAATTCGTGCTCTTCGTTTTTCCCTTTTTTTCCCGAGCGTCGTCTTCTTCGTTGCCCGCGTCTTCATCCACATTGTATTCATCGTCCTCGTCGCCCAAATTTTGAGTTTCGGGCACTACCTCATCGTCCTCCTCGTCTAAAATAAATGGACGACGTTCGACATTTCCTCGTGTAGATGGAACTTGTGGGGAACGAAAAGCATATGGGTCGAAGGCGGGGGATTGAGGAGCGTCCGTTGATAACAAATTTTGAAAATACCCGAAATTGGGTTGTTGGGTGTTGTAAAACGAGGGGTGTGAAGGTTGTTGGAAAAAAAACGGGGGTTGTGAAGTGTATCCGAAAGGGGGTTGTGGTTGAGCACTTGCACCGCTCGAACCACCACGAGACGGTTGCGAGCCCCGTCCCTTAGTTTTTTTCTTCGCCTCGCGGGGTTGGTTCTCCATTGCTCGGTGTGAAGGAGGTGTGGTTGGAGAGTATAAAAAATAAAGTGAAGTGGTGTAGTTGGAGAGTATAAAAATTAAAGTGGTGTAGTGGTTTGAGTATAAAAAAAATGGAGTGAATGGGATGGTTATTTATATATGTTTTAGAAAAGTGAATTTTTTTTTTTTAAAAAATCCGACCGTTTCATATGACCTTTCCTCGAATATCGTGCACAAACAAGCGGTAAGTTCCCACCGATCTCACCCCCCGATTCGGGTCCCCGCGTTGATGGCGGCGGTGTTCCCGATCGGGGACTAGGGTCACCGCACCCCTTCCCCGCGAACGCCCCGTACACCCTAAAGATACAGAAACTAGCATTCAGTTTTGAAATAAAATTTTTGAAACCTATTAACCCGAAACCCATAAAACTAACCCCAAGAACATGACCCCTGCTAATTGATGTGTCAATCTAAAAGACTAATACTCAAAAAGAATATTAATAGCTTTATAAATTAAGTTGACAAAAAATATATAGTTAAATAAGATAAAGTGCATTTAGATGTGAATAAAAATTATTGTTTTATTCAAAAAAAAAAATAATAAGATAAATAGATTAAACATGACCAAGATGATACATATTAAGCTTTATAAATCCTTTTATTTTAAATACTTATTTTTTAAGTATATAATTTTATAATTATACAAACACATTAAGTAAATATAAAACTAAAATATAATAGAATTATCAACCCAATCCGGTCACCCAATAGACTTTAATCCTTGTGGACCCGCGTATTCCATCCGGTCAACCTTAATATTTATATGTCAACTGGAACTTATATATTTTGATTTTCAACAAATCAATAGACTTGTTCCACTTTGGCACTTTCAATATTTTTCTCATAAACCACCTTCCTTTCTAGTTCATTGATTGTTCATCATCATAATCATTCATCAGTTCCTCCCAAACAGACGATATATGTGGCCAGTCGGTCCAGTGTGGAGACATGAATTTCGAGTATCCTTTTTGGGGGTTAGGCCATCTGGGTTTTCAGCTAATAACCTGGCAATCTGATTGATGTCCCTGATTGATGGAATTCAATCCCTTGACCTTCTCATTGATTTACCAAATATTTATAATTACAATGGGTCTCCTCTATTTTGGGAGATATCTCACATTCATGGTACAATATATTCCTACTAAAACTATACAGAATATTATCGCTATTATACCCCCGCAGTCAAAGCGGGAGGAGACTGGATGCTGAGACTGGATCTGAAGTCTTCGAAGAGGATGCGTGGAAGTCCTTTGGTGAATATATCAGCGATCTGGTAACGAGAAGGTACGTGGAGGATCCGAACTTGACCGCGTTGAACTTGTTCGCAGACAAAGTGGATATCTAACTCGATGTGCTTCGTCCATTGGTGTTGAACTTGGTTGCCAGAGAGGTAGATGGCACTAACATTGTCACAATAAACCAAAGTAGCACGTGTCAGAGGATGACGGAGCTCGAGTAAAAGATTGCGTAGCCAACAAATTTCTGCCACGACATTTGCCACACCACGGTATTCTGCTTCGGAACTTGAACGGGACACAGTAGTTTGTCGTTTTGAAGACCAGGAGATGAGGTTCTCGCCGAAGTAGATGCAGTACCCACTGGTCGATCTGCGAGTATCGGGGCATCCTGCCCAATCGGCATCCGTATAGGAAACAAGAGAAGGAGAGGAGTGAGCAGATAATGTCAAACCAAATGAGATGGTCCCCTTAATATAGCGTATGATATGCTTAAGGGCAAGCCCGTGGGTTGTTCGAGGGGAGTGCATGTCCATGCATACCTGCTAGACTGCGTAGATGATGTCTGGTCTAGTAAAGGTGAGGTACTGTAGAGCACCTGCCAAACTGCGGTATAAGGTCGGGTCGTGGAAAATGTCGCCCGTAGAAGCACTGAGCTTGGTATTAGTGTCGACTGGAGTAGCCACGGGGTTGCATGATTGCATACCGGCTCGTGCAATAATGTCACTCGCATAGGACTGTTGAGAGAGAAACATAGTGCGGGCATACCGGGAGACGGAGATGCCCAAAAAATAACTTAGAGGACCCAAATCCTTCATTGCGAATTCACTTGCAAGTTTGGCCATTAGGTCGTTACGTAGCGTGTCTGAGGACGTGACGAGGAGAATGTCGTCGACATATAATAGTAGATAAGCCGTATGACCCCCTTGATGAAAGGTAAAGAGCGATGCATCACACCGACTGTGCTGAAAACCCATGGTGAGGACATACTCGGTGAACCGCTGGTACCATGCCCGTGGTGCCTGTTTGAGCCCGTACAATGATTTCTTAAGAGAGCAAACATGATCCGGAAAATTTTTATTGCGGAACCCCATAGGTTGGTACATGTAGACTGTTTCATGAAGATTCCCATGAAGAAAGGCATTAGTAACGTCAAGCTGATGGACGGACCAATGTTTGGATAATGCAATGGATAGAACCGTCCGAATAGTAGCCGGTTTGACAACCGGACTGAAAGTTTCCCCACAGTCGATACCTACTTGTTGTGTTCGTCCGTCACATACCAACCTTACCTTGTATCGTTCCAACGTGCCATCCGATTTGTATTTGTGTTTAAACAACCACATGCTCCGTATAACATTCATATTTGGTTGCCGTTTAACTAACTCCCAAGTTCCATTTCTAATTAAAGCATTGTACTCTGTAGTCATGGCAGAGTACCATTCCGGAATAGTCAAGGCATCGGCCGGGTTTTTGGGAACGGGAAGTATTTTGGGGGTGGTGGATGTGTGAAGGTTCAGTGGGTGCTTGGGATTAAAAATGCCGCTCATTGAGCGGGTATGAATGGTACGGGTATGGTGTCACACCCCCAAAATCCACACGCGGAGTATCACCGCTTGGAGGCGTGACTGACCAGGATCAAACCACCAATCATATTGAACAAGCATGTAAGTAATCATAAAACCCAACACAATATAATTGGTGTCCAAATCAAAACATAGTTTAAGTTGCAAGCGGAAGCATAATGTCAAAAACCAAAGCATAAGTTAATAATGTTTAAGTTCATCATGAACACTCAATGTCCATGCTCCACAACGACTCTTCCCCATGCAAGCTCCTGCTAAACCTAGTGACCTGCAAAGCATGTAGTAACGAGTCAACAACAAAGTTGAGCGAGTTCACAGTTGGTTGTTGGTTTAAGTTATTCCAAAAACGTCGTTTCCTTTAACTAGCATCCTGGCCGTGGGGGGTTACCCCATAGTTGAAAACGTGAGTTGTTAATCCCATTTACTCGGGCCTTACAGCCGTGGGGGCTACCCCATGTTTATACTACTAGACTCGTTACCATATCAACCACTGACTTTAGTCATGTTTATGTGCCCTTAGTGTCAATGTCTATCATCATTGACGTGCCCAGATCCATTAGTTCACGCCCGTCCTCTACGGTACGGTGTGAGGCTTGTCAGACCTAAATAGCGCTATCTAACTAATGACCCGCTCGCCATTGGCCCGGTGATTAAGTCGATATAAAAAGGAGGGACTTCGTGATAGAGTTTTGGTCTAGTGAAATTTAAACTGTCCAAGAGGACGAGGAAATATATTCCTTAACCCGTACTGTCCTACCCAAAGAGGACGAGGAATCCATATTCCTTAACCCATTCCCAACCCACCGGGAATTACCATGCTTTGTAGAAAGTGTGAACTCACCTTAGGTTAGCTCGGCAGATAAGTAAAGGTCGATTGAGCTCCTAGTGGTCAACCACGTCCTAACATGGTTACCATACAAGTCAGGTCTAGGTTCAAGTAGTGCACGTATGTTTACACATAAGCTAACAGGATACGAACACGTATTGATCATGGCAACACATTAACAGTCAAGTACATAACATATTCATACTTGTACGATTCAAAAGATTGGGCTCGCACAAAGATACCCGGCCCAAAATAACAAAAGCAGTCCAGCATGTAAACGGCCCAAACATATAACATTGGTCTTGTGCGGTCCGGATGGTCTTGTGCGACTGACCAGTCCTTGTGCGATTGGGATTGGGCTTTGAGGCCCAACAGTGTAAAAGTCCAAGTGAGTCGTGTGTGGCCCAAGCCTTGTGCGATCGGCACTGTCTTGTGCGATCCACAAGGTCTTGTGCGATCATGCAATTGTGATGTTGTACTCAGTGTTTAGTCAGTTGTACTCTATAACTTGTGCGATTGTGTTGTGCGACCAGACACTTGTGCGATCGGTTGCCTTGTGCGATTGAGCTCTTGTGTGATTCAAGAACTTGTGTGATTACACTTGTGCGACTGGTCTTGTACGATCAGTTATGTATTTCCTTAAATCATGCAATCGGTTACCCTATTATTGATTATTTCCATATTTGCAATTTATCAATCAACAGTTTCTAACTAAACCATATATCGATCAAAACAAGGTTTTTACCACAAAATTCATATGAACCCTAATTAAACATAAAAACAACCTATCATAACATTCAATCGGATCTAACACTTGGATCATCACATATCATCCGAGTTCGAACACATCACAGCCGACTTACTTATATTCTGTTCTAATCATCTATACATCATCCGATTACTAATACGCATCATGATCTAATCATACACATGTGAGCCGAATAACAATCTCTAAGTTCCATTTCAATCATTTACAAAGCATCCTAAGGCTATCAAGTAGAATCACTTCAATCACAACATCATTCAAATCATATAAGCAATAATAAGAACACTTACCGATTAGAAAGTAGAACAAAAAGGGTAATCCGAATCAAAAGCTTCGATGGAGAGGGGCGTTGTTGCCGTCGGGTTTAGAGAGAGAGAGATATTAGGGTTTGGTGTGTGTTCTTGTTTTGTAACAAATGAGAAATAAAACTCCCTAAGTTTATGTGTATATGCATGGAGGAGTGGGCCGAACCCAAACTTGGGCTGCCCCTTGGTTCGGATGCAAAGAGTGTAGCCCGAATGGGCTTGTGCGATCGGGTTGTGTTGTGCGATTCTAATATATATGTACATGCACATAACACGACATCAAACATAATATTTCATAAATCATCAAGTTCACATAATCACACAGGATCCACATACGTTACAATTACACAAAGGTAAGTTCTGAAGTACGAGTTGTCACATTATCCCCAAGTTGAAAGAAATTTCGTCCCGAAATTTAGCACGTACTCACTGAGGAAGCTAGTTAAGTTGCATGGTTTTCCTGGGGTGTCACATCCTTCCCCCGTTGGTTTGGAATTTCGTCCTGAAATTCCGCGGTAGCTTCAGCCTCGGTAGTGGTTGTACTGTTGTCGAACAATTGGGGATACTTTTGTTTCATTTGGTCTTCGCGTTCCCAGGTGAACTCTGGGCCACGACGTGAGTTCCAACGAACTCTGACAAGAGGTATTCGGGTACGCTTGAGAATCTTCACATCTCGGTCAGTAATCTCTACTAGTTCCTCCACGAATCGCAGCTGATCGTCGATAGTGAGTTCCTTCAAAGGAACTATGAGGGTCTCATCTGACAGACGCTTCTTCAGATTCGACACATGGAAAACGTTGTGAACTCCACTGAGTTCAGTTGGTAGGTTCAGTTTGTAGGCCACCTTGCCTATTTTCTCTATGATGTCGAATGCTCCGACGTATCGTGGGTTAAGTTTGCCTCGTTTGCCAAAACGAACAACACCCTTCCAGGGTGAGACTTTGAGTAGCACTCGATCCCCAACTTGGAACTCGAGTGGTTTCCTGCGCTAATTAGCGTATGCTTTCTGACGGTCACGAGCTGCCGCCATGCGTTGTCGTATCTGAGCAATCCTTTCTGTTATGTCTACTACAAGTTCTGGTCCCGTGATCTGACTATCACCCACCTCTGCCCAACAAAGAGGTGATCGGCATTTACGCCCATACAATGCCTCAAACGGAGCGGCTTGGATGCTGGTGTGGTAACTGTTATTGTACGAAAACTCCACCAATGGGAGGTGTTTCTCCCAGCCGTTGCCAAAATCAATTACACACGCCCGAAGCATGTCTTCTAAAGTTTGAATAGTGCGCTCAGACTGCCCATCCGTCTGAGGGTGATAAGTTGTGCTCATGTCTAATCGTGAGCCAAAGGATTTGTGCATCGCTTGCCAAAGTTCTGAAGTAAAACGTGCATCATGATCGGAAATAATAGAGGTTGGCACCCCGTGCCTCGAAACTACTTCCTTCAGGTAAACGTCTGGTAGAGTAGAGAACTTGTCTGTTTCTTTGATAGCCAAGAAGTGTGCAGACTTTGTGAGTCGATCCACGTTCACCCAAATAGTATCATTCCCCCGTTGAGATCTAGGCAGGCCAGTAACAAAATCCATGGAAATTTGCTCCCATTTCCATTGTGGTATCTCTGGTTGTTGGAGTAGGCCTGATGGTTTCTGATATTCAGTCTTGACTCTCGCACAAGTCAAGCACTTGCTAACGTAAGTTGCTATGTGAGCTTTCATGCTAGGCCACCAATACGCAGTTCTGAGATCGTAGTACATCTTATCCGAACCAGGATGTACCGAGTAACGGGACTTATGCGCTTCATCCATCGCAAGCTCGCGTAAGTTTCCATAAAGTGGGACCCAAATGCGTCCTGTTACGTAGTAGGCGCCGTCTTCCTTTTGTTCTAGCCGTTGCCTTGAGCCGCGTAGGGCTTCAGCCCTGATGTTTTCTGGTTTCAATGCTTCTGCCTGAGCATCTCGTATCTGAGTAGGAAGACTAGAATGGATAGTGAGTTGTAATGCTCGCACACGCCTAGGTGTGGTTTCTTTCCGACTGAGGGCGTCAGCCACAACATTGGCCTTGCCCGGATGGTACTTGATGGCACATTCATAATCATTCAGTAGCTCGACCCATCGACGTTGACGCATGTTCAACTCCTTCTGTTTGAAGATATGCTCGAGACTCCTGTGATCGGTGTAAATGGTGCACTTGGTACCGTACAGGTAATGTCTCCATATCTTGAGTGCGAAAACAACAGCTCCCAGCTCCAAATCGTGTGTAGTGTAATTCCTTTCGTGAATCTTAAGTTGGCGCGAGGCGTAAGCGATGACTTTATCCCGTTGCATCAATACACACCCAAGACCCTGAATTGACACGTCGCAATAAACCACAAAATCGTCTATGCCTTCAGGCAATGAGAGGGGAGGTGCGCTACAAAGTCTATCCTTTAAGTGCTGAAATGCTGATTCCTGTGCATTTCCCCAACGATAGGTGATGCCCTTCTGAGTTAGCGAAGTGAGAGGTTGTGCGATCTTGGAGAAATCCTTGATAAACCTTCTCTAGTATCCCGCCAAGCCCAAGAATTGGCGAATTTCTATTGGTGTACGGGGTGCAGGCCAGTTCTTAATCGAGTCTACCTTGGATGGATCAACATGTATCACATCCTTGTTTACCACATGGCCTAGGAAATGAACTTCACGAAGCCAGAAGTCGCATTTCGAGAACTTTGCATACCGTTGCTCTGTTCGAAGGAGTTCCAAAATAATTCGTAGATGTTGCTCGTGTTCCTCCTGACTCTTCGAATAGATCAGGATGTCGTCGATGAAAACTATAACAAACTTATCCAAGTAAGGCTTGCACACTCTATTCATAAGGTCCATGAAGACCGCAGGTGCATTTGTCAGCCCAAAAGGCATGACCAAAAACTCGTAGTGTCCATAACGAGTTCTAAAGGCTGTTTTGGAGTCGTCCTCATCTCGGACTCTCAGCTGGTGATATCCCGATCTCAAATCAATCTTTGAATAGAAGCTCGACCCTTGCAGCTGGTCGAATAGGTCATCAATACGTGTAAGAGGGTAGCGATTCTTCACGGTTACCTTGTTGAGTTCGCGATAATCTATGCACATACGAAAGGTACCGTCTTTCTTCTTCACAAACAAGACTGGAGCTCCCCAAGGCGAAGAGCTAGGACGAATAAAACCCTTGTCCAAGAGTTCTTGTAGTTGCGTAGACAGTTCTTCTAGTTCTGATGGGGCTAAACGATAAGGTGCTCGAGCTATAGGCGCTGCTCCAGAAGTTAGCTCAATTTGAAATTCGACCTGGCGATGAGGCGGCAGACCAGGTAATTCCTCAGGGAATACCTCAGGAAAGTCGCGTACGATCGGAAAATCTTCTATCTTCTTTTCCTTCTTCGAGGTGTCAGTAAAGAGAGCCAAAATAGCAGTGTGGCCCTTTCGCAAACACTTCTGGGCCTTAAGGAAAGAGATGATGCTCTCAACAGCACCCCTCTTGTCGCCACGAATCATGAGAGGTTCATCACCTGAACGAGGAATACGGACAATCTTCTCGTTGCAAAGAATCTCTGCTCGGTGTTGGGATAACCAATCCATCCCAATGACAACGTCGACACTACCCAAAACGATAGGAATGAGGTCGATAGAGAAGGTCTGAATAGTTAGAACAAGGTTACAACCCTTGACTACGTGTGTGGCCTCTAAACTCTTACCATTAGCTAGCTCTACAGTGTGCTTGGTGTTCAAAAGTGTTGGGGTACGCTTAAGCATTTGACTAACTTTTAGAGACACGTAGCTAGTATCGGCACCCGAATCAAATAAAACTGTAACATAAAAGTTGTCGAGAAGGAACTTACCCGTCACAACATTGGGATCATTCCTCGCTTCACCCTGACCAATCACGAATACACGCCCCCTGGCACCATTGCCATCGTTGTTGCCCCCATTGTTACCATTCCCCTGATTATTGTTGTTGTTGTTCTGGTTCTGGTTTAGCTGTGGGCAGTCCCTCTTGAAGTGGCCTTCAGCTCCACACTGATAACACCCCCCTGTTGGTACCTTGCTGCTGCTGCTGCTGACGTTGATTGTGTGGGGCTTGTTGTTGCTGACGATTCTGATTCGCGGGACGTAAACTTCTGCAATCCTTGGCAGCGTGGCCTGGCTTGTTGCACCGATGGCAGTTACTTCTGGTCATTGGCCCGCTGTGGTGTAGGTTACAGCGATTGCATTTGGGGTGAACTCCCCTGTACCCTCCTTGACTTTGACTTCCAGATGATTGCTGACTAGGGCTCTTGTAGTCGTCAGTCCTTCTCTGCTGAGACTGAGATTGAACAGAAGTTGAACCTTTGCTTGAAGCTCCATCCCATTTTCGCTTGTTGTCACTAGGAGCATCTGAGGTAGCTGTATCACTAATACGCTTTGGTAACCTGTTCTGCTCCACCGCCTGATTAGTGAGACGATGAGCCAATTGAACAACTTGCTGGATGGTGGCGAGGTTAGCTGAAGTCACATGACTTTGAATTTCTGGCACTAAACCCTTGAGGTACAGTTCGATACGTTTGATGGGAGGATCCACCATGGTAGGACACAAAATAGCCAACTCGTTCGATCTTTTTGTGTACGCTTCAATTTCTGACCCCGTCATCTTTAGGTTGAAGAACTCTACCTCCAACTTGTGAATGTCATCACGATTGCAATATTCCTCTTTGATCAGTTCCTTGAAGTTGTTCCATGGGGTGGCATTAGCAGCAACCAACCCCAGCATTTGGACCTGAGCGTTCCACCACGTGAGCGCTACACCTTCGAGAGTACCAGTAGCATACTTCACCCTGCGAGCCTCGGGGCATTCACACATCTCAAAGACAGATTCGAGTTTCTCGAACCAGTGGAGGAGGCCTACAGCTCCTTCGGTACCACTGAAGGTACTAGGTCGACAGTCCATAAAGGTCTTGAAAGTGCACACAGGAGGCTGTGCAGGTTGACCTCCTGCCTGAGCGGCTGCAAGTGCCGCAGCAACTTGTTGGTTAATCAGAGCCGTAAACTGGGCTTGAGTCATGTTAACGCGTCCACTCATGATCTTCATATCAAAGGAAAACATGAGTGAGAGAGGTTTGCGAAAGTGCGATGACAGAAGAGAGTAAGCACACATGTGTTTTCAATCAATAGTTGTTACGTTTATCTAAGCATACCATAAGCAAAGTTCTATGTAATATAGCAAGTAGGCAATGGAAACATAAATCATATCACCTATAGTGTTGAGCCTTGCATGTGGAGTGAAGCGTCGTTGTGGATCGTTGAGCACTGTACAGGTTATAGTCTGGTTTTAACAAAAACTCTTTATTTTCCCTTATTAAAACCAAGTTCCTTGTAACCAATGGCTCTGAAACCAATCT